>CM033280.1:6402825-7002825 GCA_019343175.1 Oedothorax gibbosus | reverse complement strand
TTTGATTTTTCTCGTAAAACCTGTTTTCCGGCAAATATCAAAGAACGGAAGTTTTTTATTTATTTTAAGGAAAGTACATATTGAAAAAAAACAGGAGGAAAATTGGGAGACATGATACCAGGCGCGATATATCCGAATGTGCGATGTAACGAGGCGCGATATAGCGAGGGGTTACTGTATTTTATTCTAATAATCTGATTTAATATATTTGTATAATAGAAAACCATTTCGGTCATATTATGCTAATTTTTTTATTAGTTTAACTAATATGTAAATTGGACTAAGTTAAACCCTGTTATCAAAGTTAGGTCCTTTGAATTCCTGAACATGAACCTCAATTTTGTAATATTGTGCTTAAAACCTAACTTTTGAAATGCTTCCTTTATAGTGTTAAAAAGAAGTCCATTTGGTGTCTTTGATATAATTTCTTATGAAGTGATGCACCTCCAATCATGACTTTGAGGTTTACCTTCAGCTTTTAAAATTACTTAAATCATCTCCTGAAAACAGGGTTATCTGTTGAGTTGCTGAATTTATTTAAATAAATACTGTGCACTTTGGATTTATTGTCAAAATTTCAAACATCCTATTTGTTTTCAGTGTTTATTTTCCAGAATCTTTTATTCCATCACTCAATTATTAAGTCAACAGTGTTCCCAGACACCTAAAACACTCTAATTTTGTAAATAGTTTTAGGAGTATCAAAAACGCCCTTTAATTTTGGCCAAACCATAAAAGAACTCTAATTTTTTATAAGAAGTTCCTAAAATTTCCAATTTAAACTGGTTTTTAATTGCATTTATTTCAAAGGGGTAAAATGCTACTCTAGTCCTGCTTAAAAGTTGGAGTTTATGATATAATCCAACTAATTAGGATTTGAACGCCAATCATAAATTAGGTTATTCTCTAACTTAGCTCTTTCAATGATTCTAATATATAGCTCTAAATTTAATTATTTTCACATTTCCAGAAAGTGGGCTGGGGAGCCCGATCGGTTAAGGTGTTTGCTTTGCATGAGAAAAGTCCCATTTCAGGTCCAGGCATCGCCAAAATAACTACCGACCCATAAACGGCACAGTAGCCCAAAAATGTCTGAAGAATAACACCTTCTGTAGAGGGAGTGCACGTAAAATATGCTCCAAAGTTCCGACGCTGTACGAAGTTGCTTCTAAAAGGTGGTGCCTACTCGGGTATTGGTTCGTCACTTGACTGTGATTCTAAATTACGACGCCCATTGCCAATAGCAGTGGTGTAGTTTTAGTGCAACAATAATTCAACCCAACCCCTAGAAAGTCCCTAAATGTTTCTTAAAATTAGCATTGGGGATAAAGGAGGAACTCGAATAATATATTACTGTTTCTTTTATGACTTAATTAAAAGTTTAAAATGTAATTCATCATCTACATTATCAAAGTACCTTTTCCTTAGGCCCAGGAAGATGCTGAGATGTTGCGATCCCTGGTCGTTCCCTTGGAAGAGGAAATCAAAGCCCTGAAGGACAAATTGAGGTCAACAGATGAGCAGTTGCAGTTGTATGAAACTGCTTTTTCAAATTTGGTGAAGGGCTTGGGATCTGATTCCCTGTCGGAGATGATCAAAGGCAAAGGTCCAACTGAAGTTGTTGAACACTTAGATGAAAAGGTGATTTCTTTTTAACTTCTTGAACAAAATCCTACACATTTTTTAAACAATTATATATTTTAAAGTTAATTTTGCTGGTAATTTTAAAGGCAATAACACTTGATGAGGGACCCATCTTTTAGTGTTATTTGAGATTTTGAGTCGGAAAAATACAATTTTTGTTGTTGCTATGAATACTTAAGCATGCTTTATCAGTTTTCTGCAATTAATAGTTCACTCTAACATTGTTTTAAATGAAAATATCTTAAAAATTTACGGCTGAAATTTTTTTTTTGCAAGACCTCTAAAATTTGCTTGACCCTCTTGCTAAGCCAGTTTTTTTTATAAAATTAATAAATCAGCTGCTTCAGTACAATATTTTTGAAAAAAGCTGAATATTGAGTTTCAACATAGAGTTAGCACAGGTAAAAGCCACATTTGTATCCGCCTCCGATGTCAACGGAAAGCTCAACTATACCGATGAAAATTTCTTAATTCCTTGGAACAAATCTCGCATAAAAAATTAATATTTTGAAAAATTTGCGATTTTAGCAATAAATGTAACACTTTTCAGATTTTTATTTGACCAAAAAAAATTTTGTTGTGTGAAACAGTGTTTGACAAAGTTTTTGGAACTGAAAGTCCTGCATTTTAAAGAAGGTATCCTATTTCGCTGATTTTTTTTTTTCAAGTCTACATTTGTTCCACTATACTAATTCGAGTTTTTTACGAATTAATTAAAATCACGGTTAACAATTTTAACTGAAACGTAATACGTAGTTTAGAGAAATTGTAAATTGTAGGTGTGAGAAGTGAATTCTATGACGGTTCAAATATTTTTCTTTGGAACGAAGAGGTTATAGATAACTTATTTCACACAGCATTTTATGTTGTATTGTGTATGGAAAAGCTTTGTACAATAAAAAAACTGGTTTATAAAATGAGGATCTCCACTAAAGTTTTGAGTTCCTTTTCATATCATGGCTGAAAAAGGGACAGCTTTGCTTATTGTAGACATATCACTTTAATATTTTCACCAATTGATAATTGTTTAAAGGATTATAGCATAATTTTTTTTCAAGCAATATTGTTTCTACTTATTTCTGATAATAGTTTACTCACAATATTCTAGGCCAAAGTTCCTAACACTATAGTTGTAGTCCATGTTTTTGTACTTGCACATTTTTTTAATAGTATTATATTTAGGCAAGTATACTATTCAAAATGCTATATTTCAAAAAACCTTTCTTTTCTTCAGTTTTCAAATTGTTTCTAGTACTGCTCATTTATGGCTTCACAGCTGTCTCATTCCCTTAAATAATGTTATAAATTGGTTAATTTTTAGCTTACAACTTTAAGCCAAGGGCTTCAAGCTGAAAAAGCATCTCGAAGTGATCTCGAAATGTATGTTGCAGTATTAAACACACAGAAGGCCGTCATGCAAGAAGATATGGATAAAATGAAGCAAGAATTCCATGAAGGCAAGTCTAGTTTGTGTATAATTTGTGGATGGACATTTATATGGACATCATAAACACAAATATTAGACAAATTTAAAAGTCATATTTAAAAAAAAATAAAGTTTTTGCATGCTTGGAAAGATTTGACATAATTTAAATCTCACTTTTTGTCAGAGCAGGAAGATTTACGAGTAAATAAAGAACATGTGATTTTAACTGAAAAATCTTTGGGGAGCCTTTACACTAGCCATAAGAAATTGCAAAATTTTAATTAAAAATAACCAAAAGCTAATAACTATTTTATCAATAGCAACTTTTATAAATGTACTTTTTAGCATAATATAACTCTAGTTTCTGCAAGACTGTCACCCGTTAAAAAGTTTTTGAAAGCGTCTGTCCCATACCAATTAAACTCTAAATTCCTGCGCGCAATAGCCTGTTAGTCAACCAAGGCCTGCTGTGCCCATTTCATCTTTCTTGACCAAGGGCTCTGGGGTTCTGGGCACAAGTCCCGTTTTGGTAGTCCACCTCATGTGGACCCCCCAGTGTTTAATTCCCAAGCATGCTTGGTCCTCATTTTATCAACCCACTTACAGGATGAAAGGCTGAGTCAACCTCGTCCAATCCGGGACTCGATCCACAGTCATGTGGTGTTACAATGTGAAGCACTGCCACTAAGTCACTGGGCCTCCCCATACCAATTAACTTATGCTTTTTCAAAGTTAACTCTATCTTCACACTCAAGGATGGAATTTCATTTATTTAGTTTATTTCCCCTATTCACAGTTTTCCAACTCCTCGAGAAAGAGAAGAAAGAACACTCCCAGCTGAAGCGAACATGGCAGATGGCCAACGACCAATTTCTAGTAGCTCAGCGGCTCCAGCTCATAGACATGAAGCGAATGCAGAGCGTCCTAACTTCCGAGCAACAGAGACAGATCGACGAGGCCAAGAAGAAAGATGAGCAGAAATCCGAGCTTGAGAGGCAGATGAAAAAGATGGAGGAAGATAAGGCGAGGGAAGAAAATGCAAATGAAGGTAATTTGTGTGTTTGTTTTGTGTTTTTGATTGAATGATTGGGAACAATCCGTCTGTTTTTAAGTTTTCTGCGGAGCTTAACACAGCTGTATACGACTTCTAATTTTAAGAGCGGTCAAGTGACGCTTTTGTTTCTTGTTTTCTTCTTATGGTAGTTCTGCTCAGTGGTTGTGAACTATTATATGCCTGCCCCTTAAGCCGAAGATCGTGGGTTCGAGCCCTGACTGAGTCGTCAGCTTTTCTGGATGGGAAAATCTTGGGCACGCATGTCATATGATTATGTGGCATGCAAAAGATCCCTTGAGTACCCATTTGGCTTGGGCTCTTTGGCAAAATTAAATCTCGTCATACTTTAACATCCAGAGAGTTAAGATTCATTGTAATTTGAGCATCGAAATTGATAGCTAGAGTCACCTAGATAGTTCCACAGAAAAATGGCTCCTAGTTCTTGGGAATATGCCGAGTCTGCCAAGGTTTAGCTGCCAATAAAGTAGCCCCATTCGAAAAAAAAAGATTTTTTGCAGTGGTTTAACTCATTTTAAGGGCGGAAAATGCAGCTTATGTTTTCTTAAATGTTTCTTCAAAATATTTTTACTTCAACGCAGCGAATGTATAAGAATTTGTTATCAGGTTGATAATAGTGTACAAGGTACTTCAGTACCTATAAGTGAATAAGATTTCCTGTTTGATCTTTTCATTAAGCAATTCGAATTTGGTGGTGCAATCGCATCTATGGAATCACTAATGTTTGAATCTCAACCAAACAAAATGTTTAAATATATTTAAACTTCAAAAATAACAAATGTATCAGAATTAATGTTATGAGGTTGATATGAGTAAGTTGAATGAGGTTTTCTTATTATCAACATCTTCACTAAGAATATCAAACTTGATGCATATGTGTACAATCATACCCCTATGGAATCACTAATGTTTGAATCTCAACCAAACAAAATGTTTAAAATATATTTAAACTTCAAAAATAAAAAATGTATCAGAATTAATGTTATGAGGTTGATATGAGTAAGTTGAATGAGGTTTTCTTATTATCAACAACTTCTCTAAGAAAATCAAACTTGATGCATATGTGTACACTACAATAATACCCCTATGGAATCACTAATGTTTGAATCTCAACCATGGGAATTTTTTGTAAGATCTATATGGGGGTTTTGAGGTACCAATTTAAATAACCAGTAGGCTAACATTGTTACTCTGTGAGGTCAACTCACATCATTGAAAAAGTAAAAGTTCTTGGTAATGATAAATTTTGTCACTTGTTTGTTTTTTAAAATTGATTGAGGTTTACAATTGCGAGGAACATTTCCATATGTAACTAATGTGACGCTAATCCCACCAAAACCAGACCTTTATTTTATGTTACCAAACTTTTATATCTGTTTTAAAATTATATTGGTTTAATGTTTATAATTTTATTGATATATAATTAATTATATATTAATTATATATTAATATTAATATTAAATTAATATATAATTAATTATTATATATATAATATATATTATATATTAATTATATATTAATATATAATTAATATATATTAATTAATATTATATTATATAAATAATTAATATTAATTATATAATTAAATAATAATTATATATTAATATTAATAATATATATATTAATATTAATATAATAATATATAATATTAAATATATATATAATTATATAATATATAATTATTTATATATTTTATTTACAATATGATTTTTATTTTATATTTTAGACAAAGATAAGACCTCTCCTCTGTCAAGACCCCCATCTGCAAAACTTGTGAAGACTTCTCCAATGAGTAATCATAAGATTCTAGCAAATGTTTCTGGTCCAGTTCGGTCATTACACCTACCCATGAATGAATCTAATGTAAGTAAATTTTTTTTTTACTTAATATCCTACAAGCATTTCATGCTTATTTTTAAATTTTGTACAACTGGTGATAAATTTTCCTCCTTTAAGGTTATTGTGAAAGATGTAAGTATAAAATTGATTTTTTAAAAACCATACTTTGCTAATAAGAAATGTTTAAGTTACACTTTAATTTGCAATGTTAAAGGATTTTTTTAACGGTATACATTAAAATTTCTCCTAATAGTTTTAAAAAATTCATTAACAACATTAATTGTCTAATGTTTTCAAAAATATCAAGGAAAAGCAATGCATTGGACAACATATTTTTAACCATGTATAAATTGTATCATATACTATTTTCCAGCAAATATTTTGCAAACGTTTGAAACAATCATAGCATAGTCTACTTAAATATCTTTATTTCAAAAATAACTTTTTTTAATAATTAAATGTTATAATTCTGTATAATAATTTAATAATGACTATAAAATAAATATATATGATTAAGTTTATTTTTGTCAGATATTTGTTCTTGTATATATGTAACTTAAAATGTTGTGTAACATCAGTCTGATTTTCATTTTTGATAACAACTTGTAATAATTAAATTATCACCATAAAATAATTGTATATAATTAAGTTTTATCATATCTTTGTCATTGTATATATCAGCGGTTCCCAACCTGGGGTCGATCGCCCCCAAGTGGGCGATTTGTGTTATCAAGGGGGCAAAAAATGCTTAAGAGGCGATCAGGGGGCGATGAGTATTCAATGGGGGAAAATTAAAATAATGTTGTACCTTTGTATAGTAAAACCATTCTCCAACCATAACTAAACCAGCCAATTTTTACATTCAACTCTCTTAAATTTTTTAGAAACCAGCAAAAATATCTTAGTTAATTATTTCACTTTTGTTCTTTAAAAATATGTGTTTTATGTTTTTTCTATTTTATTTAAAAGTGACCGGATAAAGCTTTTTTTGTGGTTGCTTTTATAAACGTAGTAAGTGTTATAAAACTGTTTTATAGTTACACTTTAACTCAAATTATGATTTGACATAACATGAAAATTAAAAGGGGGCGATGGATGTTGATTAACCTAAAATACGAGGCGATGGTCCAGAAAAGGTTGGGATAACACTGGTATATATGCAACTTTAGAAGCAGCATATAACATCTGATTTTCTATTTCTGATATTTTCAGAGAGCCAGAAGTATACCTAACGACCTAAACCAAGTCGAGAACATCTCTTCAGAGAAACGTTCGTTATCCAGTTCCGCTTTGAATGGCATGAGGAAAAATAGCCAAAGCAACCCTTTAATTCCTATCAACTCTCCCCCTGTTAAAGAAGCTCAAGCAACAACAAACGAACCTGCATCTAAGAAAATGGCTAGTCTTACTCAGGATCAACTCAAAGCTTTATCTGGTGGGTAATGAGAACTTAACTAAGTGGTGGATGGCATCTGTTTTATTATGATTGAATTTTTTTCATTTTATTACTCAACAGATTACAAACCGGTTTTTGAGTAAGTGTGATTAATATGGATACCAAACGTCAAGGTTTTGAACCCCCCCCCCCCTCAATACCCTAAATTAAATACAGTAGGCGCCTACTTGAGATTACTCTGTTTAATCAGATCTTCACTTTAACCAGCCGAATTTCGTAATCCTTAAGTATAAAAAAAGCCAAAGAAACCCCTTGTTATTGATCAATGTGAAGCTGAAAAAAATGGTTAAACTATGCAGCAAGTTTTTAGACTTCTAGGCTTCAACAAAAAAAAAGTGTTTTCTGGTTATTTTAATGATATGTAAGTTGTAATGCTTTAATACATTGAATAACTGACGTTTTATTTCAATTGTGTACTTATTTATAAGGTAATATCATGAATGTATATATGTGTAATGAAAAGTACATCCAAACTTTTATGTATTCCATCTCTCCAGTTTAATCGGCTTTTCTCTAAACCCGCTTACCCTCAATCCCGTTTTTGCCAGTTAAGAGAATGCCTACTGTGAATATATATTATGATTAGTAAACTTAACCCAGGCTTAATTTTTTTGAGGGATTCTTGTGATTGTGTTAATAAATAATTCTTAGTTTTTTTAGAGGCGATTTTGATTTATCTTTTATATTCTAATTTTTTTTTTAAATATTTGAATTAGATCTTACTCCTGAATTGGAAGTTAGAAAGTCTCTGCTGGACTGTGCTAGAGCAGAATTAGAAAGTTTCTCCTTAGTTGGAAAAAGACTTGTTAGTGAAACTGAATGGCAACTGTTAGAAGAAGAGGTAATAATATATTTTTCGACAATTTCAAGGTGTTGAACTAAAGATAATATATATTTTTTGCCAAAGTTTCAAATGCAGATTGATTGAAACTACTTTCTTATGTTTGATTATACACGGTGCAAATAGATAGTTGATAGCTTTGTTTAATCTAAATTGACTTCTAAAGCATATACTTAACGTTGTTTATCTAAACCACAGGGTTCGTACGCAGCCTTGAAAGTCCTTGAATTTTAAAATTTTGTTTTCAAGGCCTGAAAAAGCAAACGTTACCCTATTAGCCTTGAGAATCCTTGAATTTGAACAGAGGCTAAATTTTTTTTGGCTTACTTGTTCCAAAGTTTTATATCAGGACCGAACTTTTTTCAACCAAACTTCAAAGCTTCGTAATATATGCTAGTTTGCGGCGAAAGCGCAGGTGTCTCTAGTTATTTTTATAGTTTTAGTTCAGGACCGATTGGTCAACCGAACCTCGATGCCTCGTAATATTTTTAAGTTCACACCGTTATCACAGTGAAGTCCTCTTTTTCGTGCTCTTTTCTTGGTTCAAAACAAATAGGTCAGTATCAAACGTTTAGGATGAATGAATTTAATTAAACAACTGATGGTTTAACCATCAGTTGTTTAATTAAAATCATTTCTTGGTTTTGTTGTTTATATATTCAAGAGAAAATTAAACTAGTCAAGTTAAGCTCGTTTATGAAAAATAACTGATACATAATTGTCTTTACCCAATTTTACACCTAACGAATTTACTTTAAATTATTTACTAACCTTTAATTAATTTCATTTATTTAAACTTATACTTATTATTTGGTTTTACAGCTTAAAAACGCAAGGGAAAAGTTAGGCCAGTCGTGCGAAATGTGCTGTAATTACGAACTGCAGTTACAGCAAGTCCAGAGAAAAGAAGTGGAACAACGTACGAAAGCTGAGCAGACTGAACAGACCCTCATTGATTATAAGAAGGATTTGCAGAGGGAAAAGGAATACAGGCAGGACATGAAGGAAAAGTTCGATGAGGTCTCGAACGATTGTGAGAAAAAGGTAATTATTAATTATGTATTTAGTCAGTTTTATATTTATTAATGTAGATTTTAATGTTGTATTGGAGACTTTTTATTAAGTAAGGATGACCAGACCTACTGCATTTCGTAGTACAGTTTATTTCGTCTATTTATAAAAATTGCCCAAATAGGTATTTGTTTAATTTGTTACAGTTTTTTCAAAACAAAAACAATGTAAATAAAATGTTTTTTTAATTTTTATGATGATTTCCGTATTTGAAAATTTGATTACTGAAACAAAACTTGTCAAGCTACTCTTTTTACATTTAGTTATTTAGTAGAAATATTTTTCAAGTTATATAAAAGCTTTAGAATGTAACCTTGAAAGTTTTAAAATGAGTGTTATATGATGAGTTTTATATGATTCTTAAGAGAATTATTAAATCAAAAAATGCAAATGACTTTAAAATGAAATAATAAGCATATATGAAGTATTCTTTATAATTATAAATACCTATGATTTTTATTTATTTTTTCTATGATATTTTTAATGATCTGTATAATTAAGTATCATGGTTTAATAATTAAAAAAATCTATGTATGATACTTCTGTTTTTAGAATTTCATAATTCTATTTTATAGGTTACAGAACTTTTCAAAATGCGAGATGAGTTTGAGAAAAATTTTAGCCAAGTTAAAAACAATTATGAAATTTGTCGTAAAGAATTTACTGAATTTCAAGTGAGTTTCTTCACCTTTTTTTTTTTGCATGTTTGGGGTATGTTGTCATACTAATAGGAGAGCATAGTATTGAGTATTAAAAATGTATTTTTTTCCTTTGTCCAACTTGGTTCTAATTTGTGTTGCATCCAAGTAAATATTGTTTATTTTCTAAGTGTTATAATTTTCTTTTCCAGACTACTGTAGCTGTTGAAAGAGACAACTTGAAAAAAGAAGTAATAAACTTTCTTAATTACTTAGTATTAAAGAACTTTTAATTTCTAAATTTTTTTAATGTAATTATTTATATTTAGTCCAGAAAAGAATGTTTTAAAGATTTATTTCCTTATAACATTAAAAACATGTTCTGTTTTGATTCTTAA
Source organism: Oedothorax gibbosus (assembly GCA_019343175.1). Lineage (NCBI taxonomy): Eukaryota > Metazoa > Arthropoda > Arachnida > Araneae > Linyphiidae > Oedothorax > Oedothorax gibbosus. The sequence goes on along the minus strand of CM033280.1, from coordinate 6,992,440 downwards.
AAATTGTAAATATACTATATCCCCCCCCCCCCCCTCTTTATTTACAGCTTGAAAAGGTTCAAAATGAAAATGATGTTTTACTCGGAAAGCATATAGCTAAAGCACAGCAGATGAGAAATGAAGAAATAAATTTACCTGATTCAGTTGAGGTAATTTCTTTAATTTTATTTATTAAGGTTTTCTTACTTTTTTTATAATTAAGCTTATTATTTTTTTTAATACAAAGCATAACTTTTCAATATGTTTTGAATTTACTGAGAACACTAAACGTTTACTCTATTTTAGCTCTTGCCATCAAGGTTTTAATAAATTAAGCCCTGGTCTATTAGATTAAAATTTAAGTTTTTAATTGAAAATTTAATTTTTTTGGAAGTTTTAAAAATATATTTCTGTAGAAAATGGTTATTTATAGCTATGCTAGTCTTTAAATTTTAAAATTTAGTAAAATTTTAAAATTTTTTAAAAGGTGCTAGTGCTGCTCGAATATCTGACTATCAGGTGATAGGTTTATATATTTGTACCCCTTAGAAGGTTAAACCATGTTTGAACTGCATTCATATAAGAAGAATGTTTAAAATTTCATCTTATTTTATATAAATCAAGTAAAATTTTAACATGAACTTGGTTTGTCAAATTAATATTCAAGTTAATTGAAGAGCTTTAGTGGAAGAACATGCCACGTGACATTTTGAAAAAAAAACTGAGATTTTTGTGTCTATGAACATAATATTCCTTTTTTCAATGATAACAGGTTTCCCTTTTTCATAAACTTTTATTTAAGTATATTTTTTTATGGTTTGCAAGCATTGTTTTTTGCAAATCTAAGTACAAATTAAAAACCTTAAAGCTCATTTCCTTGTTCACACCTTTTTCTAACTTAGCATGTTCTTCCACTCAGCTATTCAATCACGAGTTCATATTTAAATAAAAAAAATTATTCTTTCTTCAGGACTTGCAATTTTATTGTTTGCAAAAACAAGAAGAGCTTATCACGATAAAGGCAGCTAAGGAAAACATGGAGGAATCTCTGAAAGGCGACATCCAAATGCTGAAGAACCAACTCATGTCGGAGCAAACGGCCAAAGAGAGGTTGGAGGATACCTTCACCCAGGAAATGGACAACCTCAGAGAACAGTTAGGTATGTAGAGATATTCATTGATTGCAGCAAGAGATATATTTTTAATAGATTACACAATTACATTGTTTGCTACCAGATTATGACTTATGACTTGAGTGGGGCGGCCCGTCAGGGCCAAGCACCGCGACCACTGGTCTATTGTACTAACCCCATCGTTTAACCTTGAAGCAGGCCGATTGCTGAAATGAACCTTAGAATACCCCTGATTGGTAAGTTATCAACCTCCCAGGCATCGATACAATGGTACCCAAGATACTCAAATCTTTGTGCAGAGTAGTTGTCACATTTGCAGAGAACGTGAAACGAACTTTCCTCAACCTGTTGACAAGCCCTACAGAGAGGGTCATCTTTTACACCCATTATACTCAGATGTCTATTGAGAGCACAGTGACCTGTTAGTAAACCAATAGCTGCACGAATCATGGAGCACTCTGATTAAGCTTTGCTACCAGATTAGTTAAGCATGGTTTATTTGAATGGCCAGACTTAAACTTTTTTTATTGAAGAGTTTAAAGCGGAAGAATGATAGAAGGTTGGTTGAGTTCAAATAACTTACGCAAATTGAAGAAGACACACAACAACTGCAGTTTGAAGATTCACTTGTTGGAAGATTTTACTAATTGCAATTTAAAGAAATATCAATCAAGCTGAAACTTTAGCATATTTAATTTTAAAATAAACATTCCAAAAGTTAAATAAAATAAACATCTTGTTTTTAAATAAGTCATTAAAGTTCGTAAAGAGTTTTTTTAAATTGTCAAGAGTTGGCATTCTGGATAAGGCCAACTGGTCATCTGCTCACTCGAACGAATCACTCGATCTGGTATGCGCCCCTCTTTTTCTGCGTTCCTGCTAAACACTCGAGTAAAGTGTTGCCACTAACAAAGAATAGGCTAAGTAAAAATTTTGTGTCAATGAAAATATATTACTAACTTCTTTAACGATAAAAAGTTTCCCCTATTTCATAAACATTAAGTTTAGTATATTTTTTATGGTTTGCAAGTTCTGTTTTCAACAGATCTGAGTACAAACTAAAAACTTTAAACTTAGTGTCTATTCTATAGCATTTGGGAATAGACAGTGGTTGCAATTCTAAATGGCAGAAACATTATAAACGTAATAAAGTGTTTTTAAAGTTTTATTTGTATACATTGAGTTAGAAGGGAAACTGGAGTGAGGTGTCAGCGAGCCGAAAACCCACTTGCACCCTTTTGAGCGAACAGGGCAGAAAAGGACTATTTTCCCTACACTTGTATGCAATGCTTGGATGAGACCCCTCTATATATTGAACTTGGGCTCTAAATTTTTAAAAATTTTAGAAAGAAATTATCTTTTCAACTTAAACAATTTTTTAAGAATACCCATGTGGAACTAAGAACCAGCGAATTCTTTCTTCCTGTTCAGTAAGCAAACTCACCAGTTTTCTAGCAATGTTTTATTCTCTGAGGCGATTTAGAAGCGTATAACAAATTAGCACTACAAATATTGTTGGAAGGCTATCTTTTTAAATGATTAAAAATGTAGATCTTCAATTGCATACAAGATGAATTTTTAAGGTTGTTATTTAAGTTAAAATATTGTAAGGTTTATCATTTTTATAGCAACATAGTTGATTTTGCTATTTTTACTATTTCACATCCTAAGTATTAGCTTCAAATCTCTTTCAATTAAAGAAGTTTGATAGTACTAACTTTCAGTTGTAAAATCCTAAAAAATGGGAAAGACATTAAAAAGCGCATGAAATTAAATGAGAAACCTTAGAAAAACAATGAAGAGTTTATATAAAGCAAAATTAATTATTTAGACAAAGTGGCCAAAGAGATTATTGCCTCGAAAAACGCGTTTATGAAGATTTGCAAGTTTTTATTGAACATAAGTTAAAATTAATTTTGGTTTTGTTGGGATTTGTTTTATATGTGTGTTAATATTACAATGTAAAAGCATTTTATTTTACCAGAAGTTATTCTAAACCCTTTTAAAAAATGAAATAAATTATCCTAACTCGCTGTTTTTTTCCTTGCACTTTATAACTCGGTTCATACAATAATTTGAAATAGAAGGTAACTGCTTTTCCTTGGACATTTATAACTTAGTTGCTAAATGTCTAATTGTGTAGTTCAAATTTAGTACATTGAATTCCTTTTTACTTTTTTTTTGTAATTACTGACAAATATTTTTAAATATTATGTAGCTTTGTGGTTTTAAGGAAGCTGCTTTCGGGACATGCACTCTAATTCTGCGTTGCTTTTGTATGTTTGCATGGCTTTGTGAATTGTACCTATTTGTGTTTTGTTGTTCCATTAGATTGTCCTTTGCTTCTGCATGATTCAACTCTTTCTTTGTTTTATGGTCTCTTCAAATTTGGATTGTCGTTGTACTTTTACATGGGCTATATTTTTATTATTATTTCGTCGACCATAGATGGAATTAGAGAAAATACGTCAATCGGATTATGAAGTTCGGTGGCAACATGACGAAGATGTTCCTGAGTGCAATAGCTGCAAGAAAACGTTCCAAAGTCGCAAAGAAAAAGTATGTTTTGATTAATGTTGAATTAGCAATTCTGTTAAATTGTTATAGGTTAACTAGGGGCATTGCGAAATGTTCCTGAACTAACCTACACATCAGAGTTTTAATATAAACTAATAATTCACAGTGGGAAAAAAATGTAAGTGAAAAATCATAAGTCATAATTGGAGACAGGTTTTAAAAACAATCTAAAATTTATTCAACACTAAATCATAATTCAAAATAACAAACTAACACCTCGCCGTACACCACGGCACGCAACACAAGCTAACTCACATAAGTAGAAGTACAACATAATAGCACACCATATTTATACAGGGTGGCGCAAATAAAAGTGATCCCGGCGTAGAGATAAGAATACATTGAGATGCTGCAATTATTCAACATGCAATGGCTTCACTTGGCAAACCTGTTTTGGCATTGGTTGGATTGGATTAGCATCACATTAGAGCTACTCATGGACAATTGGCAGGTTCAGATCTCAGTGCGTAATGCATATTATATAAAGACGGACTCTTATGCAAATTTTGTGTCTTGCAATCAATTTAGAATGTATTGTATTTACAAAAACAAAAAGGTCCGATTCCCTAGGATAAATAACTACCGAAATAATCCCTAGTGGAAACTTTTTGTTTGCACAGCTGTACAAACCTTCAGTTTATATTGCATTCCTACTAGCTTGTCAAACCACAGCATAGTTGCCGGCCAATATTCGCCAAGCGTTTGTTAATGTTTGGCTAATTATTGAAGCGATCAATAGTTTCACTTAGCAAACCAGATTTGTATTGGTTTTTGACTAGGCAACAAGTCTATCTTATTCTTATCTCCGTGACAGGCTTGGTTACAGTACCCGGTATGCATGAATACAGATAGCAAAATCATAGAAATTAGCAGAAAAGTCACCTTTGAACAACAAATAATTTAGTTGAAAAATTACCTAAAATACTACCTTGTAGCAACTAAACTGCTGTGAAATCGTTCTACAAGAACTACTAATAAATATCCGTATTAAAAACAAACCAAACCACATACAACCTAATAGTGCCGTTCACTGAATGCTTATAAAGTGAAGTGAACGCACACATTGTTTATGGAGGTGGAATTTGAAATTAATGCACATACAAGATCAAAACATCAACAAAACGAAATCTCTGATTAGGTGAAATATACAACAGACAAATACACTACTAAATGTCTTAAGATTAGTATTTTAATTATTTAATAAGTGTATTTTCTAACATAAATCCATTTGTATAATAAATAATTTAATGGAACATTTAAATTTTGAAAAATACCAATCTAAATTTCTATTTTAATTTTTACTTTTCTATACAATTATTTAATTTTTTTTAATTAATTAAATTGATATATTGATTGGCACAATGGATTTACAAATGAATAAATGTGCTTTTCTTAATATTTATCTCACAAATAATTGCTCTGTAATCCAATTGTTTTTTCATGCTGAGTTACAAATCAATTCAAATTCAACATTATTCCAATAATTTACAAAATTTTAAACCGATCCATATTCTCCCAAAAATGGAAACAGTATACATATTTTAAACTTTTAATGCATATTGTTTATATTTTAATACTTTATTTTAAATATTGTCAAAAAATTACACACATTGTGTCAAAAAAAAATTCAGAATCCATTTTTTTTAACCGTCTAGTGTCTATTCTAGAGCATTAATATAATAAATAAACTGTGGTTGCAATTTCAAGTTGCATTAATGTTATAAACTTAATACTTGCTATTCTTAAGGAGAAATGACTGCAGGCCTCCTAACCAAAGTCCCTCTGTGTTAATCCAATGGGAAAAACATGATTTTCTGAGCCACATTTCTGCGGCTGTATTGGATATTTTTTTACAAACGTTTTAATTGTTTGATAAATGTTGCTGATTTACAGGGCTCTATATTACCACACTTTTAAATTGGTTTGCATGTTTCGCTGTAAAATTATTTATTAAAAATTTAAAAAAAAATTCAAAAACAGGAATTATATAGCCTTGTAAGTCAGCTACATTTATCATATAAAAAAACATTTATATGAGTATCCAATACACAGGGTTCGTACGCCTCCTGAAATTCCTGAAAAACTCCTGAATTTCATTTTTATTTTTTAAGGGCCCTTATAACTCCTGAAATTTATGTATCATCTCCTGATATTTCCCCCCCTCTCCTGAAAAAATTGACGACATGAATCGTTTTTCTCCTTTCTCATTTGGTTTTCTCCTGTACTTTATCAGGATGTCTACCAAGTCCCGAAATTAGAACAAAGGTCACGAAAATTATTTTCCACAACATTCACACACCTTGTTTTCTTCATTCTCGGTCTAAGTCACTAGACCAATACAATAATAAACAAACATATTCAAATTTATTTTGCGATACCTCCTGAATTTACATCGCTGCACTCCTGAAAAACTCCTGAATTTCACTATCATAGATAGTAGAGTACGAACCCTGAATACAGCCGGAGTATTGTGGCTTAGAAAATCATGTTTTTCCCATTGGATTAACACAGGGCACTTTCGTTTTGAGACCTGTGGTAATTCCTCCTTAAATGTTTGCGTACCATCATATTTTTCGAAGTTCTATTTTGGTCCCATTGTTTGATTTTGGATATCAAAACTCCAATAGAATCTCGCTTTCAGTTCCATTACAAGTTTTGATGTATATTTATTATGTTCTAATATTTGATGTATATTTTTTCTTCTACTAATACTTTCTGTAAACCAGTTTTTAAAAAAATATATATATATTATCAGCAATTCAAAAATATAATTTCTTATTAAATATATCTTTTTAGATTTGACTCTTGCAGTTTTTTATTATTTAAAATTCATTTTGAATTTATTGAGTACTTGATTTTCATATGATCAAACTCGTAAAGATCTTTAAATAATGTTTTTTTTTAAAGCAAATGTGTGAATGCAGATGATTAGAAAATTGTTTAAATATCATTTTACAAAAAATAAAAATCATCTTTGAAATTAGGTTTATATTTATTTTAAATTTTGGCAAATTTCCCTACAATATTGTATCACAAAGATTTTATTTTTTAAAAAAGTTAAGGATCTTGAAACTCCAATAGAATCTCTCTTTACAGTTCCATTGCAGCCATTGCGGTAAAATCTTCTGCCTGGACTGCACTTCAAGGACTGTAAATAGCGGCCCCAAGAAACGGCCGTTCAAAGTGTGTAACGTGTGCCATACGCTACTAGACCACCAAACAGCACCTTACTTTAGTAGCGAACCTCCCCAATCACCAAGTTAAAGTATAAATAAACAATTTCTAGCAAAAATAGTTTTCAAGATTGTGATTTAGTCGAAAAAGGTCAAGGAGGATTCCCGATTCTCTGCGTTTGGTTTCTTTTTCTATGAGAAGTGTAGTAGAAGGAGACCTTTCTTATATTTGAAGAGTACAGGGGAAGAACCCCTTCATTGACTGGGATTCTGTCTGCATCAGGTCGGCTTAACAAACAGCGTGTAAAATACTTTTTTTTGTGTGTATAGCAGTTCTGCTACACCAAAGTATTTGTGTGTAGCAATTTTTAATTAATGCATAGCACTTTTGAATATTGTCCATCTTTATCGACACACCGCTAATTCCGTTGATTAGCGATGCGTTGAAAGTTTTTTACATTTTAAGTTATCTACGTGCTTTGCACATAAAGCGTACGTTATTTTAGGAACAACGTTACCGTTAGATTCGTACATCAGCCACACTCATTATTTTGATCCAACGACATGATCCAGTTTTTAACAGTCCGTAACTGAACCGCCATATTTTACTTTCGTTGATTTTCGCAACACAAATAATAACGAATTGGAAATCTCACTAAGTCTTTCTGTTCTGGCAAGATTATCGGCGGTTTGTTTACACTTTTCGCTACTCACTTCCAGTCTGGTATGGAGTTGAGATGTTTCCCTGCCCGAACGAAAAGCGGCCAACGGATTCGAATTGAGATAGAGCTCCTTGACTTAGACAATTGAACTGAAGCGATCTGACTTCGAATAGTTTGCAAAAACACCATGGTTATGACAAACGGAGATGCTTTGTGCGATACAAAGCTAAATCGCTATCACAAGTTTTCATTTTGGTGTCGCGTTTCGCGATGCGATACCTCTTATTTTACACGCTGTTGGCAAAGATGGCAAGTCATTGCCTAAATTGTGTGAAAAAACAGTTTTGCCTTGGTTCTTATCACATAGCGCACAGGTTTACTATCTCTGTGATCTAGCTTCACGTCAGGCACTTGAAACGGGGAAGAAGCAAGGGAGAAACCGTTTTCCCGATCACCACTCTCGCCAAGCAAACCTCGATCCAAACAGATTCCCAGGCGATAAAGGGGTTTTCCCCCTGTACTCTTCATATTTGACATGGGCGGCCCTTTTTCACCAATGAGGTACTGTTATATCCTGGGATAAAGTGAAATTTTAACGTAGGAAATCTTGGCTAAAAGGTAGATGTGTGAGAAGCCAAATATAGCTTGCATGCTGGACCATAGTACCAGCTTATAAAGCAGAAAGCTCATACAAGACAAGTTTAATTTCTATTAACATAAGATCTAACACTCCGACATTCAGATACAGAGTTGTTTTATATTATATAGTTTAGAAAAAGAAAAAGAAAACAGTCATTTACTTCGTTGAAGATAAATTCTGCTACTCATGTGTCTTCTTTTAAATAAAAAATTTTCGGCATCAAGTTTTTCCTATTAAAAGGTTTTTCACTGGGTTCGGGACTATTACCCTTAAAAGAATAACCTTAAATGGATTAAACAAAGTTATGCTCTCCAGCCTAGCTAATGCTTAAGTGTACATTGAACATATTTCTCCAGGCAACAACACTGCCGTGGGCAGGTAATCTGCAGTAACTAGACAAATGAAGAGTACAGGGGAAGAACCGCTTAATTTTGTAGAAAACTTTCCTCATCAGGCCTCTTTGGCGATAAAAGCGAGTCATCGCCTAAACTGGTGTGAGGAAATCGGTTACTCACTTTGTTTTTCTCTCGCGGCAACCCTGATTTACGCCAGAGATCAGCAGACACGAGTCACACGTTTGTACCGCGAAAGAAGAACCGGAAGGAAAACCGGTTTCCTGTCGCCAATGTCTGTCAAGCTGATACAATTGCGGAACTACTCCTGATAATTAAGCGGTTCTTCCCCTGTACTCTTCAAATGACTTAGGCCTTTGTTGTAAGCACTCAATTACTTTAACCTAAAAGAAAACCTATTGAAAAATGACTAATTAATTTCGGGAGCCAGCCGCAACCAAAATGGATTGCAATTCAATTGTTGTGGTTAAGTGACATATTTAATCATGCCACTACTTTGAGAACCACTTCCTTAAGAGAATTTTTGTTGAACCAAGAGACAAAAAACAAATTTGTGCATACAATTGTTGCTGAAGTGACATGTATAAAGTGGATTGGAGGGAGGTTTTTTGGAAGCAACTGATATATATATCTCCTGTGGTTCTACCAGTGTTCTTCCTTTCTGGCGGACACAAAGAAGCAAAACTAGTCGTGGACAAGTGTTATTGATGTAAACTGGCAACCATTAAATTGACTTCTACTGCAACATCTTCTCTATCTTTAATGAGTTTTAAATTTAATCTTTTAAAAAATGGAAATGCAGTTGATTGATAGTTTTCTCTATGCCCCTTCATTTGATGATTTTTAAAACAATGTTTTTTCTATCAACTTCCCTTCCATAACACAGATTTTGATTTACAGTTAACATAAGAAAACAAAAAACAAATTCGGTTATCCTCTGAAATTAAACTTCTACATATTCTTTACATTTTAAAAAAATATTTCTGTAAACATTTATATAAAATAATATATCACAACAATTCGAAATATATATGTATATATATATAATATATCTTTTAGATTTGAACTCTGCATTTTTTTTATTTAAAATTCATTTTGAATTTATTGAGTACTTGATTTTCATATATCAAACTCGTAAAGATCTTTAAATAATGTTTTTTTTAAAAACAAATGTGTGAATGACAGATGATAGAAAATTGTTTAAATATCATTTTACAAAAAATAAAATTCATCTTTGAAATTAGGTTTAGATTTATGTGAATAAACACTTCATGCTTCAATGATGATACTATAATATTTCTTCTCTAATATATACAGAAAAGAAATTAGATCCATACTTATTCGGAAAGCCCAAGAAGTTTAATGTAACTTAAAATTGTAGAAAAAATTATTTTTTTTCCAATTTATAAAATAATACAAGGGCTGTTTTTTTTCCAACCTCCGATGGGCTATAGCAAAAAGACAGGTCAAGATACAAAAAAGATTTTTTTACCAAAAGTAAAGTACAATACTGCTTATTTCTCCATAGAATCACCTTGACGATCAAAGCATTTGTCATATCTGAAAACAAGCTTTGAAATACCCTCTTCAGAAAATGTAGCCGCCAATGTTTTGAAGGTAGTTGTGACGGTTTCTTTGAGCTTAACGTCAACTTGGAACAGCTACTAAAATCCAAGCCACTATGCTTATCAATAATTCACTTATGATAAACCTTCGAGTTTTCCTAAACATTTGGTAAACTGGCTGAACAATACTGATGTTCATGAAGAAGGGGACCAAGGAAGCAAGTCTGTCGCTACAGACGGTATTGTTCAACGAGTTGACCAAGTGTTTAGGGAAACTCAAAGGTTTACTATAAGTGAATTATGGACTAGTAGTGGCTTGGAGGACAGAAAAAAATTGACGTAAAGCTTCCAAACTTACTTTTTTAAACGAAACCGTCACAACTCCCTCCCCATCATTGGCGGCTACATTTTATGAAGAGGGTATTTCAAAGCTTGTTTACAGGTATAACAAATGCCTTAATCGCCAAGATGATTATGTGGAGAAATAAGCAAAATTGTACTTTACTTTTAGTAAAAAAATCTTTTTTGTATCTTGACCCGTCTTTTTGCTACAGCCCATCGGAGGTGGAAATAAAAACAGCCCTCGTAGGTTGATAAAATCCAAAAAATTCTTTGTCCTGTTTTTTAAAAAAATAATCTAATATTGATTTTATAGGCTGTTCATTCTATTTACTTAGCAACATATTTAAAAAAAAACTATTTGTTTTGTTTTCACAATAATTATCAACTACACTTTGCTGTATCATTCATCCTTAAATCTAGATTTTATTAAGATTTGCAAAAATTAGTTTATTAAATTGTTTATTAACATTAGTTTACTAAACATATTAGTGGTTTTTGTTTTAACTTTTAGCAACAAAGAAACTTTTATTTTGTATATATGTAATTTAAAAAAAATTGGAATTTGAAGGGTAAATGCTTAGTTTCATCCAAAAAATACATACTTTTAATAATATAAATATTCAATACATCATGTACCAATAAACGTATTAAATTCATCAAATTATCAACTAAATTTTCATTGATTTAAATCCTGATAATCTTAAATAGGATTTTTAAAATAAATCTTTAAATAACAAAATAAGTTCTATAGTTGCCTGTTGAAAAGTTTAAAAATAATAATTGATAACTAATTTTTTAAAGTCTAGTTACAAGTAAACTAAACTTACATGTCAAATTACTATTAAAAATTGCCATCATTTGAAATTTTTCCTGGTATATATTTTTAAATTGTACTAATTAGGGCAATAATTTACTTTAATTGCTTCTGATAGTTTTATAATTTAATTAGAATCATGTTATTGCAGAAGCTCGTTATATACATTGAGAATGACTTAGGGATTGTTTGAAGAGGATAAGTATTTAAATTTAGTTTTTCGTGTAATCTAATTAGTCCTACATAAATTGTTTAGGACTATGGTCTTCATTGGTCTTATATTTTGTTTATTAAGATAAACTTAGGCCGAAAGCTCATTTTCTTATGGTAAATTTTCTTGCCAGCGGTTATTAATGGGTTAAGTTGAGTGATAACAATTGAAGGTTCTTGTTATTTATACATTTATACACTAGTTCATGTTGATAGTTTAGTAGTTCTGTTGATACCTTTCTTGACTTTCTCGTTGCATTTATTATTATATCTAAAAAATATTTATTATGCGTTTCTTTAATGATATTTATAATTTGTGATTTGCCATTAAAGTTCCATATTTATAGTATTAAACAAACAATATTGCTAAAATTATTTTTAAAAAATTATAAATAATAAATTTTATAGTAAATATTCCACGATGTCATATAATATATGAAATTTATTGTCTAAAGATATTTGAAAATAGTTTTTGAGCGTTTTTGTAATATGTCTTATTTTAAAGTTTTGTTAATGCTAATTTGTCTTTGGTTTTCTAGTCGGTTATAGAACATTTAGTTTTATTTATTCATATATGCCTGTTTTTTAATGTTATCATTGTATTGTTTAGCTTTGCTCTGCTACTTCTACAGGTATATTGCTCTTAAGAGGGACTGTCAGTCCCATAGAGCTAATTTGTATTAGTTTTGGAGTCGCAACTTCCGCAGAAGTATTGCTTTGCTATGTTAGCCCTTTTTCCCTATGTATGGGAATCAACATAACATCGAAATGAAACAAATTTGAAACTTAAATGTTATCTAGTTATTCAATTATATATTTTTGAAGTTTTTAAATGCCAAAAATGTACAGCAGATTGCCACTATTTTAAAACTTTATCAATTAATAATTAAATAACCAAATATTATTTTCTTTTCGATTTTGTTTTAAATTGATGTTATGATTATTCCCATACCTGGTGAAAATGGGATAACATGGCAAATCAATTCTTTTGCAAAATTTGTGATTTCAAAACTAATGCATTAGCTTTATAGGACTGACAGTCTCTCTTAATGCTGTGTAAATCTATTCGACGTTTTCAAGGGTTTCTCTTATTATTATTTTTTTTTTTAAAAGTCTTAAAATATAATTGTCTGAAAGGTGAATATATGTTTTAAGATTTAAACTTGCCATTTTTAAAAATTAATATTTAAATTTTATTTTTTATTTAGTTTAATAATTAAAAATCTACGTTCCTGAAAAATGTTGCATACAATGTTTTTAAAGTTAGGGAAAAGTAAAATAGAATGGTTTTAAGTGTTTGCTTCAACTAATATAAATTGTGGTAACTATTACTATTTTTTTAAAAACTATTTTTGTTTTTAATTTGACAGCCTCTTACAGTTTTATTTTTACAATTTTTTTTTTTTTTCAATTCCAATTGGCTTATTTAATGATAAGCCATCAGAGTTAATGTAAAAATGTTTATTAAAGTATTAATATTTATTAATCAATGTGTTATTGTATAAATAATTATCAGAAAACATTCCAAATTGCTAATAAACAACATAGAAGGTATATGCCCATTTGAGGTATTGTTTAAAAATTAGAACTATGCAAAGCAACATTTGGCATCGAAATTTGTATTATATGTTGAAATATGTTTTAAAATTTTGCTTGCTGTTATATTGTTTAAAAGTAGCAAGCAAACTTACTGAGCTTCATGAACAAATTGAATTAATATGAGTTGAAGTTGAAAAAATTATGCAATAAATCAATAAGCCTACATTTTTTTCAGCTTTGTATATATTGTGTAAAATAAAATCTTTCTTATTGTAAAAATTGATTTTAAATTGATTTTTCATTTCCTATATTTTCCAAGACGTCGATATTGGACAATTAGTTTAAAAAAAACCTTGCCTTTGTATTCTTTTATTGGTGTAGAATCAGAGAAAAGTTATTTTCTTTTATTCTTTTGTTATTGTTTCACTAATGCATTTTAAAATAACCCAAAGTTGATACTATTTCTATGGCATGAACTAAAAATGATTAGACTTAAAAATATTACCCGTTTAATGCCTAAATCAATGTTCAAATCTTGTAATTCATTAATTTTAATTAAGATTTTTTATTTATAGTATACAAGAGGGAATTTATGAGCTTCTTTGTTAATGTTTGTTTTCTAAAACTAACCTAGAATGGGTGTTAACTACTAAATATTATCAAATTTGTTATTAATTTAGTAACGACATAAATTATGTACAATAAAATATTTTATTTACAATTATTTTAACATTAATAATCTATAACAAAGTATAATGTGTATTTGTACATCTCCTGTTGATTGGAATGTTTTCCAAAGTCGTTTAGCACATGTTGTACACAACAATCACCGATTCCTCAAGAATTCGGTTTGGAGCTTTTGCCAGGGCCGGATTTAAAGATTTGCCGCTCGTAGGCTACGATCGATTTTCCGCCCCTGTCACAATATACTCCCCCTTTAACTAAGGGTTTTTCTATTCCTGTGATGCAGTGATTTTTAAAATGAGTGCATTCTTCAATTAAATCGGAATCTAGATCATTTGAATATATGAAGAGTACAGGGGAAGAACCGCTTTATTTATTAGGAGTCGTACCGTAAGTGTCTGCTTGGCAGACATTGGCGGCAGAAAACCGGTTTCTCTCTTTCTTCTTCGCTTGGTCCAAGCTTCGGAATCGTGTATCGCGTGACTTTTCTACCTACCGAGGTAGGTTGAAAAGTCGTGGTTTAGGACTTTTCAATTAATTTGCGAATCTTAAAATTTCTCTTAATTGTTTTCGAAAAATTCGTGATTTTCAATCAATCGTACTTTATTTTTAAAGCTTAACATGATGATGAACACAGTCTTTTGAATAAAACGCGGAGCTGAATTTCAGTGTTGCAGTGAGAGAAGATGCACAAGAAAGTGAGAAACTGGTTTCCTTACACCAGTTTAGTCGATTACTCGCTATCATCGCAAAGATGCCTGATGAGGAAAGTTTTCTACAAAATTAAGCGGTTTTTCCCCTGTACTCTTCATATGTCTTTAACTAGTGGCCTTGTTTCTTATTGAATCCTTAGTAATTATAAGACTATTAAATAATTGTGTTAATAAGTAGAACCTCCCTTGGTACTCATTGTACGCAACGTTTCTTTTCTCGAACTCATTAATAATTTACGGCCCATTGCGGTTTACGCATTAATGTAAATTATTTGTTTTCTTTATTATAAAGATACTAATATTTTTAAGAATTTTTTTTATGCCGAATGCCGCTTTAATTTGTCTTAAAATTTGCCGCCCTCAAAAATTCGCCGTTCTAGGCTACAGCCTACTTAGCCTATTTAGAAATCCGGCCCTGGCTTTTGCTCTACCTTTAGTTCTGCAGCATTTTGCAAGTCTCTTAGTTGAAGAGCTCATGGAAAAACGTGCTAAGTGAAATTTTTGAAAAATTGAGCTTTTTGTGTCAATGAACATGTTATTTCCCCTTAAAAGATAACAAGTGACCTTTTTTTCATAAAATTTAAGTTTTGCATATTTGTTATCGTTTTTAAGTACCGTTTTTAAAAGCTGTAATTGCAAACTAAAAACTGTAATGCTCACTTTCACTTTTTTGTCACTTAGCACGTTCTACCTACCACTAAGTTCTTCAATTGCAACATCTACTTTTACTGTTTTTAGGCCTTCTTTGGAATAGTTTTATTTGTCTTTAGCGATGGTTCCGAAGACTGTTCCATTAAATAATCGCTTGTTCCTCTAGAACTCGGCTTGGAGCTTTTGACCATCTGCTCTGCCTTTAGTTCCGCAGCCTTTTCCAAGTCTTTGTAATTGTAACGTGTGCTTTTGCCATCGTCTTGCACACTTTCTTCGGATAATTTTCCGAAATTATTCCTTGGCGATTCTTCCGAAGACTCTGACTCATGGTTATGGTAATGCAAGGGTTGACTATTATAAGTTGTTTCAACGTTCTTGGGGGAAAATTCAGTGTCTGTTCGTATGTGCTTGGCAGGGAATTCAGAATCTGTTGAAATGTGTTTGGGTAAATATACAGACTCTGTTCGAATATGTTTTGATGGAAATTCATCTGTTGAAATATGCCTTGACGGGAATTCAGAATCTGTTGAAATGTGCTTTGATGGAAATTCAGAATCTGTTGAAATGTGCTTTGTTGGAAATTCAGAATCTGTTGATATTTGTTTCGGAGAAAATTCGGAGTTAGTTGGAATAGTCTTGATCGAAAATTCACGGTCTTTTCGTATTTGCTTTGGAGAAAATTCCGAATTAGTTGTAATGTGCTTGGTTGAAAATTCACGGTCCTTTCGAATTTTCTGGGGCAAAAATTCATAGTCCGTTTGAATTTTCTTTGGAGAAAATTTAGAACTAATGACGGGTCTTAGAATTTCTTGTCCCGCAAATAATTGAACTGGAGTAGGAGGTAATTGTCCTCTCTGTCTAAGCATGTTACTAATCTGTGAAATGGTTTTAGAATGTGGCGATTCCTCTTTAAATTTGGGTTGGCGAAGAGTTTTCGGCAGTGTCACAAAACTGTCGATTATCGATTCCCGATTTGGTACTATTTCTGTAATTGGTATTCTTCCTGAAGTTTCTCTATCTTTAGGCTCTATATTTTCTTTATCCGAAATATTTGATTTACCTTTATTGCTACATTTAAAATTTCTGTTTGAATTTTTATTACCAAGAGATCCATATTTTGAGTCAACACAATCTTCTAAATCATCATATTGTGGATTTGTTTCTTTGGTCTTCAAATATTCTTGGCGATTTTCGTTTAATGTGTATTGATGATTTAATGCTGGCTTGGAAGTTGGTTTATTCGTCAATAGGTAAGGTTTGTTTTCAGCATTTGTATTTATATTCAACAAAAGTCGTTCTAAACTTGGGTTTGATGATTTTTCTTCTGGAGAGGAAAATGAATTCTTATATTCTAAATCTCTATTACGTTGTCTTTCAAAGTTCGATTCTGGTTTAACTATTCTTTCAGGTAAGTTGATGAAAGAATGAGCCTTACGTAAACCGGGGAAATATCTTTCAGTATTTTTATTCGAATCGTAATTGAGTTGTCTTACGTCTTGTGATAAATGCATTGCAGGAGTTGGTAAATTTGGGCTTTCTGATTTAGTGTTAGGAACTTTCTGGTATTCAAAATCTGGCGTTTCTGTTGTTTCTTCACTTGGTCTTTTAAATCCTAAATCAGACTCGGGTGTCTTAGTTTTAGTAGAAGATCGGCTTTTTGTGCTGAACTGCTTTAAGGGGAGGTTGTCTTCTGCCATTACTTCTTGGAAGATGTTCTTTGGAGCAATTACATGATCAGCATCCAATGACGTTTGTTTTTCAATCGCAAAATATCTGTCTGTATGTAATTTTGGTCGCACATATCTTCGAAAACTGTCTCTGATTTCATCTTTCAATTTTGAATTTTCAGGAATTGAGATAGGTAAAGGTGCATATCTGAGTTCTCTGAAACTTTCTCTACTTTCTGAAGGAGTTTCAGTTTCGAATGGGTGGTGTAAAGAATGTGATTCTGTCATTTGAACTTTTGGGTTTAAGTTGAAATATTGGAAGCTTTCTGAAATATTTTTTCGTGTATGCTCAGCGATTGATGGTTTTGACTTCGTTGAATTAAATAGGTTAAGTCTATCAATTTTCGTGGAATTCGTAAGTTTTGAATTTGGCATATTGTGATATGTTTGATAATTTCGATTCTTTTGTGGTTCATTTGGAGATGTTTCGTTCTTGGGAGATTTTATTTTAGAATCGGTTTCGGTTTTTAGGTTTAAGTACGTACTTGCTCTTCCTCTTTGCTTGCCTGAATAAAGAGTTGAGTTATTTTTATGTTTTTTTGGGTAAAACTCAAAGAGAACATGAGCTTTTGGACTATCTTTTCTTAGTGATTCTAACGTAGGCAAAACTTCATCTTCAATTTTAGTTTTTAAATTGTCTTTTTTCCTCCTTTGCGATGTACTCGTTACATTGACAGATTTGGTTGGTTTCGTGGTAATAGTAACTTTACCATTGCTGGAATTCCTGGGCTTCATTTTGTGGATTTGTACATTTTTGTAAAGATGGTCTTTTCCGTCCAATATTTTACTAACATCAGTTCCAATGTTTTCAATTCCTGACATAATATCCATAATACGCGATGTTATGTTAAAACTTGGTTTAATTTGCTTTGTAACACGGGTATTTTGGTATGAGTCTGCATCACGTTTCGGCTTTTCTTGTTTTACCTTTGATGTTTGGTCATCATTAACCGTCGCATTTTTATCATTCTCAATTCTTTCACCAAAAGTAGTAATATTGGGGAAGCGTATTTCCACGGAATTTGGTTGTAAGGTGTCATTAATATTGACATCTTTGTAGTCCTCAAATTTTGCTTTTGTAGAAAGGTTTGAAAGATTACTTTGATACGTTGAATTTTCCAACTTCAGATCTGAGTTAGAGTTTTCAGTTTGGATAGTTCGAGGTAAAGTGTTCTGTTTAAACACGTTTCTTTCTTTTTTAACTTCTGCACTCTTCGAGTTCTGAAATTTTCTTTCTTTTTGTGATTTTTCTTCTAACTTTAATGGTTTCTTTGGAGCAGAAAATACTTTACGAATATAAGATATAGGTTTTTCAATTTCCTTCAGTGGTTTAACAAATGAAGGTTTTGTAAGGTTTACTTTCAAACTTTTTATCAAGGTATTTTTTAAATTTTTATTTCTAAATGTGGTTGGCAGTTTCTTCTTTTCTTGAGGCTTTTCACTCTCTATTTCTGATGTCGTTACTTCTGTTTGAGATTTAGTCTCAGTGAAATTTGTTTCTTTTTGAGGTGTGTCTCTGTCTTGAATGGGAAAATGTGGAAGAAGAGAAGATTTCTTTAGTACCCTGGTTCTAGAGGTCGATTTTGGTCTTGGTTTTTTCGTACTAATAGAATCAGCTGCTGATCGATATTCAGATTCTCCTGTTTTTTTAAGTTTCGATGATTCCCAGTTCACGTTTTCTTCGTCTATTTCGGTATAAGTTGAGGTTTGTGGAACAATAGGTTCGTCTTTGTATGGAGCTTTAGAACTTTTATGACGGCTTCTATTGCGCAGTGGTACATGATTGGGTTGTTTTGGTTGTGCTTTTCTTGCCTGTTTATTTCTCTCAGGATATACCGATTTCTTTTGGTTTTGTTCTAATTTTGCATCATAGTTAACAGATTGATCCTCAACTGCTGCCTGTGTAGTACTATGTTCTGATGAATGGTCCCTGTTTGTTTTTACAACTTCGCGATTTCCAGAATGCGGTTTTATATGTTTATTGGAATTTGAATGGTTTACCGAATACTCTTTAAGTGTATTTTTATCCTGTTGATTTATTGATTTGGTTGGTTTCCCAACGTCATGAATTACTGAATATCCATTTTCCTTAAAATAATCATATTCCTTTGGTTCAAAATAATTTGTGTGGGAATCTTCGTTATTAGAAATTGTTTGGGGCTTAACTGTGGTATGATACCTTGGTTGCATAGTGGTCTTACTTGTACCAGTTGAATATTCAGGTTTCATGGTAGTTTTTGTTACAGTAAAAGTTCTATACACAGGTCTTATCGTACTCTTGACTGTACTAGAAGTTCTATGTACGGGTTTTATCGTACTCTTGACTGAACTAGACGTTCTATATACAGGTTTTATCGTACTCTTGATTGTATTAGAAGTTCTATATACAGGTTTTATCGTAGTCTTAACTGTACTAGAAGTTCTATAAGCAGGTTTCATTGTAGTTTTGTATTTGTAAGAACCACGATATACAGGTTTTGAAGTAGTTTTGGGATTATCAATTTTCGGTATGTCTTTAGTATTTGATAATCCATCTGTTTGGGTTCTCTTCGAATTCACAGGCTTGTCAGCTGCTGCTGCATTTCTGCCTTCTGGTTCATTCCATTCAGTTGGCTTCCTTTCACTTGCGTGTTTCGATTCTTTTCGTTTTGAGAAAGAGTTGCTGTGAATGTACCTCGATTCGGGTTCGTCTCTATAGTTGCCACCCTCTGCACCAGGATACTCACTGCTGTAGGACCAAACGTGATGGGTGTTCCATTTCGGAGATTCGTCGATGTCGTCCTTCGATTCTTTGCTGTAGATGCGCTCGTTGATACTGTAGTGGGACTCGGCGTTTTCGCAGTTGACTTTGTTGTGCCAGTCGCATACTAGTAGCAGTTGGTTGAACAGCGTGTTGTTGGGGCACAGGAATGAGTGCTTGTTTCCGTTATCTTGGCACATGTGAAATACCTGAAAATAAAATTAAATTGTGAGTGTATGGCTTAATAACTTATTAACTTACTCCTGGCCATGTTGAATCGTGGCCTCCCGCGGCCTACTCAACTACTAAGGCCGAAGAAGCTTTCCCAAACAAGCTCGGGGACGGAAACTTTGACGTCATAGTTCCGAGTGACGTTGTTCCGGATATAAAGATTCATCACTTGTTAGCTTGTTATAGTTTGTCCTCGGAAATACCCGATAAACTTTCTCTTTTTTTCAGAATATGACTCAGTTTTTTATGCGGTTAATTTGAGGAAATTTTGAGTTAGGGTTAGGTGGAATTGTCGACGCACTGAAACAAGATATTAATGGAGTGTTATTTAAAACATTAAGTGTACTCCGACCCTGAATAGCCACCCGCGGCCTACTCAACTACTAAGGCCAAGAAGCTTTCCCAAACAAGCTCGGGACGGAAATTTGACGTCAAGTTCCGAGTGACGTTGTTCCGAAGATGAAGACAACCTGTCTCGAAACCTGTTCG
Organism: Oedothorax gibbosus; assembly: GCA_019343175.1. NCBI lineage: Eukaryota > Metazoa > Arthropoda > Arachnida > Araneae > Linyphiidae > Oedothorax > Oedothorax gibbosus. The sequence goes on along the minus strand of CM033280.1, from coordinate 6,972,218 downwards.
GAACCACTCGTTCACGGCTGACCACAATTTTAGGGTTCCGAATGCGTCCGAACTAGTTTCTCGATCTTCGGTACTACTGGGACAGTGAAGTCAAATTTTCCGTCTACGCTCATGTTTGGGAGAGCTTCTCTGGCCTTGTTATTGAAGTTGGCCGTGGGTGGCCAATTTTTGATATTTATGGCTTTTAGATCCTTCTTCACCTCATCCATCCATCTTTTTTTTTGGGAGTTTTCCACTCTTTCTTTCTCCTTGACACTGTCCCTTGAAAATCCACTTTGTGCATCTGCCATCGTACATTCTTTCCATATGTCCCAGCCCAGCCATTGAATTCTATGTGTTACTTAAAAGTATGTGTAAATTCAATTGGGTGAACTGTATCAAGTTTAGTGCAGTTTAGTGTTTCACTAAATACTGATTTTATGCATATTTTTTTACCATTGACATAATTGTCTTGATTTGTAAGTAAACCTTAGAAAATAGTAGTAGGGTTTTATGCTTAAGTTACTATTAAGGACAAAAGTTGCCCCAATTTACTATAGTTGCAAAGATTTAAAACTAAATTTAAAATAAAAAAAATTATGTTTAATTTTATGAGTAGAAGTGGCTGCCATAAATTATTTGATAATGTCTCCACCTCAAAATACACTTCTTGTATTGAACGTGCTGAAATAAGTTCTGTAATATTCCTTGTAACGAAACTATCACAAAAGGGTTTTCCATTAAATTTTAACTAAACATTAAAAATTAATGAATGTTATATTTATATATTGTAACAAGTACTGCGATTTTTAAATAGAATAATGACTAAATTTGGGTTTGACCCATAGATATCATAGTTAAAGTATTAGATTGGCAGATCACGGGACCTCCAATGCTAACTACGGGACGCGCATGGAGACCAGAATAAGAGGGCAATGGGGCCAGGGTTGCCACTAGTTTTAGGAGAAAAACACTACGAAAAAATACTATTTAATTCTAAAATTACAAAACAAGACCATAAATTTTTTAGCTGCATTTTGGAATCTTTTTAGTGACTTAAAAAAAAAAAACGTGATACGGGGGGGGGGGGGGGGGGGGGCTTTGCTAGTATTTTTATGGTATGTTTTTGTATTTTTAGAATTAAATGGCATTTTTCGTAGTGTTTTTCTCCTTAAAGTGGTGGCAACACTGGCCCCATTGCCCTCTTGTTCTGGTCTCCTTGCGCGTCCTGTTGTTAGCATTGGAGGTCACGTGATCTGCCAATCTAATACTTTAACTATATCTATGGTTTAACCCTATCTGACGATTGGCAAGAAATTTTGCCATACGATAATAAGTTTTCTGCTTAATTTTATCTAAATAAACAAAATATAAGACATAGAGCCAGTACTGAACAATCTATATTGTACAAATGCAGTTACACGAAAAACGAATTTAAAAACATAAATTAACGTTTTTATTCGGTAAGGAAGGTGTTAATATGTTTTTATAACAACGTGCGAAAAAGTCCCCTTTTTTATATTATCATATTCATTCATAAATCGTTGCGAAAATGACACTTTACGTGCTTACGTCACAGACAGTGCCGAAAGTAAGTACTTGGTAAAGTAAATAAGAGTATCTGATTGGTAGAAAAAAAAGGATGTCATGAATATCTCCATGGAAACTAAATGATGTCATGAAACTCACTTATTTCTATTGATTCATTACTTTTGCATTTCCTAATATCTCCATGAAAACTCCAGTACTACAAAAATGATGAATTTTGATTCAAAATAGAAAATTATTTTACAACTTTTCTTTTACTACTTTGAACATTTTCGAATTTTTCGTACATTTTCGTACATTTCGTACATTTTCGAATATCGCCATGGAAACTAAATGATGTCATGAAAATCACTCATTGGTAGAAATACTTTTTTTGCACGTTATTATAAAAAATATTGTAAGCAAGCACGTGTCAAATAATACTTTATTAAGCTCTTGTCATTATTTCACTCGACCTACGGTCTCGTGAAATAAAACCACTTTCTTAATAAAGTATTATTTTCGGCACTAGTTTCTTAAATATCTATTACAATAATGGGTCGTTGTAATGGGTTTAGAACTTTTTGAGTACCTTTTTCACTTTTTCTGAATTTATTTCATTAGATTATCATTTGAAACTACAACTTTATTTTAAAAACGTCTCCAGTGAAACGATAAATAACTTTTTTTTTGTGAAACAGTTACATTTAAAATGTTACAAAGGCACTTAAAACTTAATTTTGATTGGCATCTTATTAGTTTTTTTTTATTGGGGGATTATAGCGTCAACGACTTCGAAGTGATTTTTTTTCCTGTTGTAGAAAAGAAGAGTATGGGATTTTCCCAATAGACCGTGAAAGTCAAGCTCCGCAGGGTTCAAGAGTAGATTTTTTTTTTATGGTGACTGGATGGAACATTTTTACAACTTAGTCCGTATTAACCTATTTATTAAAAATGAAGATTGTATTGAATTGAAATAAAAGTTTTCGTTTTCACAACCCCAGGCGTTGTTCGTCTAGATTATTCAAAAAGTTTCCAGCATTTGTTTGCTTTTTATAACGATTGTTTTTCTTTAAAAATGTTCTTTTGAGTTGTCCGATTTTTTTTATGAATATTTAATGCTATCATATGTTTGATTAATTCCATCATGAATGTTATTTTAATCGATAAGCATCAGCCCTGAGAACTTATAACTATACCGAAAATCGAGTTCAACTTAAAATCTCTGGACTGCTGTTTATAGTATGGTTTAGGCTATCTTCATATAGAGTAGGTCATAGATTTTGCCACTGTTAATATGAAAACAATGATTTCGTAGAGTTGGTTTAACGCACGATTAGTAAAACTAATACAACGACCGAAAAATTGTGATGTAAATTAAGAACTTTAGGAACTTCACGAATTCAAAGTAATAATAAATTCACAATGAGTGAGGTATTGATGGAATTAGGAAAAAAAATCTTTGAAATGTTGTTGTATTTCGCTTGGTCCCAACTAATAAAAAAATAGTTAGGAAACCCTTGGAAAGGTTAGAGTCACTGAATATCTACACTGTTAAAAAGTTTTAGTTTGGTTTGTAAAACTTTTAGTTTGGAGCAAGATTACTCAGGAATCTTAGAACTTTCTAGCTGCCACCACTATTCAGTATTCGGAGTATGAATTTACCAATTATGTGGTAAAACCATAACTTCGATTCACCCCAAAGACGTAAATCAACTATCCGAATAGTGGTTGTAGATAGTAAGTTCTAGGTTCCTCCGGTGTAATCTTGCTCCAATTTTTTTGACGGCGTACTTATTCTGCAAGAGACACGATAACAAGTAGTTATTAAAGGGTTGGACAACGCTTTTCCTTACATTAAACGACAGTTAATTTAGTGTTTAGTACACCAATTTATATCCAGTCCGTGCGTTCACCAGAATAATGATCTTGGTGAACACGAGTTGCTACGTTGCCAGGATTGTCACAACTCTACATTTGTAGATCCGATATCTATCGACTTTAGTTCCTTGCGTAATTAGCTCGATCCCATTTAAGTTTTAAAAAAAGGACACCTAGAATCATTATAATTGGAGGAAAAAAATTGTTTGGTAATAAAATATGACCCGATCTATAACATGACCCCCCATTAGTGCAAGAGAAACCTGCTTTTGATTTTGGGTTAATAAAAGTTTTCATTTACCATACATTAACCAGGGCAATGGAATTTTTGTAGTAACAGATTGTTATGTCTATTGTTGTATATTGTTAACCTAAAATTTTAAAGCATTAGGTGATAGCACGGTTTAAAAAAAACTTTCCGATTTTGGGGTTTCTTTCAAATTTTAAAGAGGAGGCTCGAGCTTCAACGGTCCATTCGGTGCACTGAGCTAGATGGGAAACTGGAGTGAGGTGTCAGCGAGCCGAAAACCCACTCACACCCTTTTGAGCGAACAGGGCAGAAAAGGACTATTTTCCCTACACTTGTATGCAATGCTTGTATGAGACCCCTCTATCATATTGACTTGGGCTCCTAAATGTATTTTAACATTTTTAGTTCGAAAGAAATTAACTTTCTTTAACTTTAAATTCCAACTTTTTTAAGAAATAGCCATGTGGATCACTAACTAAGAACCAGCGAAGACGAACACAATAGCGAAATAGGCAAGTGTCAAGGTTTTCTGCCCGGTTCGTTTCTGCTGCAGTGCCGTGTATTCCTCCGCGTTTCGTTATTGAACCGGCCACGGCCTACTCAACTACTAAGGCCAAAGAAGCTCTCCCAAACACGCTCGGGGACGGAAATTTTGACGTCATAGTTCCGAGTGACGTTGTTCCGAAGATGAAGATAACCTGTCTCGAAACCTGTTCGGAACCACTCGTTCACGGCTGACCATATTTTTGGGGTTCCGAATGCGTCCGAACTAGTTTCTCGATCTTCGGCACTCGGAACAGTGACGTCAAAAATTCCGTCTACGCTCATTTTTGGAAAGCTTCTCTGGCCTTGTTATTGAAGTTGGCCGTGAACCGGCTCGTTTGCTGCCAAGTTCAGTGAATCACACACCTCACTCCACGTCTCTTCTAGCTCAATGATTCGGTGAGGTTAGGACCAAGAGGTTATAAAAGAATCATCACCTGACACCCTGCTTCAGGATCAGCATAGTATCCAGCTCCCCTGCATTTGAAGTGGGTTTCTGGTATGGTGTGATAATTGGGAGGACTGCTTCTCACTTCAGGTTCGTCGTAATCATAGCCCCACGTGTCTTTACCCAAAGAATATGAGGTCGTAGAGATCCCCGGATTGCTGTAAGCGCCATTGTAATTTATTGGATTTCTGTAATCATCATAGTCTTTCGAAAGGTGCACTCGAGTTTCAGCTTCCCTTTCTAAATCGCTCTTAGGATTTGAGGTTTTAATTTTGTTTTCATGGGATTCAGCATTCGCATTTGAAACTGCAAAGTTTTGACTCGAAGAAGCAAATTGCGTATTTTTACTTTTGCCTCTTCCTTGAGGTTTGTTTCGACTCGATTCAGGTAAAGCTCCATTGATTTTGTCTGTGTAATCTGGAACATTTTCGATTTTCTGACTGTCGAATTTTGGTTCAGTTTTGAAAGATGACTTGGAAATCTTTGGCTCTGAAGGCACACTACTGTACGAGTGAGAAAAGAATGGTTTACTCAAGTCATAACTTGTGTGTTTTATAGTTTGAATATTTCGGGCTTCTGGTGGGATTGATGAGCTAATCCCTTCGTTTACTTTGTTATAAAAAATGTTAGGCTTCGACACATGACTTGAACTTCTTTGTTGAGTTTGATAAGTTATGTTAGTTGGTCCATTTCTTTCTAATGGTGTCAACTTATCATAAAATGCGAAAGGATTTTCTACCTCTTTAGAATGGAAGTTTTTTGTGAATGGTTCAAATGATTTCGAGTTCTGAGGTTTTGTATAATAATATACAACTGCTGGAAGCTGCTTATCTGTATGGGTATATTTGTGAGGAGTTGAAGTACTTTCGACATTATTTCCAACCACTGGTGGTGACTTTATGTTTTGCTGTTCACTTGGAACTCCAAGTTGTTCCATCGAGTTTCTTGACGTTAAAAAGTGCGATGGCCCACCTTTCCCTAATGTAAAATGAGATCTGAAGAAATATTCTTTTTCTTCCTCACTAGCAGAACGTTTGTGGCGATGTCTAAGTTTGGAAGAATCTTTCAGTTGATAATGCCTACGAATTCGGGATTTTTTATGTCTATCACTTTGAAATGCTGCGACATTCTCAGAAAAGTTAGTTTTTCCAGCACGAAAGTATTCACTGTTGTTGAGCCGATTGAAAAGGAATGGCTGTCTTCTGCTGTCCACTGAGGCATCGACGCGTGCTCTCGTATCGTCATCATCCCAACTTAGTTTAATCGAAGACATGTATCCATTACTTTTTGGTTTCGCATCATCACCATCATCGGAATCGAATTTTTCCAAGCTAAAATCCCCAATTCTTTTGAACATTGTCATAAAATATTTACCGTCTTCGTTTGGCGAAGTCATCGTTTGTAGTTTTGGAATGTTAAAATCTTTTTTAGGTTTTACTAATAAATCTTTTTCATGAGACTTCTTCATAAAATGTATCGCATCTTCGTTTGGTGACATGATTGGTTGTGGTTCCGGAATTAGAAAATGTGAGCTTTTAGTTTTAACAATGGGATATTTTTCAGCAGAAGTTTCTTTTTCCTCACGTGCTTTTGATTCTGGGAACTTATCAAAGTTGTATTCTTTTGGATTTGGATACGGGCTCGCTTTGTAATCTGATTTGAAATCTCCATTTTTGTTCCAAATAGTACTTCTACTTTTGCTTCTTGATTCTCTCAGCTCTTCATTTTTCGATTTCACTTGAGGTTTAGCCGCTTTCCAGACAGCCTCTACAGGTTGTTTCTTTTCTTTTTTCTTGAAGCTTACCGGTGCATCTGTGCTCAGTTTGAAGTCATCTTCAAAATTTATTTCTTCTTCATTTCCTTTATTTTCTTCTTCACTATTTAGAAATTTGAAACGTTTGTAAAATTCAAAATCATCAACTTGGGTAGTCTCTTCTATTGTCGAAATCTTTTTTGGTTTGTTCATTTTCGACTTTTTTGTTTTCGTTGATGCATCCTTTTTATCGGGAATTTCTTGTGCTTTTTGCAAAATCTTTGTCGGCACCACCTCTTCCTGTAGGTTAAGCATGTCACTGGATTTACGCTGTTTTGGATCTCCTTTGTAGTTGAAACTTAAAAGATAGGTCCCATTTTTGTTACTAAAATTCTCAGGCACATTCGTGAAATTCCACTCCGACTTTGGATTTTCCATGTCTTGACCTTCTTTGTGAATACTTTTTCCATTAAATTCAAAATATGTACTAAAGTTTTCATCATACAAGGGTTTAGGGTTGGAAGCCTGTTTTTTGTGTTGACCACTTGATGCAGTTTTGGCTTTTAATTTTTTTGAGCTCGAGGTATCTTTAGATAAATACGGTTCTTGTGTTGTTGTTAGATCTGCAGACTTCCATTCAGGCTTTGGATTTTCCATGCCCTGAGCGTGCTTGTGAATACTTTTCCCATTGAATTCAAAAAATGTACTAAAGTTTTCATCTTGTAAAGGCTTTGGGTTAGAGGCCTGATTTTTGTGTTGACCCCTTGATGTAGTTTTGGCTTTTAATTTTTTTGAGCTCGAGGTATCTTTAGGTAGCTGAGGGTCTTGTGGGGTAGTTACATCTGAAAACTTTGATGACCAAATTGAGTGTTCTTTTAGTTGTTTAAAAGCATGGCTTGGGATCTGTTTTTTTGAGATTGGATGATTCGATTCAACATTAGTAACTGCATGTTTACCTTTTTCATTTATTTTTGGTGAAGTTGAATCTTTGGTACGATTTACTTCTTTCCATACGTCTGGTGTTTTGTGAGGGGAAGATTTTTGGACATCTATAACTTCCCCATTTTGTTCTCGGTTATTTTGTTTCCGTATACTAGGTTTATAATTTCTTTCAACTAAATGCGCTGATTTGTTTTTGAGGAGACCTCTTTCAGTATTTTCTTTATCTTCGAAATTTTCATCAAATTTTGGAAAAATTGTCTTGGCATAGTCAGAAGATTCTTCTTTCCATACACTTTTAGAAGTTGTATTCGAAGTTGTTGTCGGTTCTTTTGTTCTTGGTTTTAGTTTCCTCCTTTTCGATTTTGGCTTATCAAGGTTTCCATTTGAGTCGGCAAGACGGGCTGATTTATTTTCAGGCAACTCTAAAGATTTATGATGCTTGATATCTTTTATTTTCTGCCCATCGGTAATTGACGAGTTGTTTTTATTGTGGTTTCGAACTCTCAGAACTTTTCTTCGTTTTTTCTTGTGCTGTTCGGGTAACGATTCTGCACTAGCTTCCCCCGCTTTCGTTCCGTTCGTTCTTTGAATATTATCATAGTTGCCACTCTGGACCAATTTGTCTAAGTCTTTTCTTCGTTTTTTCTTGTGCTGTTCGGGTAACGATTCTGCACTAGCTTCCCTCGCTTTCGTTCCGTTCGTTCTTTGAGTATTATAATAGTTGCCACTCTGGACCAATTTGTCTAAGTCTTTTCTGTCTTGATCATGTTTTATCTTTTTATAAACAGCATTTTTTGGGTTATTTGTAGATTTCAAAGTTGAACTTTCTTCTAGCGGGTTATTGTCGTTCGAATAATTGCTGTCATTTTCTTTGAAGTCTTCAGAAGACATCGGGGCAATCTCTCCGGTCCTCTTCATAAAAGTATAACTAGGCTTAGCTCTTGGTTCCGTCACAAATTTTTTAAAGTTGTTAGCACTTTTTTTCCCAGTTCGTTCGAATTTGTAAATGTAGTCGGTTGGATTTATTTCAACGGACGCACCTTTGAAGTCTAAAAATGAAAGAAAGAAAATTAACATTAGAGAATATTTAAAATTCTTTAAGAAATGTTAAGCATGCTAAATTATCATAGAAAGCGTTTTTATACACATTTAGGTAATAAGATGATTTTTTTTACCTAATTAACTTAGTCAAATAAATCAGTACTAACTACCAAAATAATGACATATTATAAAGAGCGGTTGCAGTTAATTTTAAACACTTCACGCGTCTGCCTGTGAGATTGCAGGTTGAGTTGATGTTTTTATTACATTAAATCCAAGCCCTATTTATTAAAGATAAATTTATTTATATAGCACTCCAGACCTAGCGATTTTGTTTGACTTGGGTTCGAATATTGTTTTTAACACTGCAACCTTGTGCAATACTAAGTCCAACAAATACTTTTTTCCACAAGGGACTGGTTCAAATGACTGGTTCTTTGACTAAATTCGTCAAAGACTAATGTCCCGATGTCACTTACGATGTTGCTACAAGGTTGCATTAGTTGCCAGCTAAACAGTCGGTCTCGTCAATGAGCCGGTGGCCTAGAGTGATGTTACAGCTACGTCAAACGTTATTGTCTTAAACCCCACAAACAAACTACTCCGAAGCTAATTCTTCTAAACTAGAACAGTTATGCCAGACTTATGTCAAGCATTGTCTTCTATCCCACAAACAACCCTCGCTCTGCCCCGTTAGAACTGTTCATGGACAGACATAACTTTATTATAGTTTTGCTCGAACTTATGTCGCACTTTAACTACACAAGGGCTACCGGCATGTTTTAGGTGACGTAGTTCATTCCATCTTTCATTCCTATGTTTTCCCGCGATTTCATTGTTGCTGTCGATGGTATGGTAAGTTCCGCACACTAACATTGATTTGATGCCACGTGGGTACATATCACCAATCAAGGCCTTATTTTCATTCCCGAAGAACTGTTGCCACTCGAGACGTGACATACGTCCATTAGTGACAGACTGCGTGATTTTGAATTGCGGTCAAGTGACAAATCCGATATCTGAACAACCTTTACCTACTGTAGGCCTAAGTAACCCGTAGTTTACCAAAAGGATCCTCAAGGTCGAGATGACTTCGGCTTTTATACTACTGTTTACGTTGTAATTTAGAATAGTGGTAGTAACGCTGTGGTAAATCAGCGCCACCTAGTTGTGGATGGCATATAAAGGTTGCGCGTGTGGTGAACCGCCACACCTACCTATTCGATGCATCAAATCCTTGTCAACCCCAAATTCCTCTGCACCATCCATCCTCTTGCTGAGTTTTGAACCTGTGATCGTCCTCCCCGTTGTATCATCTGCAGCCAGATCCCAGCTCGAGCTCAGGTGTTGCACCGACGGGATCCCGACTGCATCTCGACGGTTGATGGCACTTCTCGGCTTGATGGCACTGTCCCTGAGGACATCGAATTCTTCGCGGAAGAGCTCGTTTGGAAAACTTTGGGTCTGCGATGGAAAAACGGAATTCAGCCATAGACAGGGCCTGATCTAGGAAAACTCCATAGAGGTAGGAAGGAGGTGTAGAGAGGTCCACCAGTTGAGAGAAATTGAAGCAGGGCTGTCAAGTTTTTCGAGCTACTGCGCTTCACATACTGGCACCGAGGTATCCCAAGATGCACCGCTCTAGCCTGCTTCATTTGTGTGCTACTGCGCATATACAAAGACCTCTCTATTCTACTTCCTAGCTCTATGGAAAATTCAGACCAAAGGCTCAACAAATTTTGGGGGCACCTTTACGGAAAATTTTGAGTATGATTGCCCGTAATGATGCGATCCTACACTGTTAAAAATTTTGGTGCAAGATTGCACCGGAATCCGGATATTTGCTGCCCCACTATTGAGCGTAATTTACCACTTTTGCGTGCATCAAAGCTATGTTTCACCACAATGGTACATTCACGCTTAAATAGTGGTGGCAGCTAGAAAGTCCAGATTCGGGCAATCTTGCGCCAAATTTTAACAGTGTAGTAGCGATATCACATTCTGCTACCATTACGGCTTCCTTATAACATCTATCAAACCAATCGCGTTAGGTCGATTTCTGAGTCAAAGTCAAGCTAAAAATAAAGTGGGATCTCAGAAATGTTTAAAATTTACTGAAATTTTGGGGAACAGCAGCATTTAGCATAATAGAAACTAAATTTCTAGACGACTCATGAAGAAAACAACGTAGATTACATTAGCGCAAATAGTTTATTCAGTAGCATTTTACATGTTTTGTTGGGAACTCACCGGTGGTGTCTCGGCTTCTTCAGAATGGTGCACAACTCTAACTGAACACGGAAAAACACAATTGATGACGCGAGGTTGTGAAACATGGTATCCCTTTTTTTTTTTCGTGTTTAGTTTGAGTCGTGCATTATTATGAAGAAGGTGTCACTTCTTGAGTTCCCACCATAGATATCATAGTTAAAGTATTAGATTGGCAGATCACGTGACCTCCAATGCTAACGATGGGACGCGCATGGAGGCCAAAATAAGGGGGCAAAATGGACAGTGTTGCCGCCACTTTAAGGAGAAAAATACTACGAATAATACTATTTAATTATAAAATTTTAAAAAAAATACTAGAAAGGATTAAGTCACTAAAGATCCAAATGCAGCTAGTATTTTACGATATTTTTGTAATTAGAATTTAATGTATTTTTCGTAGTATTTCTCCTTAAAGTGCAGCAACACTGTCCATTCCCCATATTGGCCTCCATGCACGTCCGTCGCCGACCGGCGGCGCAACGTGGAGCTAGCCTTGAGCCTGGTTCGGTTCGATCCGTAAGGCATGGATGTTTGTGTTGTCGAGATATGCGGAGTAAAGTGCTCGTAAATCTGTTGGTCCGAAAGTCTGTGGCGTCATGCGCAGTTTCCCACGGTACAGTCCCTGGAACTTTTCCCTCCTTCAGGGACATGTCTAAATGTGGAGGTGCGATAGATGGGAGCATCTGTCATTTGTGTGTATTCTGTCCGTCCTTCTTGACGATGGTTTAGTAAGCGGTCTTGTGACCAAGCACACAAGCCTGAAAATATATGTCTAAAAAACCTACCTGCACGTCCCGTCGTTAGTATTGGAGGTCACGTGATCTGCCAATCGAATACTTTAACTATGATATCTATGGTTCCCACCGAAATATGCACATTTCTACTGAATAAACTGCTTGCTCTAATAATGAAGTTTTTTATTCGTGAATTTTTTTATGGATCACGCGCAAAGTTAAAGATATTTTCTGAATACAAATATGTACATTATTTATGAAATCTTAGTTTCTGTGAAAGTATTACTTTGCTAGGTAAGCATTTTTTTTACCAGGCATGCAAATCGTAATAACAGCATGAAACAAATTTGAAGAAAAACAATCATCCAGTTACGTATTTAACTATATTAATTTTTGAAATTTTAAAAGGACAATAAATCATTGACAGATAGCTACACTTTTTTTCACCTTTATTAATTAATAATTAAAAAAACTGATATATTCCTTTCAAATTATTTTTATTTTGTTGTTAGTGCTGTTTTCTTACCTGGTGAAAAACCTCGTTCATTGGTGACTTCGGCCAATTGAATTTACAATCGTCAAAGTCGCCAATGAACTGACCGGAACTTATATTTTAGCTGTACTTCGGAGAATGTGATTTTTTCATTAGACCCATCAACTGTTCCTCTTTTAAAATGTCAGTTTAGTCAATTTTGAATATTTTTTTTAAATATTCGTCTACTAGTTTGAAATTCTACTTTAGATTTCTGTAATTTCATCAACTGTATATTATACATCACTTTTTAACTATACTCTTGGTCAACCTAAATTGGGTAAATAGAACTATGCTATGGAGAAGATCCTTCCGCGGATATAAAGAGTTCCATAAATTATTTGCGAATCCATTCAGAAAACATGTTTAAAACATTAATTTCGTTTAAGGTCTACCATATTTGAATATTATTTGGGAAAATTTGGCAATTTTATCAGAATGAAAAGTGTATTTTGGTTAAATTGTGTATTCAGATCACTTTGTATATAAATATTACCTTAAAAGGGTTTCTAGCCAACGGATAATTGTTTCTTTTTCGCGTGCTATGGTTGCCGTCTCGATCGGATTTTGTTTATTATGGCAGAGGCAGCTGGTTTTTTTCATATCATAAAATTCACTGTGTAATTTATCTATGTAATTCCTCAATTCTGTCAATCCTCAATCTCTGTAATTCTATTATTTTGTCCTGCCTCGACCGTAACACCGACTTCAAATGTAGGTTTTAATCTGCTCTCTAATAAAAGAATGGATTATGACATTTTTGTCATCTGATGCTTTTAAATTTGCGTTAAATCAAAATATATTCTGCTCAACAAGCTAGAGCTTAAAGTTGTTTTTTCCGGATGCATGGTTTTCAAGACTCTGATAATGATAACTCAAATTTATTTAGTTCAAAATTGAGGTGTGATGAGCTCAAAATTAAAGCTAGGATAAATTTTAAGTTTTCTTTACTCCAAAAAGTTCTTTTTAAAAACGACTCTTAAGATTTAAATTATGTTTTGTAAGTAAAGTAAAATTCGTTAGTTATCAAAAATTAGCAAAAAAAACCTAAACTCCTCGGGGCAACAGCCCATTACTGGGCCAAAGCCTGCCGTGCCCATTTCAGCTTTCGTGACCTAGGGCTCTGGGGTGCTAGGCATATGTCCCGGTAAGGTGGTTAGCCTCACGCGGAACCCCCAGTGTTTAGTTCCCAAGCATGCTTGGTACCCATTAAAAATTAGCATTCGATCAAATAAAAGTAGTCTCACCTTTGAATTGCACAAAGTAGGAATTAAAAAACCTGAAAGAGAATTTGAAAATTTAATAAATCATATTTATTTTAGGTGTTGTAGTATATTTTTATTAAAATAACGTCTTTAAATTAACCCGCATTAAAAACAAAAACCATATTTACCTAAAAATATAAATAAGCTATGTCTGCTCATAGCAAACTTCTCCATCGTAGGATCTGAAAATATTAACAAATTTAGATTAAAAATATTTGTACAATATTATAGGACACATTAGTTTAAATTGCAGAATTTTTATACCATTAATAACAATAAATTTGATTATCCTTATATTAAGAACTTTTTTTTTATGTTCCTCGTTATTTAATCCGAAATGAAATGTTATTTAAAAAAATCTCTTCTATCTAAAAATTATCTAAAAAATTCATTCAATTAATCAATTTATTAAAAAAAAACTCCTCGGCGCAACAGCCCGTCAGTGGGTTAAGGCCTGCCGTGCCCATTCCAGCTTACGAGACCAAGGGCTCTGTGGTGCTAGGCATATGTCCCGGGGGGGGGGGGGGGGTCAGCCTCACGCGGAACCCCCAGTGTTTAGTTCCCAAGCAAGTCCTCTGAAACTCAGAGATAAGTGACTGCTATCCCTAAGTTAGATAAATAAGTTACATATCATTGAAAAGAGAATAATTTGGCTCTGTTAGTCACGTTGTTAGTTTGGACGCTAGGTTATCTACCTTCCCCTGAACAAGCCGTCTACGCCGTTTTGTCTTACCGGTGTTATGCCGCCATCCTTTTCTTTCAGATTTTTGCTCAGATTCGAACTACAGAGACTTAATAGCTATTTACTAGGCCAACACAATTTTTATTTAAAGAATAGTATGGCATAGACTAACTAATAGTCATTTATTACACGTGTTACTTTGTTAAGAATAGTAAGACTATGGCGGAGACAAGTAATAGCCATTTACTACGCTTGTGATTTTTGTTAAACTTCTTAATTAATTTCTTCATTTAATTAAACCAATTTTCGTGCTATATGTTGTTCTTTATTACATCCTTTTCCATTATTCATAGATTATTTGCTGTGTTTTGATGGTGTGGCGGCATAACCCCAGGTACCGGGGTCATACCGCCACTCTGCAATCTCTTAGGAAAAACAATTTTATTCAGTTTCTATTAAAGATTTCAAGTTTAAAAAAATCGCTACAAGATAGGTTGGTTGGTAGACATATATATTCAGGTTTGTGTGCTTGGTCAGCGACCCGCTTATAAACCTTCGTCAAGTAAGACAGACACAACAGACAACACACACACATAAGTGGATCCATCTAATTTTTAGAGACAGAGGCCAACTAGAGGATCCCCAGAATTGGCTTGTCACCCCCAGAGGTATTGATTTGGTATGGGAACTTAGAGGACTTTCGGACCCAACAGATTTAACGAGCACGTACTCCGCATATACTTGGTAGGTCTTCAGTGGTACCGGGACTCGATCGCAGGACCTTCCGATCCCGAGACCGAGACGCTGACCACTAGGCTCACTACGGCCCACAAGATAGGTTATGAAACGTAAGGTAAGGTAAGGTAATCGTTTCCGGCTGCCTATTTCTAGCCTCCTTCAGGAGCTTTAACACAGCCAATAACGCCTCGTATTTTAGAACCCTGGTCAAGTGACGAGTTATGAAACGTAGTATGCTATGTTTGTTACAATTTACAATTATTCTCTGCATGAAAATTCAGTTTCCCTTAAGGTGGCGTGATTTAACCGGTTTACCCTACCACTGAGCCACTGAGCCTAAAAAAATCAATTTATTAATTTAGTAAATAATGTACCACCAAACAGGGATATTTTATTTGATAAATTTTGTAAACTTAAAAAAACATTTAATATCCATATTGTAAATACGTTTCAATATTGTAATTACGTTAATATTGAAAATACGTTTCGATATTTTAAATGTTTTTAATTATTGTAAATGTGTTTAAATATTATTGTAAATGTGTTTAAATATTATTGTAAATGTGTTTAAATATTATTGTAAATGTGTTTAAATATTATTGTAAATGTGTTTAAATATTATTGTAAATGTGTTTAAATATTATTGTAAATGTGTTTAAATATTATTGTAAATGTGTTTAATATTATTGTAAATGTGTTTAAATATTATGTAAATGTGTTTAAATATTATTGTAAATGTGTTTAAATATTATTGTAAATGTGTTTAAATATTATTGTAAATGTGTTTATATATTGAAAATACGTTTCAATATTGTAAATACAATTCAATCAATAATTTAAATTTTGTATAAATACGTTTAAATATTGTAAATAAACCGCATTCTTTATTTTTTCAAACTCAGAATTTTGGGTATGATCCTGTTTGAAACCGGCAGTTCTATGGATATTTTTATAGCGGGAATTATTAAAGTGGGTTCTAAGTTACCTTTTCCGCATCTGTGCTTTGAATTAGAAATTTTTGTCACTATTTACCCAATGGAATACAATATTATATAAAGGAACCTACAAGAAAAATAAAGAAAGTAACAAACACATTTTGAATTCGTTTACACATTTCCAATTTCCCACGTCTACAACGGAAATAGTTTTTGGAATATTTGAAAGTTTTTCCTTTACTGTCTCTACAATTTTCTTGAAGTCTGTTTGTTATTTTATGGTCAACTGAACATAAATATGAAATAATTCTCTGACTAAATCCAATGATGCGTGGAGAAAGAGGATTTTGGTATTCCAATTTAAATCTATTTTTAAATAAAATGTGCAGTTAGGTATTTTAACTTTGACAGGGAAATTTTGATTTCTAAGTTCTGGTTAAAAGTTTAAAAGTTTAAAATTATTTCATTGGTTAAGTTTTGTGGACTATAAACTACTCGTATATTATCCCATTATATTGTTTCATTCAATTATAGTTAAGTTTGTGAAATTTAAAAATTCCAACTTCCTTATAACTAGATGAAAACGTATAAGGCAGTTAGTTTTAAAATAATATATTAAATAGTTTTATTTTCGGAAAAAATTAAGTGCATTTTATAAGGAACATTTTATATTTATAAACCTTTCTTATATCATATAAAAAAACACGATAATTTTACATGAATAAATAAATAGACTCCCAAAGTAAAAAGCTTAAATTTTAAAATGGTGGAAGGATTTAGAGGTTGCAATGCATTAATTAATGGTTTGGTGGGCTATTTTACGAAATTATTTACAAATCTGAAGTAGTATTTACTTATAATAACCGATTATTAATGATAATTGTAGCTGTGATATTTTAACTATAAAACCTAATGAACTATTAGAATGACCGAAAAAAGCGTGCAATATCGTCGAAGAATAGAACTTATTTTTCGCAACTATTACTAAGGTGTTTTTTTGTTTTAAAAAAAAAAGGTTATCATTTTGTAACATGATCGGATTTGTTTCAGTGATTACATATACAACTTCAGAATTTTCGTAAAATTTATCAGAAAAGCTTATTCATAAAAACCTGTTGTTTTTGTTTAGAAAAACTATAACAAATAAGCTAGGTAACTATTTGGTTAATTTGTATAGATTACTTGAATAACAAACTAAACAGCATTACGAAATGTAATACGTTTGGTGTTTCTACATTGTTTGCATTATATACAGCAGTAAAATCCTCATTACTGATCAGTTATTTTCTTTCCGGGGCTTAGAACAATAGATATATACTACTTAAACAAAACTTCCATTACATTATTTTGTCTATTAGTAATATATCGTCTGGTTCGTGTAAATTTCAACTCAAGTAATTGAAAGTAATTTCAAATGTTTCCTCTCTTCCATTTCAAATCAAATACTCTCAGACAAATTAACTAACCGATTTTCATTCAATTAAACATACATCTATATTATTCTTATTCAAGATCCATCAAGTTTTCCTACACGCAGTAAAACGTTAGGTAATTTGCTGCAGTAGAATGACATAGTTGCAACAAACACTTTGGTCATAGTCAGGGCTTGGTTGGTTGGTTGGTAGACATATATATTCAGGTTTGTGTGCTTGGTCAGCGACCCGCTTATAAACCTTCGTCAAGTAAGACAGACACAACAGACAACACACACATAAGTGGATCCATCTAATTTTTAGAGACAGAGACCAACTAGAGGATCCCCAGAATTGGCTTGTCACCCCCAGAGGTATTGATTTGGTATGGGAACTTAGAGGACTTTCGGACCCAACAGATTTAACGAGCACGTACTCCGCATATACTCGGTAGGTCTTCAGTGGTACCGGGACTCGATCGCAGGACCTTCCGATCCCGAGACCGAGACGCTGACCACTAGGCTCACTACGGCCCCGTCAGGGCTTGGTGAGTGTGTGTATAAGGGAAAAGCGCCTTTGTACAGCACCGCGGTGCCTAACTCGCAAAAAAAAATCAAATTTTAAAATAAATAAAATTGAACTAATTTTGTGCTTTTCGTTTTCGATAAGTGTCGACAGAAAATGAAGTTTACAAAGATAATATGGAACCTACAACAGAGGATTTCGGAATACAGAGAGAGCGGATCTCTTATATCTCTTTAACGAAGCAGACAACTATTACATATAGCTACTTTCTGAACTTATTTAAGCAACTGTGTTATTAAAGAACACGCTTGGTCCGACAAGAGGTCCGAACACTCTTGGAAACTAACTACTGGGGGTTCCGCATGAAGTTGAACAACTGATATATGCTTCGAACCACACAGCATGGTCAGAAGAGGCGAAATGGGCACCTCCAGGCCCTGATCATCCGCTAGGCCTACAAGGCCCGGGCAATTGGAATTATTTACGTGGACCCCAAAATCGGCTTTAATTCACCTAACAATTTAGTATCATTTTACGGTCAAAGTAACTAAAAATATTTTTGCTTTTCTAACAAACTAAGCACTATGATAGATTTAATATTAATAAATTTGATGATTGACTTTACTTGAAAATGTCTTTTTTTCCCAACTATGTATATTTTGTTAAAACATCAGTCAGAAAAGGGCCCTCAAAAGTATCCGGGCCCTGGTCCCTCAACCTGTCATGCTCAGGGTCCTGAGCTTAAGGTCTCTAACTTACCCCTGAGTTTAGTATTTTAGTCTCAAACGTAACTTGCAGCATTATGTCAACCCAACGCGGTCCCACTTTGTTCTCACTTTCAAATTGAACTCAACGCCTGGGGGGTGGACTGCCGATCAAGCTTTCTCCATGTGAAGCTTCATTTTTGCGCGATACGCCTGAGCAAGCGCGTCGAGTTAGTGAGGCGGTTAGGACAATTCTTTTTCCCTCTCTTTTGTGTATTATTTTAGTAACATAGTTAGTAATTCGCTCAAGTGAGAACAGCTTAGAGAAGCATGATGGTCTTTTGATGTCTAAGTTTGAATGTCGGTGGATAGAACAATCAGTGAAATGAATTAGTTTGTAGAGATTCGCATTCATCAAGTGTTTCAGAGTTGTGTTGAAATAAATTGATTGGTGTTGTTTCAAATTAATGGATATTTGTTTAGTTTAGTTTGAATTATCGTCGCACTAGAGCTACACGAGGGCTATTGGCGACTGGCGTCGTATTTTAGTTTAGTTTAGTTTGAATTATCGTCGCACTAGAGCTACACGAGGGCTATTGGCGACTGGCGTCGTATTTTAGTTTAGTTTAGTTTGAAATATCGTCGCACTAGAGCTACCGAGGGCTATTGGCGACTGACGTCGTATTTTAGTTTAGATTATACGTTACTAAGTAAATATGCGACTGTCGTCATTTTAGTTTAGTTTATATGACTAGCACACGAGGGCTATTGGCGACGGCGTCGATTTTAGTTTAGTTTTTTGAATTATCGTCGCACTAGAGCTACACGAGGGCTATTGGCGACGGCGTCGTATTTTAGAACCACAGTCAAGTGACGAGCCGACACCTGAATGGATATTTGTTATCATACAGTACATGTGTTGTTTAGAAGATAGAACAAGAGGGTATTCTATAAAGTTGTCCAAACTGACCAAGTACAGAGACATAAAAAAAGATTGTACAATGTACACTCAGAAAAAATGTGTCGACTTTCAATGCAGTTTTCTATCTCAGTTAGAAAAAGTTGTGTTAAAATGATATAAAGATTGTATTGCGACCAAATATTAATGCATAGTTAGCACAAAAATTGTGCTGAACGCACAGCACTCATGTATTCTTCTGAAATGTAGCTCAGCATCTGCTCTTTAATGTTTTGGATTAATCAGCTATACTAAAGCGTAAAAAATATATGTTACTGTATCGTCAGTTGTGTAGGGACAAGTTGTGTTTATATGATAGCAACACAATTCTTGTATTGAAACAACACAATATTATAATGTTGCCATTTTTGCACAATACTTCTGTTCCACTAGCGATGTTTAAACACGCGTTTTTTCTGAGTGTTGTAAGATATAGAATAAGAGAATATGTGTTCAAATTATAGAAATTACAATTCATGGAAATTATAATACATTACTTTTAATATAGTTAACGAATAGTTTACTATAGCATCTGTTGTAGATTTTAATTTTAAGGGGGAATGGGCGCGCTGGACCGGGGGTCTCCAAAGCAAAGTGCATCAGTGTTAATCCTATGGAGAAAAAAAATATTTTCTCTGCCACATTTCTACGACTGTATTGAATATTTTTATAAGCGGATTTTTTGATATGATAAATGTAGCTGACTTACAGGTCCCGACCTTCCCACTTTTTGAAATGGGTTCGAATATTTTTTTAAATTTTCAATAAATAATTTTACACAAAATATTCGAAGCAATTTCAAAAAGTGGGAAGATAGAGGACCTGTAAGTTATCTACATTTATTATTTAAAAAAAACGTCTGTAAAAATATTGAATTCAGCCGGAGAAATGTGGCAGAAAAAAGTTTTTTCGCCATTGGATTAACACTGAGGCACTTGAGTTTAGAGACCCGCGGTCCAGCACGCCCATTCCCAATAAGTGAGTCAATGATTTCAAAAAGAATTTTGTACATTTATTTAGGGATTGTAAACTAGCAGCGAAATGGACTAACCTAGCAGAGGCCTCTTGGCGGTTGTCATAGTTCGTATCTGTATTAAATTAGTATTTAAAAAAAATCAAATTATTAAATTCAGATTTTGGTATTATATCAATGGCTTTCCTGGTGATAAATCGAATATTTAGGCACAAATTAAATGTTATTTACTCTGACATAAAATTGGAGATTGCCCTTTTATATATGTTGTTTAAACGATGAAATACTTTTTTTTTTAAATTTAAATATACAGATTTGAACAATAAAATGAAAACACATTTTTATAATATCGTGCAAAAAAAACTAACTTTTTCAAATCAATAATCGTGGCAAAAGTGATGGCTTCAACGAAATCGTGTTTCAAAGTTACTTTTACGCACTAGTGCGACAAAGCAAATAAGAGCATCTGATTGGTTTAAAATTCTTTATTTGAGCTTGATATTTTATTCGGCGGCTTTGTGATTGGTGTAAAATTCTTTATTTGGACGTGATTCTTTATTTGGCGTCTTATTTCCAATGCCAATCTAAGAAATACTTTTTGCACATAATTTTAAAATAATCATTAATATAAATAATCACATTCAAATCATTTGAACGTTATAATAAAATAATTAATAAGCCAATTAATAAATGCCAATTTAATAAATACTTTTTTTGCACGTTATTATAAAAAATAGTGTATGACAACACGTTGAAAATAGCCTTTTTTAAACTCGTGAATTTATTTCACTCGTTTAAAAAAGCTTTACTTTTCACACTAGTTGCATAAATAACTATTTCTTTCTGAATTACTCGAAAAGTTAAGATTCAGAAATTTAGTATAATTTTTATCAGAAGAATAATTTGTTTTTGATAACTCTGAGATAAATTGTTGCAAATGAAGAATAATTTTTATTAAACATTTAACTTGCTATATGTGTAATACTTTACTGTAGTTTCAGAAGAATATTTTTAACGGTTTAAGAGATATAAACATACAAAATGAAAAAAAAAATCATGTGGAGTTTATTTTAGCTTTTTATAATGCCAACCTTCTATTCCCCTTAAATTTTACACAGCATTGATATTATTTAACAAAAATTTAAGTTATTAATTGGGAAAAGATAAATATTAATCAAATCTATATGATTTATAAGTATATATTCAAAACAAATGATCATTTGAATGCAAATAATCATTGTAATTTTTTTGAATAAACTTATTTGGTTTCAGAATGTATAAAGAATACAAAGGGGAAGCAAACTCTTCAAAAAACCTTCATAGTGGTCCTGTTATGACGCAATATGTTACAACGCTCCTTATAAATCTCCACTTTTAAAACAAAAGAGTGAAATCCACTCCTATAGGGGAAGTGCATTTTCGGCACGGAAAGGAGTGGAAATTAACTCAGACTGAGTTAAAACCGCTTGTTTTAAGAGTGTAGGGCGTAGATTGTTTTGTTTTATTTCTTTTACCCACTCCGCAAAAAGAGTGAAATCCACTCCTATAGGGGAAGTGCATTTTCGGCACGGAAAGGAGTGGAAATTAACTCAGACTGAGTTAAAACCGCTCGTTTGCTTTAAGAGGATATCATAAGGTCAATTATACAAAAATAAAATATCGGCAGAAAAGTAAATTGTAAAAAATTAGTAAAACTATTTATTTCGGTTATTATATAGGTTATAAAAAGTTAAAAAAAAACCTTTTATTAACATAAGCATTTTAATACAAATTGCTTAATAAATTTTAATACTAACTTTTTTTACTATAAACGAGAATGTACAAGATTTCTAAAAATACCGATACATACGGAGTTTGAACTATTGCAAACAAAATTTTTAAGAGGTTATTTATAAGGCTTTTTTTTAAACTAAAACATACAGTCCCTGGACAAATTATTAGACGCACTGTATTTTTTTAGTAATGATGAAAACATACCAAAGAATGCCATATCATTAAAAAACTTGTCGATATATGTATTAAGTATAGCAGATAGTATTTTCTATTCAATAGCTTAAGTTTAGGTACACAAATGTCCTTCTAAAGGTATTTTGTTCATCATTGATTGATACATGAAATCTTGCAGTGCGTCTAATAATTTGTCCAGGGACTGTAAGGTGGAACGGAATATTAATCGCATAAAAACTGACACTGTTAAAGATTTTGACTCCAATTGCACCGGAATCCTGGGAATTTCTCGAACTTTCCAGCTGCCACCACTATTTGGAGCGGGAAATCAGATTTTTTTTGGTAAAACTATAAGTTTGATACAGAATTCGGCTCTACCACATTTTCCAGAATTTCGGAGCAATCCTGCACCAAACTTTTTAACAGTGTATCTTGATTGTTTACTTATAAATATATAATTGTTTGACAAATATGCTTATACCATAGATATCATAGTTAAAGTATTAGATTGGCAGATCACGTGACCCCCAATGCTAACGACGGGACGCGCATGGAGGCCAAAATAAGAGGGCAAAATGGCCAGTGTTGTCACCACTTTAAAGAGAAAAATACTACGAAAAAGTACCATTTAATTCTAAAATTACAAAAAAAAATACTAGAAAAGGATTTAAAGTTACTAAAAAGATTCCAAAATGCAGCTAGTATTTTTACGATATTTTTTGTAATTTTAGAATTAAATGGTAATTTTTCGTAGTATTTTTCTCCTTAAAGTGGTGTCAACACTGGGCATTTTGCCCTCTTATTTTGGCATCCATGCGCGTCCCGTCGTTAGCATTGAAGGTCACGTGATCTGCCAATCTAATACTTTAACTATGATATCTATGGTTTATACAAAGAACGAGTCGGATTTTTTTTGGGAGTAAAGATGGTTAAAATCCACAACAAAATCATATTATAAATGCATCAGAAAATTGAAAAAAAGTTAAACAATAAATCCCTCACCCTCTTGAAGAAGAATCTCCTCACTGATCACATTGGCACTTTAGTCCGACATTCTCAACCGATGTTCCACAACTAACTTCAAAGAGAATCCTCTTTTCTGGTGTTCTTCTGTGACAGACAATGCAAGAAGTGAACTCATCCACTCCCCCGACAGTAAACTAGACCAACACCCTCAGTCGGGAATTTATCCTGAAACTCTCCAGAGGAAAATGAAGATGCTGGTTTGCAAGGGATGTAACTGACACTCGAAGGGTTTAAATCAGGGATTGGACGTTACTTGTACAATAGAGTCCCGGTTATCCGAAATTCGGCTTAACCGAAAGGCTCCGATTTGTTTTTTTGTACTAAAATATGAAGTGTACGCATAAATAAATACTTACAAAGTTGGATTTATTTCTAAAAATATGCAATAATCTTTTTTTTTACTGCTCAATTTTGGTTCGTTTAAGAGGGATTGTCAGTCCCATAGAGCTAATGCATTACACACACACACATAAGTGGATCCCTCTAATTTTTCGAGACAGAGGCCAACTAGAGGATCCTCAGAATTGACTTGTCACCCCCAGAGGTATTGATTTGGTATGGGAAACTTGGAGGACTTTGTGACCACGACGGATTTAACGTGCACCAGTCACCATTAGCGTACACGGGGGTCTTCGGAAAGCAGCGGGACTCGAACTCGCAACCTTAGGGATGCCAGTCCAAGACCTTACCGACCAGGCTATCCCGGCCCCTTCTGAGTGTTGTAAGATATAGAATAAGAGGATATGCGTCCAAATTATAGAAATTACAATTCATGGAAATTACAATTCATGGAAGTGTACGCATAAATAAATACTTACAAAGTTGGATTTATTTCTAAAAATATGCAATAATCTTTTTTTTTACTGCTCAATTTTGGTTCGTTTAAGAGGGATTGTCAGTCCCATAGAGCTAATGCATTACACACACACACATAAGTGGATCCCTCTAATTTTTCGAGACAGAGGCCAACTAGAGGATCCTCAGAATTGACTTGTCACCCCCAGAGGTATTGATTTGGTATGGGAACTTGGAGGATTTTGTGACCACGACGGATTTAACGTGCACCAGTCACCATTAGCGTACACGGGGGTCTTCGGAAAGCAGCGGGACTCGAACTCGCAACCTTAGGGATGCCAGTCCAAGACCTTACCGACCAGGCTATCCCGGCCCCTTCTGAGTGTTGTAAGATATAGAATAAGAGGATATGCGTCCAAATTATAGAAATTACAATTCATGGAAATTACAATTCATGGAAGTGTACGCATAATAAATACTTACCAAAGTTGGATTTATTTCTAAAAATATGCAATAATCTTTTTTTTACTGCTCAATTTTGGTTCGTTTAAGAGGGATTGTCAGTCCCATAGAGCTAATGCATTAGTTTTCTAATCATAACTTCCTCCAAGTATTGCTTTGCCATGTTAGCCCTTTTGTCCCAGGTTTGAGAATGAACATAACATCGAAATGAAATAAATTTTGAAACTAAACTGTTATCTAGTTATTAAATTATATATTTTTGAAGTTTTAAAATGCCACAAATTACAGCAGATGGCGACACTGTTTTAAAATTTTATCAATTAATAATTAAATAACCGGATGTTATTTTCTTTCAATTTTGTTTTAAATTGATGTTATGATGATTCCCATACCTGGTGAAAATGGGATAACATGGCAAAGCAATTCTTTTGCAAAAATTATGATTTCAAAACTAATGCATTAGCTCTATGGGACTGACAGTCCCTCTTAAAGCAACCCTGTCCTACCTTCTTTGAACCCTTTTTAGTCCCAATGACAATTTGGCATCATCATTTTTTTTCTGATCGTCTATAGCCATTTATGATATCAAAAAGCACATATTTCGATTCTTCAAACTTTTTTCTATTAGAAAATATATTTTTTATTAATTCAAATAGATGTCAGCCCAATTAATTTTTTTAAAATTATGATCAGAAACATGATGATGACAAATGGCATCACTGGGACTGAAAGGGTTAAACAAGAGAACGTCTGAAGTACTGGCTTCATTTTGCGCTTCCAGTATCTAAGGGCCTAATCTAAGATTTTTGTAACAAGTCGATCACTCCATGACGTCAAATTTTCTCTTTGCCAGCGTTTTTCTAGGCGTGAAGTGGATGATTCCCGATTATCTGAAAATTCCTATGGAATCTCGATTAACCGAAACCGCTCCGGTCCCGTACCCTTCGGATAAGCGGGACTCAACTGTAATAGTTTTGTTAGGTAACACGGTTAGATTTTTTTTAAAAAAGTAACAGTTATTTAGTTACTTTTAGCGGTAACCAAGTAATGAAATTGTTAATTACGGTGTTCCCCGAATACACTGGGGCAGACGTGCTCGTTAAACCTGTGGAGTCCTAAGTCACGACGGCGTTCGCGTACGATGTCGCTCAAAGTGCAGTTGGGTGGCAGCTGAAGTGTCGACCTCGACGCTTGTCCGCTATTCTAAATTACGAGGCCTGTGTCAAAGCTCCTAAATGAGGCTAGAAATAAACAGCCGAAAACGATTAAATTACCAAACAAAAAATGTAATTATTTCTCACGACGCTCTTCACGGAGGTCGAATGCATTTTAAAAAGCGCAACTCCTTTTAAAATTGAATGTTTTTTTTATGATTGATTCAAATTGCAGTGTTTTGTTTGTGCTTAGGTTTCTTTTATCTTGATTCTCTTTGAAAAATGGTAAAATGGTTAATTGCAATTTTTCTTATAACTTGAAATTTCTAAAAGTAACTGTAATTAATTACTTTTTGTATTAAGTAACCGCAACTAGTTGTTTTTCATTTCAAGTAACTCTGTTGTAATTGCAGTTACTTAATTGAAAAGTTACTAATTGCACTTATATTTAGAAATTTCCAGCTATAGGAGACCAGAATAAGAGGGCAATGGGGCCAGTGTTGCCACCAGTTTTAGGAGAAAAACACTACGAAAAAATACCATTTAATTCTAAAAATACAAAAACATACCATAAAAATACTAGCAAAGCGTATCACGTTATTTTAAAATAACTAAAAATATTCCAAAATGCAGCTAAAATTTTTATGGTCTTGTTTTGTAATTTTAGAATTAAATGGTATTTTTTCGTAGTGTTTTTCTCCTAAAACTGGTGGCAACCCTGGCCCCATTGCCCTTTTATTCTGGTCTTCATGCGCGTCCCGTCGCGTCGTTAGCATTGGAGGTCACATGATCTGCCAATCTAATACTTTAACTATGATATCTATGGTAATTCCCCACTTATTACAAGTTGTGTTGAAAGATGTGTTGTGACCAAATAATAATGGTTAGTTCCAAAGAGTTCTATAATAGGGTAGAGACTGAACCTGGCAACAGCACCATGGACTAACACGGAGACAATATAGGGTGGCATGTGGGGCCCGATGGCCGAGTGGTTTGGATCGCAGGCCATAACGCTAGCAGTCCGCTCGCTGTAACTGGTGCGGGTCCGATTCCCGCCTTTGCACTGGGTGCGTACTTCCTTTCTCAGTATAAAAATTATAAATTAACTAGCACTTTTGCCACTCTATTCGGGCTCCGTAGTAAGCCGTGGCTGCCGATGGCAGCTCAGTACGAGTCGTTCCTCTACCCTACTATAGAACTCTTTGGTTAGTACCAAAATTGGGCTGAAGTCACAGCAAGCATGTATTCTTCCGAAATGTAGTTCAGCTACTGCTCTTTAACGTTTTGGATAAATTGCTATACTAAAACTTAAAATTTCTAAATTACAGTACTTTATAATGCATGTCATAATTTGGTTAAGCCTAGATTTGACAAAAAACTGTAAACTGTATTGTTTTCTGCAATATAGTTTACAGTTTTTTGTCAATCGCGCATGGATATGATAATCGTCTGCCCTCGCGATCGTCAAATGTGTTGGAACAACACAAATTTGTGTTCGTATGTCATCAACGCAGTTCTTGTATTGAAACAACACAATATTGTAATGTCGGCATTTTTGCACAATACTTGTGTTCCACTTGCGCTGTTTAAACACGCGTTTTTTTCTGAGTGTTGGTTGGTTGGTTGGTAGACATATATATTCAGGTTTGTGTGCTTGGTCAGCGACCCGCTTATAAACCTTCGTCAAGTAAGACAGACACAACAGACAACACACACACATAGTGGATCCATCTAATTTTTAGAGACAGAGGCCAACTAGAGGATCCCCAGAATTGGCTTGTCACCCCCAGAGGTATTGATTTGGTATGGGAACTTAGAGGACTTTCGACCCAACAGATTTAACGAGCACGTACTCCGCATATACTCGGTAGGTCTTCAGTGGTCTCGATCACAGGACCTTCCGATCCCGAGACCGAGACGCTGACCACTTAGGCTCACTACGGCCCTTCTGAGTGTTGTAAGATATAAATAAGAGGATATGCGTCCAAATTATAGAAATTACAATTCATGGAAATTATGATTCATTACTTTTAATATAGTAAACGAATAGTTTACTAGCATTTGCTGTAGATTTCAATTTTAAGGGAGAATGGGCGCACTGGACCGGGCTTTTTCTGAGAGTACATTTGGATTCATTTTACTCAGTTTGATTGATTTTGTTAATACGTGCTCAATAACGTACCGATGGGTACATAAAATGCATTAATTTTGTTCAATACTAGTTGGCCATTCCAACGAAACACAAAAGATTCCTTCAGTCTTGAATTCTCAGATAGGCCTTTCCGTGGCCTAGTGGTTAGCGTTAGCCCAGTGCCGGATTTAAAGATTTGCCACTTGTAGGCAACGATTGATTTGCCGCCCCTGTCACAATATTTTCCCCCTTCGGGGAAAGGTAGATGGTTTGCTGCAAAATAGGGTGGTATATGCTGTTTAAACTAGAAACACATATTAGAATCATTTATGTACATCGAAAACGAAGTAGGCAATTTTTTTAAAAAACTGTTTTACTATTTTTCTTTTAACTTTGAAATCCGGGCGGAGGGAAGGGTGCCTTGGCCTTCGCAGCGCAAAGTTTGCTAGGAAATATTAGAACTATATATACGTTTGCGGATTAGTGTAAATTATTTCTTTCTTAAAAATATTCGTACTTTTATAATAATTTTGTTATGCCGAATGCCGCTTTAAATGGTCGTAAAATGTGCCGCCCCAAAAAATTCGCCGCTCTATGCTACAGCATACTTAGCCTATTTAGAAATCCGGCCCTGCGTTAGCCTTAAGATTGAACCTTCTCAGAAGTACGAAGGTTCGAATCTCATCTACTATCAGTCATCCTATAAAACGGATATGTACTGGAAAATAGTAGAAAAATCCACAATTAATCACGGATGGGCCCGAGTACACTGGGACAGACATACTATCGTTAAAACTGTGTCGTCCGATGGCGTTAATGTACGATGTCTGGTGTCTAGCGTACTGTAGCTCTAGTGTAACATAATTCAACTCATTTCTCTCTACTTTTCCCATCTAAATCAAACGGCTTTACCACTGCTCTAAATTAGGAGGCGTAATTGGCTGTGTTGAAGCTCCTAAAGGAGGCTAGAAATAGGCAGCCGAAAACGATTAAATTACCAAATCAAACGTAGGTAGGTGCCTACCCGGCGGCGCAACGGTTAGGGAGCTAGCCTTTGGAGCTTCTGGGTCCGGGTTCGAATCCCGGTAAGCAATGGATGTTTGTGTTTGTCGAGTATATGCGGAGTACGTGCTCGTTAAATCTGTTGGGTCCGAAAGTAATGTGGTCGGTCATTGCGCAGTTTACCACGGGTACAGGTCCCTGGAGACTATTTCCCTCCCCTTCAGGGACATGTCTAAACTGTGGAGGTGGCGATAGATGGCAGCATCTGTCTTGTATGTGTATGTCGTATCCGTCCTTCTTGACGAAGGTTTATAAGCGGGTCTCTGTGACCAAGCGCACAAGCCTGAAAATATATGTCTACCAACCAAGGTAGGTAGGTTGGTACATGTATTTTCCGGTTTGTGTGCTTGATCAGAGACCCTTGTAAATGATCAGAGACCTCTTATAAACCTTCGTCAAGTAAGACAGACACAGACAGAATTTTTACTGGCACAAAAAGAGAAACTACACCCAGGGCGAAGGTGGGAAACGGACCCGCAACCGGTATAGTGTGCAGACTGTTAGCGTAATGGGCTGCGATCAAACCCACTAGGCCACCCGTGCCCAAATCAAACGTACTTTTGAACAAAAGCAAAGAACAGCTGTTGCTCAAATTTACCTTATACTTTTACAACGCTGTCAACAGCAAAGAGTTCAGTCAAGAGGAAAATGAATCAAAGTTAACTCCACATCATAATAACATGGTTGGGATGCTCAATTATTTGAACGGGTTTGTCGCAAATTTAAAACAGCGGAATCTCAATGAGGATGTAGATAGATTTCCCTGTATGGGAATATAGTTTGAGATACCAATTGATAAGTAATGGTTAAGGAAATTTTGAAATAAATTTGAATTTATTTTATTATATTTAAATTGAACTGTCTTGATGATGGATCGGGTAGTTTATCTTCATCTGTCTTTAAATTTCAATTACCTAATATGAAATATAAGGTAATGAAAGTATTGCGACGGGGTTGAAAATCCTAAATGAAAATTGTGTGTGTTCTACGAGTTTTGGAGGGTGTTGATTCTAAAAAAGTGGTTTTCAACGATTGGCCCGTCTGTCTGGAATCCCTCTACAGTCATACTAAAAGAGCTACGACCGAGAGAGTGAAAAAAATTCACGAGTTTAAAAAAGGCTATTTTCAACGTGTTGTCATACACTTTTTTTTTTAATAACGTGCAAAAAAAGTATTTATTAAATTGGCATTTATTGATTGGCTTATTAATTATTTTATTTTCATGTTCAAATGTTTTGAAGGTGATTGTTTATATTAATGATTATTTTAAAATCACGCGCAATAAGTATTTCATAGATTGGCACTGGAAATAAGACGCCAAATAAAGAATCACGTTCCAATAAAGAATTTTACACCCATCACAAAGCCGCCGAATAAAATATCACGTTCAAATAAAGAATTTTAAACCAATCAGATGCTCTTTTTTCCTTTGTCGCACTAGTGCGTAAAAGTAACTTTGAAACACGATTTCGTTAAAAGCATCAATACTTTTGCCGCGATTATTGATTTGAAACAGTTAGTTTTTTTGCACGATATTATAAAAAAATTATTGAGGTGCTGATTCTAAAAAAGTGTCGGTCCGTCTGTCTGAAACCATTCTACAGCACGAACTACAAAAAGCTACAGACTTCAAATTGGGTACACGAGTTTCCAGTACCTGTAGGACGTCATATTACGCTTTTCGAGAAAATTGCGCATGCCCAGGGACCTACCATAGAAGCTTTTATTCCAATTTTTACCTATTATTAAGTTATTAAAATGATCTTATGAGGTATAATATAATTACCTTTAAATGTGTGCATTGATTTATTGAGCGGTAATGGGCTTGTTTCGCGAGGGGTCTGGCAACAGCTCCGCGGTCTTGTTTTCATTTTTCTCGAATTACTTTTGCCTTGGTATTCCAAATTGAGTTTTCTAAGAATATTTTAGTTGTTATTTTTTTTAATTCCAACTTCTTTCGATGCTTTTTTTTCCTGGATAAATGATTAGAACAACCAACAGCACGGCAATAAGTTATAATTTAAAAAAATAACACCTTAAATAACTTATTCTTCGAAAACTCAATTTCGAATATCAACAAAAGTAATTCGAGAAAAATGATTTCAAGACCGCATAGCTGTTGCCAGAACCCACGTGAAACAAGCCCATTGAAAGTCGTGTAGTGTTATACACCCGTAGTTTGAATTACAAAAGAAATTTTTCTTACTTTATTTCAATTACACAGAAAACGTGTAATTCAGAATGTTTATTTTATTTACCTCTGGTGATGAAATTTCTATAGTTATATTTTTTTTATGCAAAATAAAGTTGTATTAATCTCCTGTATACAAATCATCGTTTAAAACTGTCGGCAATACAAGAAAATGTTATCTATAAAAGCAATGGCATTGTCAAAAACAACTATAATCCCAGAAGGGGCTGTGGGGAGCCTAGTGGTTAAGATCTCGGTCTCGGAAGGTCCCGCGATCGAGTCTCGACACCTCTGAAGACCCACCGAATGCGGAGTATGTGCTCGTTAAATCTGTTAGGTCCGAAAGTCCTGTGGTCGGTCATTGCGCAGTTTACCACGGGTATAGGTCCCTGGAGACTATTTCCCTCCCCTTCAGGGACATGTCTAAATTGTGGAGGTGGCGATAGATGGCAGCATCGGTCTTGTATGTGTGTGTGTATGTCGTGTCCGTCCTTCTTGACGAAGGTTTATAAGCGGGTCTTTGTGACCAAGCACACAAGCCTGAAAATATATGTCTACCAACCAATGATAAAACAATACCGCTGGTACTGTCACTACTCAAGACGTGAAACATGTCCTTTGTTAATTAGCAGCGTGACCTTTTTAAGCAAGATTTCAAAAACTAATATAATATTTGAACTTTAAAGGCCTCTCCTTAAAAATCGTAGTTTTTGATTTGCGACATTGTTGTATCAAAAATAGCGTTATTTGGCACAATGTCCAGAAAACATGCGAGTTTATCAAACGCCAAACCCCCCACTCTTTAACCAATCAGCCGTGGGCAGGTAAACTGCAGTACCTGGACTATTGACTTGGACCATTGTTGTACGAATTCAATAACTTTAACCTACAAGAAAGTATACTAAATGACTGATTATTTCAGGGCAAAAATGGCCTAATTCATTTTTTGTGGTTACTGCAGTTTACCTGGTGATAATTTGCAAGATACGCATCGCCAATTCGGCCCCCTTGGCGCTGTTCGTACACGAAGAGAGGATTATTCAAATTAATAACACGCTGGAGAGAGAGTTGAGACTGGTGGGAAAAAACGTAAACGAAAAGTCTGTTTAAAAAGTGTCAAAGAAACATATTAAGGAAACTGATAGAGTTAAGAAGAAGATGGTATATGCTGTCGGGCAAAAACCAATACAAAAACCTGTTTTCCAAGTGAAGCCATCGATAGCTTTGTAGTAAGCCCAAACAAACGCTCTCGGCGAAGTACACTGCTCAAAAGAATTAGGGGAATTCATGGTTTAAACCCTTTCACCCCTAATGATTCCATTTGGAATTCACAGCTTGCGATTTTTTTCTCTCATTAGGTTGAGCTTGCACTTATTTATCGTTAGATGGAAGAATCATGTCTTTTGAAGAATTAAATAATGTTGGTTTTAATTAAATGAAAATATGAAAAACATGGTAAAATAAAATTCACTCCCAAAAAGTTTTATGAAATAAATTAACCCTAAATTCTTCACGCTTGCATTCTTAGATGCTTACAAATTTATTTAAACTTTTTTAACGAATAAAGTTATGAAAAAATTATTGTTATAATTTATTCAAAAGTTATGATTCCAATTTCCCACCCTTAAATTTTATTTAAAAAATTTAGATTTTTTCCCCTAATTTTTACCATATCATCCTGGATGTATAATGAATCTATTTCACAAATTTTAGATTTTTAGAATTAAAACGTTGAAACTGAGAGGGTAAACAAAAGTACGTGAAGTGCTCCCTAATTGAAGAGCTAGTGGAAGAACGTGCTAAGTGACAAAAAGGTGAAAACGAGTAATGAGCTTCAAAGTTTTTAGTTTGTACTCAGATCTGTTGAAAACGGCATTTGCAAACAGTAAAAAATGTACTAAAACTTAAAGTTTATGAAAAAGGAAACTTGTTATCGGTAAAGAAGCTATTAATATATTCATTATATAAAATATCATTTTTTCGAAAATGTCACTTAGCACGTTCTTCCACTAAGCTCTTCAATTGTTTTGAGCAGTGTATTTGGCGCTATTCTACTGTATAGAGTTTGTACAGGCTACGTCGACTTAGCGATTTTTGACTCTCTAATTAAAACTATAATTACAGCGTATTGTTCTTACCTGTGAAGGAAATTACTTCCATCTTGTATAAATTCAGATCTCGTGCTATAGCCTATAACTGTGAAAATAGTAATTTTTTTGATTTTATTAGCGGTTTTTATAAGAAATGAAATAATGCGTTTCAGCA
Source organism: Oedothorax gibbosus (assembly GCA_019343175.1). NCBI lineage: Eukaryota > Metazoa > Arthropoda > Arachnida > Araneae > Linyphiidae > Oedothorax > Oedothorax gibbosus. Next base: position 6,939,092 of record CM033280.1, on the reverse strand, counting down.
TGTACTTTCATTGATTGATCGGTTTCTTTGGACTTACTAGAAGGACTGGGGAGCCCAGTCGGTTAGGCATTCGCCTAGCATGCGAAAGGTCCCAGGTTCGGGTCCGGGCATCGCCAAAATAACTGCCGACCTATAAACGGCCCGTGCAGCCCAAAATGTCCGACGAATAATACCCCGTGTAGAGGGAGTGCACGTAAAATATACTTCAAAGTCCTAACGCTGCGTACGATGTCGCCCTTAACGGTTGCGTTGGGTGCCTACTCAGGTGTCGGCTCGTCACTTGATTATGGTTCTAAAATACGACGCCCGTCGCCAATAGCCCTCGTGTAGCTCTAGTGCGACGATAATTCAAACTAAACTAAACTTGGACTTACTAGGGATGTTTGGCGACTTTATGACGACATATAAAATCAGATATCGCGCTATAGCAGTCCCAACCTTTTTGCACCTGCGTACCACTTAACTTATTAAGAAATTTTGGCGTACCACCAGACCTAAATATTTAAACGTATAATATTCACTCTTCTAAAAAAAGTGTTCAAATTACTTCATATTTAATGGTTAGATATAGTTTATTTATAACATGCTTGTAATAAAGGAGAAATAAAAATATTAAAATGGTATTAATTTAATGGTAAAATATTAATTTACAGTTTTATTTATTACCCATAGGTCTAAAAACATACAAATAAAAAAAGTCGTACAAACTCAGCAAAAAATTAATCATCATACAAAATAAACTTTTATAGACTTTAATGCGAAACTTGTTGTTGTTTGCCTGTGATTAAAATATCAACATTTTGGGATATCAACATTAGGAACTTTTATCTTCACTCTTAAGTCTTCTTCAACACTTATTCTGCTTCTATGTTTTTTTTATGTACAAGACTTCAGAAAATCAACTCTCACACAAGTAACTTGTAACAAATGACATCAAAAATAGCTGAGTTTGCCGGAAAATCAAAGGGTACTAGGTTTTATATCCGATCTAGATGTTAAAGATTTCTCTTTAAAATAATGTTGATATTTAAAATAACGAGTAATATGTTTGCGAGCTCTCTGCTCATCCGTACAGAAGCTGGTTGGTTGGTTATAATACAGGTTTGTGTGGTCAGAGACCCGCTTATAAACTTTCGTCAAGTAAGACAGACACACAGGGCCCGATCACCGAATAGGCCGGGGAAGCCTGGGCTTCCTTCTCAAAATTGAAGGGGCCCCAAATCACCTTTTTTTTTTTTTTTTTAATACTCATTCTGTTACAAATATCCCCACATTTTAAAAACTTATGTTCCAAAAACATTTTTTTATTTTAATTTCAGTATTATAGATTTCTTGTTTTGGTGGAAGTGAATTTAACTGACGTCTTCAGTGTGTAGGAGTAAGTCACGAGGTAAACAAAGCACGACCGAGTTTGTTTACAATTAAAAAAAAATCATATCTTGTTAGCAGAGTTTGAGTAATCAGTGCTCCTGCTGTGATGCGATTTAGACTATCCATAATTCCTTCTAAAATTTAAAACTATATTTATTTACTGTTTTTGATTTTAATTTATTACAGAAATATATAATCCCATTTCACAACACTTGCAATTATATTACAAATATTAATATTCAAAATAAAAAACTAATGTTTGAACTGAGTTGAACTAAACTTGTTGCCTAAAGAACGGATTTGTAAATAAACACTGCTGGCCGACCCGGCGGCGCAACGGTTAGAGAGCTAGCCTTTGGAGCCTCTGGGTTCGGGTTCGAATCCCGGTAAGGCATGGATGTTTGTGTTTGTCGAGTATATGCGGAGTACGTGCTCGTTAAATTTTGTTGGGTCCGAAAGTCCTGTGGGCGGTCATTGCGCAGTTTTCCCACGGTACAGGTCCCTGGAGACTATTTCCCTCCCCTTCAGGGACATGTCTAAATTGGAGGTGGCGATAGATGGCAGCATCTGTCATTATGGGGTGTGTATGTCGTGTCCGTCCCTTCTTGACGATGGTTTATAAGCGGGTCTTTGTGACCAAGCACACAAGCCTGAAAATATATGTCTAAAAACCTACCTACCAACCTAAACACTGCTGAAAACAACCTAAATAAAAAGTAAATTCTTCAACCATTCTTAATACTACTTCGAATAATTTTCTAATTAAAAAAAATTATGCTTTTATATTGAATCGAAAACTTGATTTTTACCAACATGAGTATTATATCTTCAATGTTTCTCCTGAGTAATTGGTTTGGTTGGTTTACATATATTTTCAGGTATGTGTGCTTGGTCATAAGACCCGCTTATACACCTTCGTCAAGTAAAGAGTAATTGGTTAATCTACTCTATATGGAGTACAAAAACTTATATGCTTGTTGGTATTCGAGTTCTGCAACCAGCGCTCAACGCTGTAGTATAGCAGTGGGCCACTTTCAACTGTTTTGGTCATGCCTTGTTATCTTAGCTTGTGGTGGTACTGCTGTATTTTGGGTAACTTGTTTAACAAGTGTTTGATATTTTTTTCTATAATTTCATGGGGAAAAAACAATTATAAGGAAGTTCTGTTTTCACATTATGTGGATATTCATACCGTTTTTAAAAAAATATTGTACAATTTTTAATTAAAGTTGTGATGCAGACATAAGACACAAATGGGACATAGCAACAAAATTTGATTAAGTATTTTGTTCTGCAGATTGAAGATTCCTATCTCCTACACATATACATATATATATATAGAAATAAAATATCCGAAACATAAAGTAATAAAGTACATAATATGAATTTATAAATACAGTGTATTACAAAGTGTATGTTAAATTTTTTTTTTGTGAATTATATTTATTATAGGGCTTTGGGATGTCAAATTAGAGTTTGAGTCATGCTTGGAAGGCCATGACCAACAGATACAAAACATTTTTATAATTTTTTTCTGCAGCGGAGCTTCTTGCTGTGTGACTGTTGTTTTGTTAGGTTTCTGTTGGAGGCCCACCAACATTATTATAATTCCAAAGAAACTTTCTGATGCGTGGAGGAATTAGAATAGAAAATTTCTTGTAATGAATATAACAAGTTCAACACGTTTAATTTAAAAGATTTGCTTTGCCAACAACAGTTACATGGCCCATGTAACCTTTTACTTACTAAAAGTGGTCGCCACATTGTGTATGTTGGCCCATTAGTTGGGTCGCAAATTTGCCTCGGGGGGGGCCCCCAAATCAAAGGCAGGCTTCCCTTGCACAAAAGTCTTGATTGGGCCCTGCAGACACAACAGACAACACACACACATAAGTGGATCCATCTATTTTTAGAGACAGAGGCCAACTAGAGGATCCCCAGAATTGGCTTGTCACCCCCAGAGGTATTGATTTGGTATGGGAACTTGGAGGACTTTGTGACCACGACGGATTTAACGTGCACCAGTCACCATTAGCGTACACGGGGGTCTTCGGAAGGCAGCGGGACTCGAACTCGCAACCTTAGGGATGCCAGTCCAAGACCTTACCGACCAGGCTATCCCGGCCCCACAGAAGCTATTAATAGCATCATGTTGCTCACATCACTCACGCGTACCACCTCAAATTTTCCGCGTACCACCGGTTGGGAACCCCTGTGCTATAGTTTATAATTTAGAAATTAGTAATTATTTGATTCTTAATTAACGCTTTTTGAGGAATAAAATGATGCGTTTCAACACGAACTTTTATGGATCGGTTTGTTTGGGCTTACTAGGGTTGCTTGGCGATTTTCTGACGACATGTAAAGCGACCTATAAAATCAGATAGCGTGCTATAGTTTATAATTTAGAAATTAGTAATTTTTTGATTCTTAATTAACGCTTTTTGAGGAATAAAATGATGCGTTTCAACACGAACTTTTATGGATCGGTTTGTTTGGGCTTACTAGGGTTGCTTGGCGATTTTCTGACAACATATAAAGCGACCTATAAAAACAGATAGCGTGCTATAGTTTATATTTAGAAATTAGTATTTTTTGATTCTCAATTAACGCTTTTTAAGGAATAAAATGATGCGTTTCAACACGACTTTTATGGATCGGTTTGTTTGGGCTTACTAGGGTTGCTTGGCGATTTTCTGACGACATTATAAAGCGACCTATAAAATCAGATAGCGTGCTATAGTTTATAATTTAGAAATTATTAATTTTTTTGATTCTTAATTAACGCTTTTTAAGGAATAAAATGATGCGTTTCAACACAACTTTATGGATCGGTTTGTTGGGCTTACTAGGGTTGCTTGGCGATTTTCTGACAACATATAAAGCGACCTATAAAATCAGATAGCGTGCTATAGTTTATAATTTAGGAATTAGTAATTTTTGTGATTCTTAATTAACGCTTTTTAAGGAATAAAATGACGCGTTTCCAACACGAACTTTTATGGATCGGTTTGTTTGGGCTTACTAGGGTCTGACGGCTGCATTTTCTGACGGCTTCATTTAGTTTCTCGCCAATCATCTCCATCTTCTTTTAAACTCTATGAGGAAACTTTTTCTATAGGATAGACATTGAAACGACTTGCAAATTCCCACATTCCGTAATTAATACTGCATCGAATCTCACAATAAAAAAAGAAAGTAACTACTGATTTAAAGGATTAAAAGTTAGATGTGAGAATCGATATAAGCTAATCGTGTGGTTTTGTATTTCGACTGTGTAATTTATAGGTTAAGGAAGCGTGAATAAATTAGATGAAGTTTTTTAAAATTTATTTTGATATTTTATAAGTGAGTTTTTGGAGTTAATGTAAAAAATATTGTTGTTGGCGTTAATGACATGAGTGCTAATTTTACCTGTAGGAAGTGACACTGATACCTATATCTGTTTATCTTTTAAATGTTATTCGCTGGGAAGCCTAGTCGGTAAGGTACTTGCCTTGGATGCGAAAGGTCCCAGGTTCGAGTTTGGGTATTTTAAAATAACTGCTGATCGGGGCCCGGATGGCCTAGTGGTTTGGATGGCAGACCATTACGCTAGCAGTCTGCGCGCTGTAACGGGTGCGGGTTCGATTCCCGCCTTTGCCCTGGGTGTATTTCCTTTCTCTGTAACAATAAAAATTCTTTCTGTGTATGTCTTACTTGCGAAACTTGTTGTTGTTTGCCTGTGATTAAAATATCAACATTTTGGGATATCAACATTAGGAACTTTTATCTTCACTCTTAAGTCTTCTTCAACACTTATTCTGCTTCTATGTTTTTTTTATGTACAAGACTTCAGAAAATCAACTCTCACACAAGTAACTTGTAACAAATGGCATCAAAAATAGCAGAGTTTGCCGGAAACTCAAAGGGTACTAGGCTTCATATATCCGATCTAGATGTTAAAGATTTCTCTTTAAAATAATGTTAATATTTAAAATAACGAGTAATATGTTTGCGAGCTCTCTGCTCATCCGTACAGAAGCTGGTTGGTTGGTTGACATATATATACAGGTTTGTGTGCTTGGTCAGAGACCCGCTTATAAACTTTCGTCAAGTAAGACAGACACAACAGACAACACACACACATAAGTGGATCCATCTATTTTTAGAGACAGAGGCCAACTAGAGGATCCCCAGAATTGGATTGTCACCCCCAGAGGTATTGATTTGGTATGGGAACTTGGAGGACTTTGTGACCACGACGGATTTAACGTGCACCAGTCACCATTAGCGTACACGGGGGTCTTCGGAAGGCAGCGGGACTCGAACTCGCAACCTTAGGTATGCCAGTCCAAGACCTTACCGACCAGGCTATCCCGGCCCCACAGAAGCTATTAATAGTATCATGTTGCTCACATGACTCACGCGTACCACCACAAATTTTCCCGCGTACCACCGGGAAACCTGTGCTATAGCTTATAATTTAGAAATTAGTAATTTTTTGATTCTCAATCAACGCTTTTTAAGGAATAAAATGATGCGTTTCAACACGAACTTTTATGGATCGGTTTGTTTGGGCTTACTAGGGTTGCTTGGCGATTTTCTGACGACATATAAAGCGACCTATAAAATCAGATAGCGTGCTATAGTTTATAATTTAGAAATTAGTAATTTTTTGATTCTTAATTAACGCTTTTTGAGGAATAAAATGATGCGTTTCAACACGAACTTTTATGGATCGGTTTGTTTGGGCTTACTAGGGTTGCTTGGCGATTTTCTGACGACATATAAAGCGACCTATAAAATCAGATAGCGTGCTATAGTTTATAATTCAGAAATTAGTAATTTTTTGATTCTCAATCAACGCTTTTTAAGGAATAAAATGATGCGTTTCAACACGAACTTTTATGGATCTTTTTGTTTGGGCTTACTAGGGTTGCTTGGCGATTTTCTGACGACATATAAAGCGACCTATAAAATCAGATAGCGTGCTATAGTTTATAATTTAGAAATTAGTAATTTTTTTATTCTTAATTAACGCTTTTTGAGGAATAAAATGATGCGTTTCAACACGAACTTTTATGGATCGGTTTGTTTGGGCTTACTAGGGTTGCTTGGCGATTTTCTGACGACATATAAAGCGACCTATAAAATCAGATAGCGTGATATAGTTTATAATTCAGAAATTAGTAATTTTTTGATTCTTAATTAACGGTTTTTGAGGAATAAAATGATGCGTTTCAACACGAACTTTTATGGATGGGTTTGTTTGGGCTTACTAGGGTTGCTTGGCGATTTTCTGACGACATATAAAGCGACCTATAAAATCAGATAGCGTGCTATAGTTTATAATTTAGAAATTAGTAATTTTTTGATTCTTAATTAACGCTTTTTGAGGAATAAAATGACGCGTTTCAACACGAACTTTTATGGATCGGTTTGTTTGGACTTACTAGGGTGGCTTGGCGATTTTCTGACGGCTTCACTTTGTTTCTCGCCAAGCATCTCCATCTCCTTCTAAACTCTATGAGGAAACTCTTTCTATAGGATAGACATTGAAACGACTTGTAAATTCCCACATTCTGCAATTAATACTGCATCGAATCTCACAATAAAAAAAAGAAAGTAACTACTGATTTAAAGGATTAAAAATTAGATGCGAGAATCGATATAAGCTAATCGTGTGGTTTTGTATTTCGACTGTATAATTTATGGGTTAAGGAAGCGTATATAAATTATATGAAGTTTTTAATTGATATTATATGAGTGAGTTTTTGGAGTTAAGGTAAAAAATATTGTTGTTGGAGTTAACGACATGAGTGCTAATTTTACCTGTAGGAAGTGATACTGATACCTTTATCTGTTTATATTTTAAATGTTATTCGCGGGAAGCCTAGTCGGTAAGGTACTTGCCTTGGATGCGAAAGGTCCCAGGTTCAAGTTTAGGTATTGTAAAATAACTGCTGACCTATAAATGGTCAGTTCAGCCAAAACGTCCGACGAATAATACGCCGTGAAGTGGGAATGCACGTTAAAAATGCTTCAAAGTCCACGTACGATGTTGTATTTAAAAAAATTCGTTGGGTGTCTACTATGGTATCAGCTCGTCACTTGACTGTGGTTCTGAATTACGAAGCCCGTTGCCAGTAGCTCCTCGTGTAGCTCTAGTGTGAAGATAATTCAACTAATCTCTCTCTCTCTACTTTTTTCCATATAAATCAAACGTATTTAAAGTAACGACCCCCTCAAACAATTCCGTCAATAAATCATGCCGTGTATATAGGACTGGTGTACGTTAAATCTGTCGTGGTTCAAAGTCCTATGGCCGCGTATGAGGTTACAAGGCTGCTGTAGATGCCAGCCTCATGGCTTTAGAATAGGGTACTTGACTGCATCGCCAAAATACCTTCCAATATTATTTAAATTATAGTTGAAAGTCAAAAATAACAAATGCATATAAATTTTTTGCGAAATAAATCTTTAAATCATTAAAAAAATCATTTTAAAAAGGCATTTTTTTCACGTGATCATCACGTGATCACAAACACAACGGTTTGGCTGACGTCACTAGTAACCATAAACAAACCGGCGTGATGTTTTATTTTTTCTGATTAAACTTGATTTAATCTAACTTACTCTTGAGATAATAAATATTGAGATAATGTAAGGCTTTTTACAGAAGCAGATATTTCAAATTTGCCTAAAATCGATTTCAAAGTGGTGTTTCAAAGTTTGTTTATAGTCACTAGTGACATCACAGATACCACGTGACAGCCAGGAAGCGTTTTCGGGAGTGATTTTTCGTCCTAATTTTAAAATTCATTTTTCTGCCTTTTTATGGGGTATTTGAAAAAAATAAAAAATACGGGTGTAATATTTTTGGCATAAGAATATTTTAAGCCAATAAAAAAAAATTTAGTCAAGTACCCTATTTAGAATTTAGTTTGAATTATCGTCGCACTAGAGCTACACGAGGGCTATTGGCGACGGTCGTCGTATTTTAGAACCACAGTCAAGTGACGAGCCGACACCTGAGTAGGTACCCAACGCAACCGTTAAGGGCGACCCCCATGGCTTTAGTGAGGTTCAAAATTATGAAGGAAGCCGTCACGGGCTTTCGTGTACCTCTAGTGCAGCGTTATTTTTACCAGTAACCAAACCAAAACAACCAGGTCCGTCGCCAAGTATTATTGCCATAGATCTAGTGTGACTTTTTATTAGCCCGACTGACACTTGAAAATTTTAGTTGTGCTGCCACTTGACAAAGAGATATTTTAACTTTCAAGAAGTTATGTCGATGCGAAACTTCATTGGCTATCAAGTTTGTACATCCCGAAAAAAGGATTCGGGTGGCTTAGTGGTTAAGATAGCTGCCTACGCTAACAGTTTGCGCACTGTACCGGGTGCGGGTTCGATTTCCGCGTTTGCTCTGGGTGTAATTTCTCTCTCTGTGTCGGTAAAAATTCTGTCTGTGTCTGTCTTGACGAAGGTTTATAAGCGGGTCTCTGATAAAGCACACAACCCGGAAATATATGTACCAACCAACCATTCAACCAAAAACTACATCCCGAAAATTAGCATTGTATTTAAACTAGTCGTGTTGAAACTTACTTACCACGTTTGTGGCATCACAGATGAATTTGATTAGACGGGGTCTTCACCGTATAGAAGGGGCTGGGATAGCTTGGTCGGTAAGGTTTTGGACTGGCATCCCTATAAGGTTGCGAGTTCGAGTCCCGCTGCCTTCCGAAGACCCCCCGTGTACGCTAATGGTGACTGGTGTACGTTAAATTCGTCGTGGTCACAAAGACCTCCAAGTCCCCATACCAAATCAATACCTCTGGGGGTGACAAGTCAATTCTAGGGATCCTCTAGTTGGCCTCTGTCCCTAAAAATTAGATGGATCCACTTATGTGTGTGTGTGTAGTGTGTCTGTCTTACTTGACGATGGTTTATAAACGGGTCTCTGACCAAGCACACAAACCTGAATATATATGTCTACCAACCAACCAACCAACCGTACGGAATGCTAGTCGATTGAAGTGGAGAAAATCATTACTACTAAACAAAGCTTAGGTCTTTGGATAACCATTCCCACCGCTTCACTCGTGGTGGCGCTTCCAAAGGTGTTGTCCCGTCCATACTCTGTCATCACGCAACAGCTTGTTGTCGAGGCCTGATACTCTATTTAGTTTGACCTTGGTCAAGTGAACCCACGTTGTTGTATCCAGGATAATGCAACATACTTTTTTGTGTGAATAGTTTAAGTGATTTGTCCAATACTTTGATAAAGGTAGATTGAATATTCTCCAACTTTAACTGAGGTAAAAAAAGATTGCAACTATCTAAATTAAGTGAGTTTGGTGCAAAGAAAAAACGTGGTATGTTTTTCAAGCTCGGTGACTTTAAACTTTTGAAATCGTTATAAACATTGCTTGCTTCAATTTAATTCATTCGGCTTGATTGAAGCCATGTGCATCGTGCTGAATCCATGTCTAATTTCACAATTTATATATAGTTTATTTTGTTTACAGGATTAGTGTCTACCCTATTGTCAGGATTGTCTACACAATATAGGATTGCAGTCTACACAATTGTCTTCAGGAAAGGAGAAGCTACACTACAGGTAAGATTGAATTTTTTCTTTCATAAAAATCATGATAGCCGTAAGTTATGGAGGATTAAAATTGTTGTAAAATTGTTTTAAAGCCACAAATATTTTGAATTTTTTTTTTACCTCGCTAAGCTGCAAGTTTAAGATTTTAAAGACTTTAATTGTAACTTTTGACAAAGTGTTGAAAGTGCCACTTTAAAAAGAGTGATTTTGCATCTCATTGTAGTTTTCCTTATGTGACTTCATGCAAAATGTCTTACTCATTTGCAGAAAATTTCGTATAAGCAAGTTTTGTTTCTCAATTAATCGGGAAGTTACTAACTTTTCATTATAATATTATCTTAATACTGGTAGTGTGCGTACAAGTTGCCAAGTATTATTGTTATAAAAATTCAATCGCAGTTCTATAAATTTACACACAGATATTAATCTTACAAGTAGCACATTAGTGCAAAATTTACTTATCACACGTGATTTTACCACACGTGCTACTATTATCACACGTGCTTTTTACGTGCTAATACTTAATTTTCTGCCGCACAGAAGATTTTTTTAAAACTTGAGAGGGGGGGTTGTATACCTCACGGTATTCAATAAATGAAGAGTACAGGGGAAGAACCGCTTGATTTATTAGGAGTCGTCCCGTAATTGTGTCTGCTTGGCGGACATTGGCGGCAGGAAACTGGTTTCTCTCTTTCATCTTCGCTTGGTAGCGTCGGAATCGTGCATCGCGTGAATATCGGTAGGAAGAAAAGTCGTTGTTTAGGACTTTTCAATTAATTTGCGAATCTTAAAATTTCTCTTAATTGTTTTCGAAAAATTCGTGATTTTCAATCAATCGTACTTTATTTTTAAAGCTTAACATGATGATGAACACAGTCTTTTGAATAAATCGCGGAACTGAATTTCAGGGTTGCAGTGAGAGAAGATGCACAAGAAAGTGAGAAACTGGTTTCCTTACACCAGTTTAGGCGATTACTCGCTATCATCGCCAAAGATGCCTGATGAGGAAAGTTTTCTACGAAATTAAGCGGTTTTCCCCTGTGCTCTTCAAATATGTATGTTTTTGTACGTATCGAAATCTTGCCTACCCTTTAATAACCCTCGTGTAGCTCTAGTGCGACGATAATTCAAACTAACCTTACCTAATATACCCTTATTTTGCCCTATGGCCGATCTACGAGTCCGATCCAAAAGTTAGCCCCTATGTGTTTAATAATAACAAAAGTTTTATTTTATTTTCAATTGCCTAATATGAAACAACAAGTTAATGAAGGGCTGGGGAGCCCAGTCGGTTAGGCACTCGCCTAGCATGCGAAAGGTCCCAGGTTCGGGTCCGGGCATCGCTAAAATAGCTGCCGACCTATAAACGGCCCGTGCAGCCTAAAATGTCCGACAAATAATACCCCGTGTAGAGGGAGTGCACGTTAAATATCCTTCAAAGTCCTAACGCTGCGTACGATGTCGCCCTTAACGGTTACGTTGGGTGCCTACTCAGGTGTCGGCTCGGCACTTGACTGTGGTTCTAAAATACGACGCCCGTCGCCAATAGCCCTCGTGTAGCTCTAGTGCGACGATAATTCAAACTAAACTAAACTAAACTAAACTAAACTAAACAAGTTAATGAAAGTGTTGCGATGGCGACGTAAATCCGAAATGGGGATTTTGTGTTTTCTGCACGTTTTGGAGGGTGCTGGTACTAAAAAAGAGATCTTCAAATATGGGTCCATCTGTTTGTCTTAAACCACTTTACTACTCGAACTAAAAAAAATTAAGGCATTTCAAATTTGGTACACGAGTACCTGTCAATCAAATGTCATAGTGAGGCTTTCGAGAAAATCGCGTTTGCGCAAAGGCTACCTGCCATAGAACGTTTTCGGGTTTAAAGTTATTTAAATTACCGTATAGGTATAGTCTATATCAGTGGTTCCCAACCTTTTCTGGACCATTGCCTCGTATTTTAGGTTGATCAACATCCATCGCCCCCTTTTAATTTTCATGTTATGTCTAATCATAATTTGAGTTAAAGTGTCACTATAAAACAGTTTTAGAACACTTACTAACCATTTATAAAAGCAACCAAAGAAGCTTTATCCGGTCACTTTGAAATAAAATAGAAAAAACACAAAACACATATTTTTAAAGAACAAAAGTGAAATAATTAACTAAGATATTTTTACTGGTTTCTTGAAAATTTAAGAGAGTTGAATGTAAAAATTGGCTAGTTTGGTTATGGTTGGAGAATGGTTTTACTGTACAAAGGTACAACATTATTTTAATATCCCCCCTTTGAATACTCATCGCCCCCTGATCGCCCCTCAAGTACTTTTTGCCCCCTTGATAACACAAATCGCCCACTTCGGGGCGATTGCCCCCAGGTTGGGAACCGCTGGTCTATAGAATTACCTTTAAAGGATCAGATTTACTGTACGGTCCCCCTTGGCGCGATTTTGTCGGAATTGGCGATAAATAATTTTTTTGTAGCAACCTGTCTGACTTCGACTGAAGATTCGAATTCTATGACTTCGCACCAATGACGTTTTCCGGCAACTATCGACCGTTGGTGTTTTCATAGAATATTCCCATACGATTTTCTTGAATCGTGGTTTGTTAAAAAAAGTCGCCATCGGTTTGGCGGATTTGAAAGTCCCAAGGGGACCGTCTATTATACCTTTAAAGTAATATTTCTTGGCGCGTTAATACATTTGCATAAATGAATTTTTCTACTTGATCTACTGTCGTTGATAAAAAGCGACACTATGCGAATTTCTTCATCTGTTGTGAAATATTTCGATTAATTAACTATCAACTAACAACCAAACAACTGTTGAACCATTTTTAATTTCTTTAAAGAAAGTATACGGTATATTTCTGGTACAGTTTTACTTAAAAAAGTGGAATGTCTTTTTCCTTAAATTGCAGTAGAAACTTTATGCATGGTGGCGCCATCTCAACATTAAAAGTTAAATCTTATCACAACTCAGTTACAATTTTTCTTATACTATTTTTTTATGTTATTAAACTGAACTATTCAGAATACCCATCGAAGTTTTTTTAGCGATTATATTTATAACTAAAACAAACAATGTTTGAAATATTTTAATTCTTTAAAATAGTTACGATGTATTTCACATTATTATTAACCAAAAAAAAGTGGAATGCTAGCTCTTTTTTTGAATTGCGTATTAATTTCATGTGCGACACATCAACATAAAAATGGTGCAATCTTATTCCAAACTCTCAGAAATTTTTCCAATACTATTATTTCATATTTTAAATAGAATATTCAAGAATACCCTCACCAGAACGTGTTTTTAGAAAAATATTTAGTCAAAATCACTTTGTAAACTAATAATAATGTAGAATGTAAATTAATAACCAAAAAGTGACAGCTTGTTTGCTTATTTATACCACACTAAAAATGGGCATTTTTAACTCTCAAAACCATAAATTCCACTAAATAGACGAGACCCTCAGCAAACGGTAAAAACTATATTTGTCAAAATTACCTGTAAAACATATAATTATGAGAAAAATTTGTTTATATAAAGAATATATGCGTAGGATTTTTTTTTAGGGTGAAGAGGATAAGTGATATTGTAGACCATTATACTTTTTTTTAATAAAATTTATTTCTCGTATTGGCAATCTGGAAACAGTGTTGTCTTTTTTCACATCTACGAAAACTATCTTTATATAAAAATAGGTTTCTATTATTTTAGATTACGTTACCGATCTGAGCTGGTCAAATGTGCTTGATTTAAAACATTAAATTTAAAATTCGTACATGTTTTTCCACATGATACACAGTCTACGGAGACGATTCAACGATGTTATCTTCCGGAAATGACGTTTGAGCCGTTAACTTGTTTCAGAAGTGTATGTTACCGATCGAATGTGTCAACTTGGGATATGTATGACATATTATAACTTAACACACTCTCTCCTTAATCATATATTTTTTAAACTTAATAACTTAAATTACCTTTTTCATATATCCTTAATATAACTTAGTACTTTAACATCCCAACCACACCCTGTCGGCGACAAACAGTCGCCTAGATCAATCTTTCCCACAGAAACTGTTAAGTCATCACATTTTAAAGTTAGCCTTTTCAAACTTTCTCATAACTCTGATTGGTCAGTGGAGGAGGACTCGAGATTTTTCTCCATTTTTGTGAGCATTTGGTCACACTCTCTCGTCGACTGCAGACGACAAATCAACCTTCTCCTGATGACTAGCTGTTGAATAAAAGATCTTTAATTACTCCGAAGTATCCGGCCGACTTCTCCGAAGTTTCCCTGCCGACTTATTTTATATGTATATTTTGCGTTTTATGCGTATTTCGGGTATTTTTTTTTAAATGTGGCACAATTTTGATAAAAGACAATTTCGTGGTTTTCATTCGAAATTATGTTATACTCGCCCCAACCAAATTAGAACACGTTAGGAATGGCGGTTTTTCAGAAAAAAACCGTTTTTTCAAAAACCGTTTTTTTACAACGCCTGAAAACGGTTTTTACAACGCCGGTAAAACTGTTTGGTTAAAACGACCCAGTTTTACCGACCTTAAAAACCGGTTTTATAAAACCGGTTGCCACGAAACTGGTTTTTCAATGGCAAAAAACGGTTTTCCAGTTTAGTTTTTTCAGTTTCTTATTAAATAATTAAAAAAATCATTTAATTTGTAAACTTTACTTTCGAATTAAAAAAAAAAACAATTCACACAGTCGATTTAAATGTTTAAAGTGTTTTGTTGAAAACTAAGTTTAGGTTTTCTTCCCAATTCTTACTTTCTTATTATTTAAAATTATAATGTTCCTTTTTTTATTCCGGTTTTTCTAATCATTTTGAGTATTTTTATTAAACTTTGCATTATTCCATCTCTATTTCCTTTTCCTTTTTTTTAAAATTTAATTCCTCCCATTTGCTATCTATGCCGTTAACATAGTGCAAAACTAACATTTATTAAACAAAAATTACATAAAAAAAAAGCTGATGGCGGTTTTTGAGAAAAAAAAACCGATTTCCGGTTTTTAGACGGTTTTCCCCGCAGAAAACCGGTTTCCGGTTTAGACCGGCCTCATAAAAAAAACCGGGTTTCAGTCAAAACCGAGGGAAAAAACCGGTTTTGGTTTTCCATCCCTAAAGTGTAACAAATAAGGGCGGGAACTATATATAAAACGAATAGGATGACGTTGCAAAATGAACATCGCTAGTTGGGACACGTTACCGATCCGGCTTTTGCAAATTTTAATACAGTAAAAAGTAAACACAAAATGTGATGATTTTATTAGGATTTAAAGAGAAAGAGTCGTTACCAAGTAAGAAAATATCCAGTTAATAACCATTGTCAATGTTTCATCAAACAGAACTCGGGCTCTTTTGGGAAGGAGATTTGCATTAAACGGTTATCAGTGAAATTTATGAGCATTTAATTTTCAATTTACAAATCTTGAATAAAAAGAAAAGCTTGAAATATTGGATTCCAATGTCAGTGAAAAATACAATTATAAATGATACTTATTAGAAAATTTATAAAACTATTTTTGATGTTGTCATTTTTATATCCCATTACAGCTCCAAGAAATAAGAAGCTAAAACATACTTGGATTATACATTGAAATTAAGAAAATAGGCTGACTGCGACTATTCAGTTGAAACTTTTTAGATACAATTGTAACCAACACGTGTAAAGTTTTACTCCATATTTGTGAGATGTATTCTGATATGTATTCCGAGCTGTATCCTGAGGTGCATTCCGAGTTGTACCCCGAGTTGCATTCCGAGTTGTACCCCGAGTGTACCCATGCATTCCGAGATGGTGTACCCGAACTGCATTCCGAGTGTACCGAATGCCATTCCGAGATGTGTCCGAACTCCATTCCGAGATGTGCTCCGAGATGTGCTCCGAGATGTGCTCCGAGATGTGCTCCGAGATGTGCTCCGAGATGTGCTCCGAGATGTGCTCCGAGATGTGCTCGGAGATGTGCTCGGAGATGTGCTCGGAGATGTGCTCGGAGATGTGCTCGGAGATGTGCTCGGAGTGCTCGGAGATGTGCTCGGAGATGTGCTCGGAGATGTGCTCGGAGAGTGTCGAGATGCTCGGAGATGTGCTCGAGATGTTGCTCGAGATGTGCTGGAGTCTGAGATGTCTCGAGATGTTCGAGATGTGCTCGGAGATGTGCTCGAGAGTATGTAATGTCTCGAGATGTGCTCGAATGTCTCGAGATGTGTCGGAGTTTCGAGATTGAAGTCTCGAGATGATATCTAACATGAAGTCTGAGTGTAAATCTAAGCTGGAGTCTGAGAGTATTCTAATATGAAGTCTGAGATGATATCTAACATGAAGTCTGAGTAAATCTAAGATGGAGTCTGAGAGTATTCTAATATGAAGTCTGAGATGATATCTAAATGAGTCTGAGGTGAAATCGAAGCTGGAATCTGAGGAGTATTCTAATATGAAGTCTGAGATGATATCTAACATGAAGTCTGAGGTAAAATCTAAGATGGAGTCTGAGAAGTATTCTAATATGAAGTCTGAGATGATATCTAACATGAAGTCTGAGGTGAAATCTAAGCTGGAATCTGAGGAGTATTCTAATATGTATTCTAATATGAAGTCTGAGATGATATCTAACATGAAGTCTGAGGTGAAATCTAAGCTGGAGTCTGAGGAGTATTCTAATATGAAGTCTGAGATGATATCTAAGATGATATCTAACAGGAAGTCTGAGGTAAAATCTAAGATGGAGTCTGAGATGTAGTCTTGTTGTGATTACAAGTCTGTGTAGACGTAGATCGGAATCAGCCAACAACCACCTGACCACCTGAATATGAACTATGACCGTAGAACTGTTACTATATATTGCTAGCGTTGTTGTTGCAACGCTCTTAGTCCCCTTGTTACCTTTTACCATGTTGTATTAAAGTTAAAGCTCTGTTCCTAAACCCTGGTGTTTCATTTTTGGACAAGATGCACATTCAACGTCCAACACTGGCGACGAGCTGTACGGAGCGAATCTTCGAAAAGGGTTTGTACTCCCTGGCCAGGTATGGGAATTAGAGGTGTTTTTAAGTTATTGTACCGCAGGCGGTATTGTTTTTAAAAAGTAAATTTGTTTGAATTTTAAAGTTTCAAGCTATTTCGTAATCCGCATTTCCCCCGGGTCCCTAGATTCTGTTTTTGAACATACATTTCCCCCTTGCTGTAAACTATGGCCACAAGAGTTGTTGGCGTAGTGGGTCACATGTCCGAGTTCGATACTGCAAATACGGGTGCATGGGACCTATACCAGGAGCAGCTAGTGTTTTTTATGGAAGCTAACAGCATCACAGATGCAACAAAAAAGCGTGCTATTCTTATTTCAGTCCTTGGCACTAAAACACTTGGCATCCTGAAGTCTTTAATTGCCCCCGCGAGTTTCGCAGATCGAACTTTCGACGAACTGTTAGCAAAACTTAAGGACCACTTTGCCCCCAGAACATCGGTAATTTATTCCCGGTTTATGTTTCACAAACGTATGCAGCGCCCGGGTGAAGGCATAAATGACTACGTCACTGAGCTCCGACATTTAGCGGAGAATTGTGATTTCGGTACAACGCTGTCAGAGCGATTGCAAAATCAACTTGTTTGCGGGTTGTCAGATGAGGGTGTACAGTACAACGTTTGCTTTCTGAAAGTGATTTAACCCTTGACAGCGCCGTAAACAGGGCTCTCGCTCATGAGACAGCCACTTCTCAGGTTCGTAAAATGCATAGTCACTCGGGTGCTGAGTATGTTGATTTTGTGAAAGGGAAAAATAAGTTCGTTAAGCCGGGGTTCCAGAAGGGATCGACTCCGGGTTCTAGTGCATGTCATGGTTGTGGGGAAATTCATGATAGGTCTAAATGCAGGTTCAGGAATGCTAGGTGCCGGCTCTGCAACGGTAAGGGCCACATCGCGAAGGTGTGTAGGTCAACGGCTGATAGGAAACCAGCCAGGGAAAATCGATTGCACGAGATAGAATTAGGCAATGCTACCAGTAAAGAAGGGTATTTCCAAGAGTACTCACTCAACGCTGTGCGTGAATGCGATTCCGTCAAACAATACGCAGAAGTTGAGATCGAGGGCCGTAAATTGCGCATGGAAGTAGACTCGGGGTCCCACTATTCGATTGTGTCGTTCAAAACAATCAAAAAGCTATTTAAGCCGAAAGTTCCGAAATTCCAAAGAACGGATGTACACTTAACGGATTTCCAAAGGAACAAAATTAAACTTAAGGGAAAATGTAGGGTTCCGGTCAAGTTTAAGGGGTTTTCTGCAGACTTGGATTTGCTAGTGACCAATGCTGATTGTACCAGCATCCTCGGAGGATCATGGTTCCAGCCGCTTGGTGTAGCTATTACGGGAGTTAATGCTATCTCGGATCCCATTCAGGCTGTGTTAGACGAATTCACAGAGGTTTTTTTCAGATGGCCTCGGCGTCTACACAGGTAATGCAATAAAACTGCCAATCGATCAAAAAATTTCCACCGATACGCATGAAAGCCAGGAACGTTTCGCTAGCATTAAAGCCAAAGATAGAGACGGCTCTTCAGGACTTACTAAATGAGGGTGTCATCGAGCGTATCGATAACCCAAAATGGGCTACGCCCGTAGTTCCCGTGCTGAAACCGTCTGGCCAAGTTCGTTTGTGTGGCGATTGCAAGGTCACGCTCAATAAAGCAATGCATAACTTTCAAACCTGCGGGGTGGAGGCTATTACGCTAAAATAGACCTTGCGCAGGCTTACCTCCAATTGGCCGTGGATGATGAGTCTGCGGATGCTCAGACCATTGTCACACACAAAGGGGCCTTTCGAGTAAAAAGACTTCAGTTTGGGGTAAACGTTGCTCCAGGGGTTTTCCAGCATCTTATGGAAGATCTTTGCGCTGGTTTGGAGGGCGTTGTGCCTTATTTTGATGATGTACTCATCAGGGCAGAAACTTCAGCTCAGCTGGCTGAACGCATGCGAAAATTTTTAGCGCGTCTTAAGAAAGCAGGGTTGAGGGCTAAAAAAGAGAAATGCTTGTTCGGTGTTCCGGAGGTAGAGTTCCTTGGGTTCCTGGTTGATAAAACTGGGATTCACTCATCTAAGGGTAAAGTTGAAGCAATTCGAGCAGCCCCTAAGCCTGAAAACAAGCAACAGTTGCAAGCTTTCCTGGGTTTAGTTAACTTTTATCACAGCTTCTTACCAAATAAGGCTTCAATTGCTGAGCCATTACATGGACTATTAGATGGTGATGCTCCGTGGAACTGGTCATCTGACCATACAAAGGCTTTTAACTCCCTAAAACAATTGATATCTTCAGAAAGTGTCCTCACTCCGTTTGACGATTCTTTACCTATCGTGTTGACGTGTGATGCGTCCCCATATGGAGTCGGTGCTGTGTTGGCTCACGTCCTTCCTGATGGCCGGGAGGCACCAGTTGCATTTCATTCACGGACTCTCACGTCAACCGAGAGGAATTACGCACAGTTGGATAAGGAAGCACTTGCAATAATTTCGGGGGTTAAAAAGTTTTACCATTTTCTATACGGGCATCATTTACAATAGTAACTGACCACCAGCCGTTGCTTGGGATTTTTAATAGGGGAAGGCAACTCCGGAAATTATCTCGCCTAGAATCTGAGATGGTCTCTCCTTTTAAATGCATATGGACAGTACGCTAGTCCATAGATCAGGTAAAAAAATTGGTCACGCTGATGCTCTGAGTAGACTGCCCCAACCTGCCCCAGATTTCGCGGTTCCTAACCCATTAGAGGTCCTTTTTGTGGAGGATCTTTCTAGCCCTCCGGTGTCCGCGGCTGAAGTAGCTGCAATGACTTCACGTGATCCTGTGTTGTCTAGGGTTTTAAATTTCGTTCTCAAGGGTTGGCCGGAGGGAAATGCGGAACCGGAATTGCGTTCATTTTATGCAAAATGGAATGAACTTTCAGTACATAAGAAATGTATTCTTTGGGGAAATAGGGTAGTTATACCTGGTCCGGGACGTACGAGAGTTCTCGAAGCCCTACATCTGGCTCATCCGGGTATAGAGAGGATAAAAAGTTTGGCACGTTGCTACGTGTGGTGGCCAAATATTGACTTATACATTCAACATCATGTGGATAATTGCAGGTTATGTCAAGAGACCAGGCATTCTCCTCCTCGGGCACCCGTACATCCATGGGAGTATACTCGAACGCCGTGGTCCCGCCTTCACATAGATTTTGCTGGACCGTTCCAATCTCGAAAATTCCTGCTGCTCGTTGATTCACATTCAAAGTGGTTGGAAGTGAAAGAAATGTCAACTACCACAGCATCTTCCACCATCGATGTGCTGAGAGAACTGTTTGCCATTCACGGAATCCCAGACGTTGTCGTCTCTGACAATGGTCCACCGTTCGATTCGAGGGAGTACCGGGGCTTCCTTCAGAGGCAATCAGGTTCTCGTAGCACCTCGTAGAGCCGCTGGCAATGGTCAGGCCGAAAGAGTAGTTCAATCAGCTAAAGACTCTCTTCGTCGCATCGTCCAAGGGTCGTTTAAGAAGCGACTTGCACAGTACCTACTCTTCCAACACACACATTACTCCATCTGTCACTAACCTGAGTCCGAGTGAAGTGCTTATGGGTCGGCGTCTAAGAAGCTGCCTTGACCTATGCTATCCAGATCTTGTTCGTGAACTTCGTGAAAAGCAAGAAACTGAATTCTTGAATCATACAGGAACTGTTCGCAAGTTTTCTCCTGATGATACAGTGCTTGTCAAGAATTACTCACGTGGTCCTGCGTGGGTTCCCGCCAAAGTAACAGACGTAACTGGTCCAGTGTCTTACAGAGTCATTACAGATTCTGGTCAAGTTGTTCGAAGGCATGTCGATCAAATGCTCAAGAACCAAGCAGTTCCTTCTTCACCGTCGTTGCCGTCAACTTCAGAAGTGGAGCCATCAACTGCTTCGGACCCAATTTTGTTTGAGCCTCCTTCTGTCAACGTACCTACTGACACCGGGACTGCAGAGGCTACAACAGATCCTACGCCGCAGCCTTCATCGTCAAAGGTTACGCCGCAACCTCCATCACCAAATATATTGTCGCGGCCTAAGCGGAATAGAAGACCTCCTGAGCGCTATGGTTCCTAGCTGGTGTGAGGGAGTGTTGTGATTACAAGTCTGTGTAGACGTAGATCGGAATCAGCCAACAACCACCTGACCACCTGACCTGAATATGAACTATGAACTGTGACCGTAGAACTGTTACTATATATTGCTAGCGTTGTTGTTACAACGCGCTTAGTCCACTTGTTACCTTTTACCATGTTGTATTAATTAAAGCTCTGTTCCTAAACCCTGGTGTTTCCTTTTTGGACAAGATGCACATTCAACGTCCAACAAGTCTAATATGAAGTCTGAGATGATAACTAAGATGAAGTCTGATATGCATTCTAAGACGAAGTCTAAGATGTGTGTATGTAGGTTATTCGTACATATTTAATTTGTAGTTTACCAATGCCAGGTTACTTAAATGATTAAAAATCATCAAATGGACTTTGGTTATTCTTGAACTAACAAGTTTCCTGTGGTATATTCTGAGATATTTAAGCACCGAAATTCAATTGAAAGTGTTTCGGACATGATACCTACACATGTGACTTACTCCATATTTACATATTTACATATTTACTCCATATTTACATATACCTTACTCCATATTTGCTCTGTTCATTTCACTCTTGGGATTGTGCGACCCAGGCATGCGCGGCGGGATGGGACGGTACATGTGAACTTTCGAAATACGTCGCCACTTTCCCGCCAATAAGTTACTGAAAGCATTTGCCGCGTGGCAAATCGTTCGCATCGCGTTTTTATTTAATTCCGCCCTAAGTTGCAATCAATTTCTCGACCTTTCTTTGAACTAAACGTTATGATAAAAATGATAAGTGGTATAAATGGTTGTGGCTCAGTGGCTGAAAGGTCTAACGTGCCTGCCGGCCTCGTTAGCCCAAGATCGCGGGTTCGAGCCCCTGTTGAGTCGTCGGATTTTCTGGATAGGGAAATCTTGGGCACGCATGTCATATGATTACGTGGCATGTAAAAGATCACTGGAGGGCCCATTTGGCTTGGGTTCTACCGGCAAAATTAAATATCGGCATATACTTAACTATGAATCTGAGCTATCTATGGATATTAATCTGCACGTCAAAATTGGTAGCGAGAGTCGCCTAGATGGTGCCACAAAAAAAATGGTTCTCAGTTCTGGAGAATATGCCGAGTCTGCAAAGGCTTGACCGCCAATACTGCAGCCCCATTTTAGAAAAACAAAGGGTGCAAGAATTTTAAAAAGTATTAAGAAATTAAAATAAAACCACCGCAGTTTGCACGCATTCGGTTGATTATTTGAAAATGTTCAAACATTTTTTAAGGTATATATTTTTGTCAGTTTAAAAACTCCAATGTCTCAATAACATAAAAGACTGTAATTTATAAATTATTTGTATTCAATATTTTACACATTTTTTTAAGTTGTCAGACTTCAAAGTCACATGGTCCTTTAAACATAATTAGCTTGAAATGAACGACTTGTATTACCATTGAATTAGAAAAATCGTAGGAAGTTATTTTACCACGTCACTTTAATTAAGGGGAGTCGGATGATTCTATCTCGCCCATGTTAATTTACCTAACTTTAGGAACATTTTCTCAGGAACTATAAGAGATATCACTACAAACTTTTTTATATTTTGTTCCTTACATATAGCTATTTGATTTAAACTGATGATATTTCAAAATATTAAAAAATACTTTTACAGTGATTTTTTATAAAACGTGTATTTAAAAACACAAGAAAATCAGATTTAAAGTTATATAAAAATTTTTTGAGCAGAGATATTTAAAATTCCTCAGTTCCAATGAAAGAGCTATTAAGATAAAAAGAAAATTATATTTTAACGAAAATGTAATGTTGAAAAACCTTATATTTCAGGAAACGCAAAAGAAATGTAAGGTTTAGGTAAGACCTGATATTAAGCTTTCTCAAAAATGCTTATAAAAAGAAAACCCCTAAACAGAAATCGATAATCTTGGTCTTAAATTAAAGCTAAAGATAAGCAGAATAAAAAAAGAAACAGTGAAGCCATCGTAAAAAGATAAGCAGAATAAAAAAAGAAGAAAAACAGAAAATCGACATATTTGACCTGAACACCTATCCGACCCCCCTTAAAAAACGTTGATTAAAAATCAAAAATGGACTGTTTGAGGATTATCTTAAAAGTGGCCGAGATGGTTTCTGCTTAAGCTAAGCTGCGGTCATTGTATTTTTAATAGAACTAAGAAGAAGATGCTTGGCGTAAAAACAAGTAATGTCGCCAAGCAACCATAACAGTAAGCCCCAACAATCCACTCACTCCATGTCCATACTGAAATGCATCTTTTTACCCCTTAAAAAGCGTTAATCAGAAAATGACTGTTTGCACAGCTGTCGGAATTATACAAAATGGTAGTATTTTCCTTCACAGGTAAGAAAAATGCGCTGTAATTATAGTTTTTATTAGAGAATCAGAAACACCAAGTCTGTGTAGTAAGCCTATTCAAACTCCACTGTAGAATAGCACCAACTTCAATAGTTCATGCTAGAAAACATCATTTCCCCCCTCAAAAAAACAAAATAAAAAATAAAAATTGACTGTTTGAGCAGTTGTAGGCTGTAGCACGAGATGTGAATGTACACAAGATGGTGGTCATTTTCCTCACATGTAAGGAAAATAAGTTGTAATTATAGTTATATTAAAGAGTAAAATAGTCGCCAAGTCGATGCAATAAGCCAATTCAAACTTCACTGTAGAATAGCGCCAAAGGCGTTTAGTTTACAACAAAGCGATCGATGGCTTCACTTGGCGAACCCTTTTTTGCATTGGTTTTAACCCGGCAGCATCTTCTTAACTACAGTCCCTGGACAAATTATTAGACGCACTGTATTTTTTAAAAGTAATTTTATGTTTCTTAAGAGTTTTTATGCAATAATGGTATTTTTAAACTACAATATTATTGATTTTGATTTAAAAGAATTGTTGTAGACTACATATTTGTATTTATTCTGAACATATGGCAACACTGTGCCATATTTTAAAAATCCAGTCCAGCTTTTAGAAAAGATTATTTATGTGTGGAATCATCATCCTCAAATGCAGGAGACAGTACAGTCTTGCATTGATAGCTTGCCGCCCAGAATTAAAGCTTTGATAGCGGCTAAAGGTGGCTCAACTAAATATTGACTTTGACTAACATTAATTTCACTTTTCTTTAAAACTTAATAAACTTATGCTTTTCTAAATGAATGCTGTTTTATTTATGTCAAATAAATCGGTAATTGATTGGATAATATAAAAATAAAAAACAAATCAATTTAAAATAATAAAACGGTACAATATCACCCGGTAATTAATATTTTACATGAAATCTTGCAGTGTGTCTAATAATTTGTCCAGGGACTGTATATGGGGTGGCCTCTTGGGCAGCATATTATTCGATCAAAGATCGTTTGAATAGCTAAATGCAAAAGGGGTTCCATGTCCATAAGAAGAGTTTCCCTTCTCCACTCTGTCTTTTAACATTTTTAGAGATATTAGAATGGTGTATGGAAATTTTCTTTTTGGACATGACCCCCTTTCATGCATTAAGCCAGCGTTTCTCAACTGTTGGGTCGCAACCCCCCCCCCCCCAGTCTATCTCTAATAATTGTTACAGGTGTCACTAACCGGATTTGTAGTAGTGTTCAAAGCATCTCCTACAGAAAACGTCTTGAAATTGTGAACTATACATGGGACAAGGGAGATAGGGTTATCGGATACTAGACATCAAAATCAGAAGACACTACTACGCGATAATCATTCATTCAAATAATTATTATAATGTATACAATCAGATTACGTGTATTGCTATTCTATGCATGATGCAACAGGTTGAATCACTGTATAAATTAAATATTTTCCCAGTTAAAAAAATAATTGTAGTTAAAAATGTAAGTTTTTTTTTTACATTGTAAGATTAAAAAAAATGCTGATTCAGATCGCGTTACCATCCTTCCATCGGACGTTTTTCAGTTTGCGGATTTTTTCCTTGAGGTTACACACTTTTTCTGAGGGTGGCGCTAGTGTCTAAGTAAATCTTCATTGTAAATACGAGTGCACGAGGGGACAATGTGAGAGACACCTCTTTATTCCGGTAAGGAAGGGACCAAAGCCAGCTGTCAAAAGTTGGGAAACACTGCATTAAGCAATTCATCCGCACGACCTTGCTCTGTCGTTTGGTGGACATTGTACAACGGTTTGAATTAGTGGGCGATAGAATGTAGCCAAGGTTAAGAAGTAGGTGACGAGGAATGAAAAAAAAAAATGTTGGAAAACCCCAGAAGTGAATGGGATGTTAGGTATTACAGTAGAATTCCAATTTTCCGAACTCCAATTATGCAAACCGTTGCTGATTATCCCAAAGAGTTCTATAGTAGGGTAGAGATTGAACCTACCAACCACGGAAGGTCCCACACCATGGACCAACACGGAGACAATATAGGGTGGCATGTGGGGCCCGATGGCCGAGTGGTTTGGATCGCAGGCCATAACGCTAGCAGTCCGCGCGCTGTAATGAGTGCGGGTTCGATTCTCGCCTTTGCCCTGGGTGCACTTCCTTTCTCAGTATCAAAATTCTAAATTAACTAGCACTGTTGCCACTCTGTTAGGGCTCCGTAGTGAGCCATGGCTGCCGATGGCAGCTCAGTACGAGTCGTTCCTCTACCCTACTATAGAACTCTTTGGATTATCCGAATTTCAGAAGGAAAAAAAATTCCAACCGGTCATCTGTTACTGTTTGTCTTTGTTGGATGTCATGACCAGTAATTCTTTTGGACCGACAAAAAAAAAATTACTAGGCATGACATCAAAGAGAAACACAGTAACAAATAGGCCTTGTATAAAAGTTTTTATGTCGCAGTTAAGCTTTTGTGAAAAATACATTCTAACATAAGTTGAATAAAAAAACAATTAAAAAAAGCTATAATTCAAACTGCAAAAACAGCATCTTACACTTTGGTTTTGGTTGGGTTGATGACGACCGATACTAGAACTACATTAGGTGGGTTAACGTCGCATTAGAGCTACACATGGACTATTGGTGAGTTAAAATCTTAGTGCGGGCTGTGCAAGTGTTAGTTGGTCAGGGTAGAAGTGAAAATAACCCTCACATTACACACTGTTAAAAATTAGGCACTTTGTTTCACCAAAAATATGGTTCCTAGTAGCTGCAACGGTTGTGTGGTGAAACGTTAAACCATATTTTTGGTATTCGGTTGAACCATTTCTCAGGTTTTTGTTTCCAAATCCAGAAAAATGGTTCAACCAAACACCGAAAAAAAGGTGAAACATTTCACCACACAGCCGTTGCAGCTACTAGGAACCAATATCATGGTGAAACCAAGCACAAAATTTTTAACAGTGCAGCAGGGGTGTTCGTTATGAAAAGTTATATGGAAACAATTTCGTGGAAAGAGTGGGGTCAGTTGTTTGCTAATTAATTTAAATTTGTCAAAGTCCTAGAAAAGAGTACCATGCAACGATTTGTTACATAATGGCGTCAGACAGGATCTGTTTTGAACCAGTCCAAAAAAATTCCGGAACGTGTTCGAACACCAGAAAATGTAGGGGACTTGGGGAGCCCAGTAGGTTAAGGCGTTCGTCTTGCACACGGAAGGTCCCATGTTCAGATCCGGGCATCTCTAAAATGATTGCTGACTTATAAACTGCCCGTGCAGCCAAAACTGTCCGACGAATAATACGAGTAGAGGGAGTGCACGTTAAATATGCTCCTAAGTCCCAACGCTGCGTGCGATATCGCCCTTAAAGGTTGCGTCGGGTGCCTACTTTGGTGTCGGCTCGTGACTTGACTGTGATTCTAAATTAATCGTCCGTCGCCAATAGCCCTCATGTAGCGCTAGTGCAAAGATAATTCCAATTAAACTAACCAGAAAATCTAAACCTCTGTATCCAATCCGCTTGTCTCATACAGGGCCGGATTTAAAGATTTGCCGCCTGTAGGCTAGGATCGATTTGCCGCCAGATATAGTTTTCTTGACTATTTTTTTTTCTACATATTAGAATATATGTACCTTTAAACTATAAATCGAAAGTGAAATAATATACGAATTTTTTTAAAACTGTTGTACTATTTTTCTTTCATCTTCACAATCCGGGGAAGAGGGTGAAATTGCCCTCGCATATACTATGATTACTACTAAATATTAGTTTGAGTACTATATATACGTTTGTGATTTACGCATTAATGTAAATTATTTGTTTTCTTTCTTAAAAATTTTAGCATCTTTATAATATTTTTTTTTCCGAATGCCGCTTTAATTGGTCGTAAAATTTTCCGCTCCCAAAAATTTGCCGCTCTAGGCTACAGCCTACTTAGCCTATTTGGAAATCCGGCCCTGGTCTCATATTGTGCAATAATTTATATTGCATTCCAACTAGCTTTCTAAACCACGCATAGTTACTGGCAAATAATTCGCCAAGAGTTTGTTTGGGCTTAATTCTAATGATATCAATGGTTTCACTTTTCAAATCTGATTTTGCATTGGTTTTTGACTTGGCAATATTCCTACTTCCATAAGGTCTGCTTTTATTTGCCCCACCCTGTACTAGTATAAGAGTTCAAATTTTGTGCACTTAGACACTCTGAGACAAAATTCAAACAAACACTACAGCATTTATGCGATATATTTATCATTTTAATGAGAAAAACATCATCTATATCAATTATACTTTGAATTTTGTTTGAAGTGTAACAAAATCTAGATTAAAAAAAAACAGTGTGCAGTATGTGAGACACAGCACCACATACATAAATGAATGTGGTGCTGCCATCTATAGAGTATTACGTGAAGTAAATATTGACCCGACAAAAATGAGTGAATGCGTGAATAGAAAGTGAATTTATATTGATACTAGTTAAGTAATTTCTGACATTGATTTTTTTTTAATTCAAATGCATTCGTATTGATTGTCAAAAACTAAAAAAATACTTAGAGAACAAGCGTCAAGAATTCTCGAAGGACTATTTGTATTTTTTTAACAGCAATTTCGTCTCGTATGAGGAGTATTTTTCATGAAAATTCTACATAAATTAAATTTAAAACTAATTCAATTCATTTTTCTGTATTTTGTATAATATTGTTTCTGACTTGAGTTTTTGTGTAATAAAAACATCAGGCACAAAAGTAAGAGAAACGTATAAAAAATAAACAGTTTTAATCAACTTTTACATAATGATACTTACATACAAGAGTAGACATATAAAAAGCATCATTATTTCCACGGGCCGTAAGAATTCTGTAAGACTTGAGAGTACCTTAACATTTGAGTAATTGTCAAAGCAGAAAACTGACTGACCGCCATGGAAATTCAGGAACAGTGCTTCTTCCACCGCAAGTTTAGAATTGTTCTTTACTTCTATTCACACCAGATGGCGCTGTAAATTAAAAGGGGACCTCACTTCCGAGAAACAGGTTTGCTGTTTATTGAAACCGGAAAGAGAGTGGGAAAGTTTTGTTGTTTCTTTCATGACATCAAACTTGATAATATCAAATGATTGAAATTCGGCCTATGTTATTGAAACGTTTAATATTGTTCTTTACTTCTATTGACACCAGATGGCGCTGTAAATTAATAGGTGACCTCACTTCCGAGAAACAGGTTTGCTATTTATTGAAACCGGAAAGAGAGTGGGAAAGTTTTGTTGTTTGTTTCATGACATCTAACTTGATGATATCAAATTATTGAAATTCGGCGTATGTTATTGAAACGTTTAAAATTGTTCTTTACTTGTATTGACACCAGATGGCGCTGTAATTAAAGGGACCTCACTTCCGAGAAACAGGTTTGCTATTTATTGAAACCGAAAGAGAGGGGAAAGTTTTTGTTTGTTTCGGGCATAACTTGATAATATCAAATTTGAAATTCGGCTATGTTATTGAAACGTTTAAAATTGTTCTTTACTTCTATTGACACCAGATGGCGCTGTTAATTAAAAGGGGACCTCACTTCCGAGAAACAGGTTTTCTGTTTATTGAAACCGGAAAGAGAGTGGGAAAGTTTTGTTCTTTGTTTCAGGACATCTAACTTGATAATATCAAATGATTGAAATTCGGCCTATGTTATTGAAAAGATTTTCGATCTATAAATTATTTCCGGAATTTATCGGCATTAAAATAGTTTTTTTTTTGGTCTGAGAATTCAGAAACTTGCGAAGGGAAAAGCAGGGCCGGATACAACAATAAGTTATTCAAATACCCAGAAAAAAAAGCAGAGCAGACACTATTTTCGCCTAAGAAATACAAGCCTTAACATAAAAATCACACAACTTACACATATTCATAGTAAAAAAAGATACTTATTTACATTGGGATGTATTTCGGTTATTAAAAGGCTATTTTTAATCTAAAAATGCTAAACCACATCTTATGGCCTCAGTAGAAGAATAACACTATTTCAATTTACTTATTTTTTCTTCTATAAATGAGAAGTAAATGACAAACTAATTGGCACACAAAGTATAATGATAATTCTATTCTATTTTATCACAGATTCTTAATCAATACCAGGTGTAAGAATTTACGATTTGAAATTTAAATAGAAATTTGTTTAATTGTTTGGAGTAGACTGATTGCAATTGGCAGTATACCTTTTTCTGCAAAGTTCATAAAAATATATTCAACCTCTTAAAAAACATTAGAAAAGATACAACTTTGTGCGATTGAGAACATTTTAGTGCTAATAGTGGTCCCCGTGTTTCTTTGTAAGTCACTTGTAAATTTATTGAACCCATCGTTGGGGATACAAACCACCATTTTGAAAAAGTTCTCTAAGCAGTTCCAACTTAAGGATAGTATCCTTATATTCACCACTAGAGTCGGTAGATATCGGTTTTACTAAAGTAGACAGAGTCGTGACATCATAGACGCATGCGCGTCCAAGTTAGTTTGGTGAAGGCACTTTGGATAGTTATAGGCTGAGTGGTCTTTGAATTGCCTCTCAATCAAATCGGCGCTCGAAAGAAAGCATTCACTAACCCTATCAGTTGTCGCGACTTTGTACGTACTCGTAAAGACGATATTAAGGGACTCTATTCTGCGCCTATGTCTCCGAGGAGAGACGTGGCTGGTTCAGGCTCTTCGGGCTTGGCCTGTGTCTCGCTGATCTCCGAAGCGGCTCCCTGGAAGCCAGCTGGGGGCGGGGGCCTGTAGGCATTGCTGCCCTTCAAGCTCTCGTTAGGATGGTCTGGGTTCTCCCTGTGGGGGAAAACCTGGGGCTGGTACGGGGGCTGGTATCCTGGTACACCCCTTCCAGAACCCGAAGCGACTGATGGCCGCTGGGAATCAGGCTTGTTCTGGGCCTGGGTGATGGTGTTCTGGGACGGCGAGGCGGTCTTCACGCTGCTTCGGGAAGGAGTCGAGATGGGTTGGTATTGGCCGAATTGGGGCTTCGGGTATACGTTGGGACCTTCGGTGTAGCTGGTCCCGGCATCGTACTCCGGCTTGGGCTGCCTTTGCTGGAAACTGCGCTGGGATGCGGCTTGAGGTCTGGTTTTGACGCCCGAAGAGACTGTCTTGGTGGCTTGAGGGATTCGCTGCGGCTTGTATTCGTGTTGGGTGATATCCTGTTGGGCTGGTTCGTAGTCGCCTCGGGATGGTTTGGCTGGCTGGGATGGGTATCCACTGCCGGAGGGTTGGCGAGGAACGTTGGTTTTCGTCTTCTGCTCGTAGGAAGTGGATGGAGCTGATGGCCTGTCGTATCCACCCTTGATGTTAGAGTTGGGGTGATCGATGGGTTGGTGGGAGGGGAATCGGGGCTGGCTTGGTCGAGATACGCTCTGGATCTGACTGGGTTGCTTGACTCGTCGCTCTTGGGATGGGCTGACGGTTTTGATGGATGTGGCTGGCTGTGCTGGGGGCTGTGGTCTGGACACAACTACTGGGGCTCTGGGGCGTTGCTGGGGTTTAGGACGGGGCTGGGGAACCTTGACACCAGATACTGGAGTAGATGGAGATTTCACTCTCTGCTGATGCTGAGAGGGGTATCCACCTCCTTTGATTTCACTGCGAGGGTGATCTACCACTTGTATGGGAGGTTGATAGATGTCCTTGGGTGGCTCGCTTGGTTTCTTGATCCTGTCTTGTTGGGGAACTTTGTATCCGCCTGATGTAGATGGGCTGGGTCGTTTATCTGCGACGGGTTTCAAAGCAGTGACTGGTGTATCGTGGACTGACGGGCGAACTGGTACAGGGGCAGAAGGTCGACCAATCCTTGTCGGCTCAAACCTTGGCACTTGGGGTGGCGGCTGATTGTAGCCAGGTCCTCCCTTTATGTTGGAATAAGGATGGTCGGAAGGTGGTGGGAATACTGGTTTGGGTCTTTGTGGCTGTCGGCTTCCTGTAGAAACTTGAGGTCGTGGCTGTGGTCTGGAAGCTGGTTTCTGTTGTTCTCTTACAATTGAGGGTTGGGGTCTTCTGTATTCTTCATCGATTGGCTTCTGGGGAATTTGAGGTGGCACGTAGGGTCGTTGAGGTTTTGGGGGCTCGACGATTGTTACTTCTTGCTGGACAGGAGGTGGAGGTGGCTTGAAAACTGGTTTCGGGGGGTCAACTCGTCGTCGTGGGGGTGGTGGGGGAATGTATTCTGGTTCGACATTCTCTTGCTGGATTGCAGGAGGTGGGACGTATACTGGTTTTTGAGGAATGGGTCTTTGTTCAGGTATAGGTCTAGGTTGAGGAACTGGGTAGCTTGGGTATCCGCTGCCAACTGGTCGACTAGGTTGGGGCTGTCGTGGTGGCTGGTAATCGCAACCTCCCTTCAATTGACAATCTGGGTGATAGTCAGGTCTGCTTGGTTCAGGGATTCTGGGGCGAGAAATCGAAGGCTCTGGTTGTCTCACAACTGGAGGTGTGAGCGGGGGTCGAGATACTCGAGGTGGTGTGACAACTGGAGGGAACTGGGGTCTTGGGGTTTGGGGGTGAGGCTGTGGGGGTGGTGGGAGTGCGACTGGTTTCTGAGGATTGTATCCATCGAACTGGTATCCGTCATCTTCCTCTTGTTGAATGGAAGGTGGGTTTGGTCGTCTTCCTCCTTGGCCATGTCCCGAACCTTGGGACGGGTACTCTGGTTTTATTTCATTAATCCTTGGGGGTTCTGGTCTTGGTTGGGGCACGTAAGGAGGCTGTGGTTGAACTCTTGGGGGCTGGGGTCTGGGAGGTTGGGGTTGTACCCTCGGGGGCTGAGGTTGAATTGGTTGTTGAGGTTGGAAACTCGGTTGTTGAGGTCGCTGAACAACTGGACGCTGAGGTTGGGGTTGGAAACTTGGTTGTTGAGGCCGCTGAACAACTGGGGGCTGGGGTTGGAAACTTGGTTGTTGAGGTCGCTGAACGACTGGGCGCTGAGGTTGTGGTTGAAAACTCGGTTGTTGAGGTCGCTGAACAACTGGGCGCTGAGGCTGGGGTTGGAAGACTGGCTCTTCTGGTCGTTGGATTTCCGGACGCTGTGGTGGCGGGGAAGGAATGCTCACTCGTGATGGGATCGAACCAACTGAGGGTGGTTGGTTAGGAATTCTAGGGTAGTTTGGTTGTTGCGGTGTTGGGTTTCTCGACTGGCCTTGGTTGTAGACAGGGTCTGGAACCTTTCCGATGTCAGCGTTGACGTTGTAAAATGAAGGACTGTCTGCACAGTCGAAGTTGTACCAGAAGTCGCAAGCCAAAATCCTCTGATTGAAGTTTGTTCCGGGACCGCAAAGGAAACTTTCTTGGCGATCTTCGAAACATACGTGGTATACCTACAAAATAATCAAAATAAGTCTAGTAATTGCGTGAATAGACTCTCAATTGATTGTTATGTTTAAATTTATAGTTTCATTCTGTGAGCAGGTAAACTGCAGTAACCACAGCAATCAATTGGACCATTTTTGATCTTAAATAATCAGTCTTGCAGTATACTTTCGTATAGGTTATGGTTATTAAGAACTTGCAACAATTTTCCAAGTCATTAGTTTAGACACTGCTGTTTGCCTGCTTACGGCTGCTTGTCGAAATCGCAATAATCAATAAAACAAAGACTAATATTTTTTTCTTAAATTACCTTCAGTAGATATAGAATAAATATACATAATAACAAAAGCTCATCTGAAATATATTTTATATTAATAGTTTATTTTATTTTCGTCTTATTTCGGGTATGATTCGCGTTGTGAGTGGCTGCAGTTTTAGTGGTATTACTTTCATTTTTGGTCCTTCTGGAATTGCATTTGTTTGGAACACTACAATATTTTTTACATTGATATTTGGGTACTATAACACTATTATTTGAGGCGTCCAAATCTTAGAGGTCCCAAATGTTAGTGATTTTCATTCTGTTTTGTGTCACCACATGAAACATCAGCAAATTGTGTTATTCTGTGGTTTCGCTTTATTTTTAAAGCTAGAAAATATAGCATTGCAACGTACAAGTTCAGTCAAATGTGTTAAATTAATAATTATTTCAATTTGTTGAGTTTTAGCTTTTAATTTCAATGCAAATGTTGACTAATTCAATCAAGTGATTTGAGCAATCGTTGTTAAGCTTTAGCTTTAATTTCAATGCAAATGTTGACTATTCTCGGAGCAATCGTTGTTAAAGCTGTTAGCTGAAAATTTTCAATTTGTTGGATGTTTAGCTTATTTAATCATGCAAATGTTGACTATTCTCGGAGCAATCGTTGTTAAGCTTTAGCTGTTAATTTCAATGCAAATGTTGACTATTCTCGGAGCAATCGTTGTTAAGCTTTAGCTGTTAATTTCAATGCAAATGTTGACTATTCTCGGAGCAATCGTTGTTAAGCTTTAGCTGTTCAATTTCATGGCAAGTGTTGTACTATTTCGGAGCAATCGTTGTTAAGCCTTTAGCTTTCATTCTTCAACAATTTCCAGGACTTGCAATTTAATGCAATGTTGACGATTCTCGGAGCAGTCGTACACAACAAAAGCTTCCCTCAGGGGATTCCAAACTTTTCTGTGCTCTTTGCCTATAGTCCGAGTTATCCCACATCGAGCCCTGTTGAAATTAAGATGCCCCAGGACTGAGTTTTCGACAGCAAACTGTACATTTGAGTCGTTTAAAAAAATAGCCAACGTACCTGACACTGTGTCTCGGTGTCGGCGTACATGCCCGGGTTGTAGGGTTGAGCCGAGCATCGGAAGCTGGTCTCGGGTATGGTGGGCGTTTCCCCCTTCACGTACCCATCGTGCCTCCTGAGAACGTCGTCGAAACCCAGGGTGCCCTCGTCCCCTCGTGATTGCTAAAAAACGAAATGAGTAATTTATAATGGTTAATACTTTTAATACCGTAAATTTACAATTTACAAATTTATATACAGCTTTGTACATGAAATTACAGACACAGACAAAAGGGCCATTAATAGATGATCGGACGGATTCTACAGCTTACACAAGATATTTTACAAAGTACAATTAGAATAGAATAGAATTATGTTTTCATATTTATTATACGTTTATTAATTAGCTTTCATACTTATTCTTTTGCTGCGCTTTAACATGAACCAAAACCTATTGATGGCAATTTTACTAGGCAACCAAAATAATTTGCTTAAATTATTTTTTTTGTTAAAATGCAAAGATAGTTTTAATTACATGAACCATCATTGCTTCGTATGAAAAGAAAAATTGCTTACCCTCATTTACTCTGGAATATGTCGGTCAAAAATAAAGTAAAACGATTTTAAATTTGAAAGAATGGAGAGACGAATAAAAGAAAAGATTATCTCAGTAAATAATTAAAATATCCCCTTGTTACCATGCAATTTTTTTTTTAAATTGCCGTTGGTTGAAAAATAATTCCAAGGGGTGAAATTTTTCTTTTGCATTATGCAATATATTGCGACATTTCTGTGACCTTTAAGGTTAGTGTCCACGAGCAAGAAAACTTGCGCAAGTTGTTTGCAAGCTAAAGTTTTTAACCCGTCTTGCACGTGTATACATCCCAGCAAGTCACTTAGCAGGAACTCTCAGCAATATTGCAGCGAG
This sequence comes from Oedothorax gibbosus, assembly GCA_019343175.1. Taxonomy (NCBI): domain Eukaryota; kingdom Metazoa; phylum Arthropoda; class Arachnida; order Araneae; family Linyphiidae; genus Oedothorax; species Oedothorax gibbosus. The sequence continues at coordinate 6,904,011 of CM033280.1, read as the reverse complement.
AAGGTTAAGCGTGCAACAAAGCTATAAAATATCTTGCTGAGCCTTGTCGCAAGCAAAATTGCAAGCTCCATGTAAACACTCAAGCAAGTTTCTTGCATGAAACTTGTGCAATTTTTCTTGCACGTGGACACTTAGCTTTACAGATTTTTTTGAGTTTTGAAACTGGACCCTTCTTTCGATAAGTAATAAATAATAGAATATTAAATAAAAATTATAGGAATATTTTTAAAATTTGATTTTAAAATTATATACAGCTCTAACTAGTTAAAGGAAAGCTAAGAACTATGGTAACTATTAAACTATTTATGTTTGGAAAAGCTATTAATGCATCTTAAATCATTTGTTTTATAGTTAGGTAATCGTAATTTAACTGTAAAGTAAATTGTGTATTTTATACGGTATAATTTTTAGTTTTGTGTAAATTTTAAAAGTACTCACGCATTCAGCAACAGGAATGCACAAGGAACCTAAAAGAAAAGGGGATATCATTAATACAACACTTTTTAAAAGCAAAAATATTGTATATTATAAAGGTATATTATATAAGATTATACCAATAGAATTAAAGAATTTCAATATGCACTAATATAAAATTATTATTGTACTATTAATTGTGCAAAATTAATAATATATATAGTATATATTAGTAAATCTAAATACTAATCTTGAAAAATATGTAAAAAGGTTTATTTCTGTGGGCACATAATTTCTTTATTACATTCATTTAACCCATATGGTAAACAACAACGAAAACTTCCAAATGCCCTCTAATTATCCTCATTAAGGGGACACAGTAACTCAAAAATGGCAAAAAATACGAATTTTTTTATTTGATAACCTTAAAGTTTTAAATCTTCTAAATAAGTCTACCAAGTTTTAAAAGTCTAGCTATATTTAAAAAAAAGTTATTCCACTTTTTATGAGGAAAGGTAGGATAAAAATGCAAACGAATGAAAACTTTACATGTGTTTTTCTCGGTGTTCATTTTTCCTTGATGACAAGTTTTTCAAAACGCTAAGGCTTTTTTTATTATTAATTAAATTCTAAGGAATTTTGCATGCAGTCTGTCAAATAAGTTAACATTAAGAATTGGCATTATATTGTTTTCAAAAGTATTACTTTTTTTATTAAAAAATTCTAAAGTCAAAAATTTGCTAATATGCTAAAAAATTTGGGATTTTCTAGATAAATATTTTTTTTTATAAAATAACTACTGAAGATAAATCAAATTTGAATGCCAATTCTTATGTAAAACAGTTTAAAGTACATGAAAAAAAAATTGGGTTAAAATATTTGTATTTAAAAAAGCCTTAGCATTTAAGAAAAGTTTTAAAAAAATATTTTTTTTAAATAACTTTAAAAAAAATTACATTATTTTTTAAATTTTTCTTGTCATATATTGTTTTTAAATACAGATTGAAGTAATAAAACATCAATTTTATAGTGAATATGTCAAAATTAAAGATTTTTTTTAAAAGTGTTCCCTTAAACCGTGTTACCGTGTTGCCTTAAAACTGATTCATTTTCCAACTAAAAAGAGAAGGTTTATCGGGTATTTCCAAGAAGATAGTCCGTAATAAGCGATGTTACTTTATCTGTTTCAAGCCGACCAACATATATCGTGGATTTTCCTGGACTCTTTTTTGGGGGTGGGTAGCCCAGTCGGTAAAGGCCTTGCATGCGAAAGGTCCCAGGTTCGGATGCGAGTATTATTACAAAAGTAATTGCCCGCCTTTTTGGGTCTTTTTGGTCAAAAGTACGACGAATAATATCCCGTGTAGAAGGAGTGCACGTTAAATGTGTTCCGAAGTGCCGACGCCGCGTATATGATATCGCCCATTAAAAAATACTTCAATAACAAGGCCAGAGAAGCTCTCCCAAACATGAGCGTAGACGGAAATTTCGACGTCACTGTTCCGAGTGCCGAATATGGAGAAACTAGTTAGGACGCATTCTGAACCCTAAAAATGTAGTCAGCCGTTAACGAGTGGTTCCGAACAGGTTTCGAGACAGGTTGTCTTCATCTTCGGAACAACGTCACTCGGAACTGTGACGTCAAACTTTCCGTCCTCGAGCGTGTTTGGGAGAGCTTCTTTGGCCTTAGCAGTTGAGTAGGCCGCGGTTTGTTGTCTATTCAGGTGTCGACTCGTCACTTAACTGTGGTTCTAAATAACGAGGCCCGTCGCCAATAGTCCTCGTTCAGTGCGACGACAATTCCACCTAACCCTAACTCAAAATTTCCTCAAATTAACCGCATAAAAACTGAGTCATATTCTGAAAAAAAGAAGTCTGAAAAAAAAAGAGAAAGTTTATCGGGTATTTCCGAGGACAAACTATAACAAGCTAACAAGTGATGAATCTTTATATCCGTTTGAAACAGACTGACATTTATAGTGGTTTTTCCTCAAATATTTTGTCCGTTAGGCATGCAAAGGATGTTCATTATGCTTGTAAGACGAGGCCGTAAAAGACTAGATTAATGTAAGAGACATTTGTTATATGAATGTCATTCATCTTCTAAGAAAGGACATTGTAAGGATTATTTTGTTTCATCCCTTAAAGGACCATTGGATACATAAATTTTGATATCATTAAATAAATGATTGAATATAAATAATTTGTGAAAAATGTTTTTTCTTCCATAACATTTTCTATATTGAATTGATATATTTTTATATATAAATCCAATATAAAATATAATATTTTTTATATAATATAATATTTTATATTGGAATTATAATATATATATATATTTTTTATTTATTTATAATCCAATATAAAAATATTATTTTTTTCTCTAATGGGGCTGCAATATTGGCGGTCAAGCCTTTTGCAGACTCGGCATATTCCCCAGAACTGAGAGCCATTCTTTGTGGCACCATATAGGCGACTCTCGCTACCAATTTTGACGCCCAGATTACAATGAATCTGAGCAATATAAAAATATAAATATTTATATATTTTTTATATTGGATTAAAACTATGTGTAGATTTAGAAACAAACCAATGACAGTATTTTAAAATTTCGCAAAGAGACATAATACTCTCTAAAATGGTAATATAAGTATTTTAAATTGTGTAAATTTAAGCTTTAGTTACAAGGCAAATGATACATTTTTAAAATTTATTTAATAATTTGATTCATTTATATTAGCTTCCACGCTACGTTTATAACGTAAAAAGTGGAAGGTATTATAATCGTTCAGTCCGTCCGTCTGTCCGTCACCCACTTTCATACCCGAAACTACAAATGCTACGGACAAGTGTGATATGTCAAAAAATTCAGCGTATCGAAATTAGAATACATTGAAAATTTCAGGAAAGAATTCGAATTCGAAGTACTTCAATTATTTAAAAAACTGCAAAATTTAATGCTCATTTAAAAAGCATAGGAAGCCATTTTTATTAGAATTAAATCACCATTGCCATTCGCAACAATCGCTCGAGAAACTTTAATTCTTTTAGACAATAAATAAAAATAAATTTATTTTTGTGACATCGATCAGTTTGAAATGACGTCAAATATATTTCACTACGAGAATCTTTGTACGTTGATATGAAATGTTTTAATTCTATTTAAAAGCGAGGAATATTATATATTTATTCTTTGAAATATCAACTAATTTTTGCAACCGATAAGTCCTAATTATTGAATTTTCGAAATAAAATAAATGAAACTAGCCCAATTTAGCATGTAAATGTTTAATATAGAATATCAATGCTGTGTTTGGCGCCTTTTTACCTGTTAAACACAACTGTTGTGTGGAAGCGGGTTAAGTGACAGATTCTGTTACAAACCTACTTGTTGTTTCAAACTCGACATGTCATATTGATCAACGTAGGAGCATATTTTATGGAAAACGTTTTGTTAAGTTTATGCAAATTCTATCAATTTTCACAAACCTCCATATACATTTCATTAACTTCACTCTTCACATTTTTTTTCATTATTTTAAATATTGAATTTGCACAAGAAAAAACAACTTTGATTTTAAATAAAAATTATACGCTATTTTTGGCAAGTGCATTTATATTTTTTGCAGCATTTTTTTACGTTTAGGTATATAAATCTTAAGTAAAATAGATTCTGACACTTTACAACTTTCGACACTTCAGAAGCAATAATTCAAACTTTTTCCTACACAAACTTAAAAAAAAAAAGAATATTCGATTCTAACTTTCCGCGTGTTGTTGAACTCATCTTTATTTTTTTCTCCAATTACGATGTAACAGAAATGTATTTCATATCACGGCTACCTATCAAGACATTGTTTTCCATAAATCATCACAATATCACTACGTTTCCTTCTCAACCTTTTTCGATAAAATTCTTTTCATTGATTTTTTTTTTCAGACGATAAATTTTGTTTTAACTGTGACCGCAAAGGAAAGCGAACGCGAAGGGAGAGTCTTTGACATCGAGGTTTGAGTGGAACGTGGATGCTGTGTTCCAAAAGGAGTGAGGCTGTCTTAAAGTTTCAAAGTTAAGAGTTGTTAAATTTTGTCATGCGCTCCGTACGATGTCGCTCTTAATGGTTGCGTTGAGTTCCTACTCAGGTGTCTGCTCGTCACTTGACTGTGATTCCAAATTATATTCATAACTACAATTATTCATGACTATAATTCAAACTAACTTATGTCATGCCCTTAGAGGCCCATAAGGTAGTGAAATAATCCAAATAATTTTGAAATCAATAAAAATAACAGTTGTAGATTGGAGTACAGGATATGTGAATACATATCAAGGTTTTATAAAAGATTTGGAAAATCCATCATTTTTTTTTATGCATCGTATCTTCAAATAGTAATTGAAGAGCTTGTTTTGTCAGTTTTCAAGAATTTAATTTTCAATACAAAATATGTCGGCATGTCTAACTGTGTTATTTAATAATCAAAAGTTATAACCAGAGTTAGAACCGTGCAAAAGTCTATTATTTAAATTTAATAATGAGACAGATAATATAATAGTTAATAGAATCTTGCATGACTATCTTGCATCGCACTATTTAAGGAAATGAAAATAAATTGACTTAATACCACTGCAAAATAAGCTCATTCTCAATTAATACAAGGTTCTTTTGTTTATTTTTATACCAAATACACGAATTCTATTTTATTTTCTTTTATGCAGCTTGTATCCAAATAATTGTCCAACAGGTGGTCTGGGCTTATTTCGAGGTTGCGTTGGGTGCCTTCTTAAGCCCTGGTTTGTAAGGACACAAAATCGGACGCTGAGCAGTGCGTCTGAATTTTTCGCTTTTTTATTGTGCCCTAGTTGTCACGTGACCGTGGTCCCAAAATTAACGTTGATCTCAGCGTTTAAATAGCTCGAATCTGTCGCGGTTTAATTAGAGCGTCCAAAACGTGCGAAATGGCCTATGTTTTTACTTATTCCAATGAGATAACGGTGGCCTTCGCTTACTACGCATGCGTTAGATGCGGACGCATCGCTAGACGTGAATTCTAACAAACCACCCAAGCGAAGATAAGACACTGACATCGATGAGCAGGGTGTTTTTTAACGCGTTTTCAGTCTTTACAAACCAGGGCTTTAAGTATCGGGTCATCACTTGAATGTGGTTCTAAAATAAGAAACACATCTCCAATAGCCCTCGTGTAGCTCTAGTGCGACGATAATTCAAAGTAATCAAACGTGGGCTTATTTAGGAAACGACAACTGGCTTCACTTTTCAAGCCTAATTTCCCATTACTTTCAACCAGACAGCATCTGCATCCCATTCTAAACTCCGTAATCTTTGAGATGTCTGCAGACGGTTCTTAAATGGAACATTTCGTGTCTCAAGGCGTTCGTTCGATCGCACGAACTTATTCTTTGAGGCCTCGCACCTGCCTGGGGGTGGTCTGTTTTCACTTTCGTTAAGCCTTTTTTGACGAGTGATCGACATATCCCCCCCCCCCTTTCGTTCTAATGATCTAATTTCGAAATTCGTGGCTTCTGTTTGAAATGGCCGGTTTTAGAAGATGGACGCTGATGTCTTCAAATAACTTTTGAAAAAAAATTAGGAGAAAAAGATTAATGAGTCTCATTTGCTCGCTCTTAATATTCGAAAATGTTTAAATTGTTTATTTACACAATTATAAGTTAATATTCGAAAATGTTTAAATTGTTTATTTACACAATTATAAGTTAACATTTTATTTTAATAATTATTTGATTTGGTTCTATTTTTAAGAAAACTATCGATATATAATAGCTTTAATTGATCGCAACATTGATATAGTTTATAAAACCAACTGTTTAATTAATTTTTAAATATTATTATGCAATTAAAATAATTTTCCTCTTTAGAAAATTCAGAAAGCGTTTTTGAACCAGGAAATTGTTTAACAGAATATGTTAACCAAATTCATTAAAAGTGTCAAGCGCTCCAAAACGATCTCTCTAACCAGTTTAATTCAATGTGTTTTAAATAAATAATTTTAATAAATAAATAATTTAATCCATTAATTGTTTAACATGCTTTGTTTATCTTTATAATTATCATTTATTTATTCCATTAATAATATAGTTTCACGTACTTTTCGTTATTTATAAGTTGTGTTCGGTTATTTTAAGTTGCGTGTTTTATACCTTGCAATTTATTCTTATTTTATAATCGCCAAAAAATCAAGGAAACATTTTCTTACACAATTTCACGAAAATAAGTAATATTTACACATTTATACGTGCATTCGCAATTCGATACTTTAGATCCCACTTCCTTGTGAAACAACAGTGCCTTTAACCAAAGCCCTCCAGTTCGGTAATTTTCCGGAGAAGATCTCGAATTTCATTGCGAAAAAATTCATCAATATTCCATTGACATGAAGAAGTTGTGACCTTTTGAACTCTAGTAACGCGACCCGGGCCTCAAAATTTCCAAAATAAGCACTTGAGGCAAAACTGCTTTCACAAATTACTTGAATTCCGTATTTGTCAACAGTTTTAACAATGGTTTTAACCTTAAGGCTAAGTTGCAGGGTGTCAGTAACCTATAAAATATTTTAATGTTTTTTGATGCGAAAGACGATTGATTTATTCAAAATTCAACGTAATGGGCATGTTTCACTTGTTGTCTTAAGGGGATACGGTACGCAAAACATTATTTCTAGAAATAATAACATAAAATTGAAAATTATGGTGGTTTTATATAATGTTCACTCTAAATAATCATTTTCTAGCAATAAAAATAAATATTTACAAGTAGTTTTTTTTTAAAGTCAAAATTTTGAACTTTTTTAAAACGCTACTCCTCTTTCAATTTTGAGAATAACTCCACCAAACTTTTATAGTTTGTTCTGAGAACAATTTGTTTCAGAACTGTGCATGGATTTTAAAATGTGAGCTAGTTAAAAAGAAACATGCATTTATACTGAAAATCACAAAAAAAAAATACAAATTATTGAATTCAACATTTTTTTAAAAAACAACTATACATAGTAGACCTTATTCCATACACAATTTTGTGCATCATTTATATAAGAACACAGGTTAAAAATTTCAAAATTCAAACTTCATTAGCAAAAAAGCCTTAGGGATTTATTAAACACAAGAATTGAAAAACGCGAAACAGAGAAAACAGGTTGAAAGCAGACGAAATACGTATTCAAACTTAAAGGAATGACTCCAGAAAATATTTAATAACTTTTTTTCTACAGAAGATATCCTAAAAAACTTTCAGTTAATGTTCAGAAAAATATTGTGAATAATAAGAAGTAAAAACTGAAAATTCGATATTTTGACCAATTTTTGGGTACCGTATCACCCCTAAAGTGGTAACAGTTCCAGCTGTATCGTCTTTAGTTTTGAAACCTTAAGATTTACTGCCTCAATAATTAAATTTATTATGGTGATAATTTGATTTAATTAATTCAATTCAATATAAAAAAAATATTGGATTTGCTAAATAATTTTGGACAGTTAGTTTTCATAGCGATTTCTTTTGATTTTATTTTCTCTTATTGTTTTTTTTTTGTCTTTGTTCTCTTATAGTTATTTTTTTTCGTTTTATAATTTATTGTACTGTAATCTGTAGATTAATTTTATTTAAATACACAATATAAAATATCCACTATTTAAATATCCGCGGATTTTACCGAGCATCGAGAGTCAAAACGAAACAACCAATAAAATAACGGAAGTGTAAAACTAAAATATGGAAACCGACGTCATCGGATACAAACCAATAAGCTATTTGACTGAATTTTTTTTAATGGCTTAAAATATTCTTATGCCAAAAATATTAGACCCGTATTTTTTTTTCAAATACCTAAAAAAAAAGGAGAAAAATGAATTTTAAAATTAGGACGAAAAATGACGCCCGAAAACGCTGTGTGGCTGTCACGTGTTATCTATGATGTCACTAGTAATTATAAACAAACTTTGAAACACCATTTTGGAATCTACTTTAAGCAAATTTGAACTATCTGTAAAACCTCCTTCCATCATCTATATAATTCTTATTTTAATAGTTTATTAGATTAAATCCAGTTTAATTGCAAGCAAAAAAAAAAAACATCACACCGGTTTGTTTATATATACTAGTGACGTCAGCCAAATCGACGTGTTTGTGATCACGTGACATACCGATGAAAAATAAGCCATTTTAAAATGATTTTTACTAATTATTTAAAGATTTATTTTGCAAAAAAAATATACGTTTGTTATTTTTGGGTTCAAACTATAATTTAATTTATAATGGAAAGTATGTTAGCGATACAGTTAAGTACCCTATTGTTTGAGTACTGTGGATAGAAAGGTATAGCGGAAACTTAATTTTCTAGAACTATTTTGCATTTGAAAAACGTTTATTAAGTAGAACAATGATTATATTTTGCAAGTTATAATAGAAGTTTTTTTTTATCATTTAGATGACATTTTTTAACATTTGAAATTTTTTTCAAAATGAAGAGAAGATCAATACAATTTAAACTTAAGCATATATTGCACATTATGATGAAATTTTATCTTTTTACGAGGTATATGTTTGGAATAATAAACTTTACACAACATGCATAAGTAAAGGTTCTAACTAACATTTATTTCAAGCAACAATGATTCTTAAATTTTCAATTATAATAAAGTTTTTTTTCATTTTAGATGACTTGGTTTTTTATCGATTTACTTAATTATTTAAAAAAAAACAAAAAAAAAAACTACGTTTATTGTCAAGTACTGACTTGAATAGACATTTGAAACTTTTTACTGTGATGTTTTTCACGCATTTATCAGGAAGTAAAGTTTAATTGGATTGATTTATTTTTACATATATGTTTGGAATAATAAACTTTACACAACATGCATAAGTAAAGGTTCTAACTAACATTTATTTCAAGCAAATCACGATATTTCCTTCAAAATTCTTCAATTATTCTCTAACTATCAAAAAATAGTAATTTTCCGATTTTCCTTATTGTGTTTCAGAAAACTGACTTGGTTTATTATCGATTTACTTATTTATTTAAAAAAAAAAACAATGAAAAAACAACTTTCGTTATTTGTTGTAAGTCACGACTTGAATCACGACATTTGAAAAACGTTTTCCTGTGATGTTTTTCACGCTTCTATCAGGGAAGTAAGAGTTTAATTGGCAAGTTTGATTTATATAATTAATAAGGGCTCCCAACTTCCATTATTTTCTCTTTTTGTGCTCATTTTCACCTTGGATAATAAACTTCGAATAGCAAATAATATTTCGGATAATTCACGATCGTGACTCAGTTTTTGATTCGTCGCTTCTATAATTTCCTAATTATGGATAACTCAAAGGTTAAAAGTGTTAAGAAGCATTGTTTGAAAAATATTGAATAAATTTTTCTTGTGTTTTATGAAAATTATTACTCTGCTACTTGTTGAGAGATTATTAGGTGTTTCGGTATTAAATCAAATTTTCTTTGATGCGTGTTAGCATAATTTATTGATTCACACGTTTTATATACTGCTAATTAAAAGTTACGCATAACATTTTTCATTTTTCTCTTATGCATTATCTGTCACGAAAACTACCATGAGATAATAATAGTTATTCAACTTTAAATTTCAATAATTGTTGTTTACTGTTTGAGTATTTTATCGTGCAATGATTCATAATTGCTGTTATAGAAGTTTTGTATTTGAATTTCATGTAGAATATATAAATTAACCGGTAAAATAATTAAAAACACGCGTAAAGCACGTAAATTACACGTGTAAAAATTGTTCGTTTTAATATTCTAAATTATTTTGCTTGAAAACTTTCCACTATCTCAATGAAAGAAACTAATATAGTCATTTTTAAAGGTACTATTTTACTTTGACGTGGAAAGACATCAATGACGACCCTCTTTACCCATTGAGAACCCTGTTTTTTTTTACATGTCCCCCCAGGACCATATAAAAAAACCTATTCTATTTTATAGATAAAATAAATGTTTCCTGAATCAAAACAGTTTATTTTCTGCCATCTTTAAACTCGTTGTTTGGCAGTTTTTCGCATTTTATAGTATGAACTAATTTATGTTTACATGAATACTTAAAAATAAAATGGGGGCTGGGGAGCCCAGTCGGTTAGGCATTCGCCTAGCATGCGAAAGGTCCCAGGTTCGGGTCCGGGCATCGCCAAAATAACTGTCGACCTATAAACGGCCCGTGCAGCCAAAAATGTCCGACGAATAATACCCCGTGTAGAGGGAGTGCACGTTGAAATACGCTCCAAAGTCCCAACGCTGCGTACGATGTCTCCCTTAACGGTTGCGTTGGGTGCCAACTCAGGTGTCGGCTCGTCACTTGACTGTAGTTCAAAAATACGACGCCCGTCGCCAATAGCCCTCGTGTAGCTTTAGTGAGACGATAATTCAAACTAAACTTAAAATAAAATGTGTTCATAACCATCAAAATTATTGCTTAATTTTTTTACGTGCGCAAAATGTTTAGAATACAAATCAATCGAGATAAAAACTAATATGAAATCGATCACTAATTTACTAAAAATTGACAGACTCAACATGCCATATACAAATCGGACAGGTCCTTTTAAATTTTTTTTTTGAATAATTACCCTACTTCTCTTGAAACAGGGACAGGGAGAAAGTAAAGTAAAATTATTTTTTAAAAAAATCGCATGGCAAATATTTGTTTGAAAAAGTTTTAACGGCAAAGGTTCGAAGTGTAATGGATTTACAATTGAATAATTACAAAGGTTGGATGAATGACATTCCACCGACAACTAAATCTGAAGCGCGGTATGTATATACAGAAGAGTTGTTTTCGACGGTCTGTACTATGGCCGATACTTGATTCGACTGATGCTGATGCTGTTTGACAAGAGCGTGACCTATGATCTGAATGTAAGTTAATAAAAAAAAAACAGGGGTGTTTTAAAAAGTCCATGCCACGATATTTTTTCCCCAGTAGTGTTTCATGTACCCATATTTAGAATATAAGTTCATAGTGATCAAATAATAAAAAATTCCATTTGGTAATTGCCAAAAGCATATCACCAAAGTAACTAATAAAATTTTTATATGATGTTCTGTAATTATTATGCTAACATTTTATCCTGTTTGGATTTTATATTTTAATTAATTTATATAAGTTTGTATAACATTTAGTAATTTTTTATAGTAATAAACACTAAAATGTTTTTGAAGCAATGTTTGGTGGTCAGTATTGTTGGATTCAGTAAGCCAATATTACTTACATAGATTTAAGTTTACACAAGTGACGTATGCCTTATTTGACAATGTATTTGCTCCAGAATATTTCAAGATCGATTCTGGCTATACAATCAATGACAATTTATTTTTAATAATTTATTTAGCGGTTCACCGCGCATGCAACCTCAAATACAACCTCTCCACGCTAGATGACGCTAACTTAACCTAGCTAGATGGCGCTAATTAATGCCAAAAGCATATCACCAAAAGTTACCTCAAGGTGAAGATCAAGTTGCTTTGGTTTATATACTACGATATGTTATAACCTAGATGGCTGCTAGAAACGCAGTAGTAAATGAGCGCCATCTAGCGTGGAAGTTATTTGAGGTTGCATGCGCGCTGAACCGGTATATTAATTATTAAAAATAAATTGTCATTGATTGTATAGCCAGAATCGATCTTGAAATATTCTGGAGCAAATACACTGTCAAATAAGGCATAGGTCACTTGTGCAAGCTTAAATCTATGTCAGTAATATTGGCTTACTGACTCCAACAATACTGACCACCAAACATTGATTGCTTCAAAAACATTTTAGTGTTTATTACTATAAAAAAATACGAAATGTTATACAAACTTATTTAAAATATAAAAATCCAAACGGGATAAAATGTTAGCATAATAATTACAGAACATCATATAAAATTTTATTAGTTACAAAACCCATTTATGGCTAAAATCTCGCATGCAGCTTTGTAACACTGACATGTTAAATTTTTCAGACACCCTACGGGTTATAGATTGGCAGTCTCTTTTAAATCGTGTTATTCCTCGGTACAACTTTCATTCATAAAAACTGTCGAAGTGTCAAATGTTTCAACTGTCTCCGATTAGGCACAGAGTGGTCAGCGAACGACCAAGAAAGAAAGTTCTGATATTTGTCTCACATGTTATTTCACCATTTTACGCAAGTCATTGTTATTAATAATACAATGAAAAAAATAATGATAAACTTGGAATGTTGGTTGGTTGGTTGGTTGGTAGACATATATATTCAGGTTTGTGTGCTTGGTCAGCGACCCGCTTATAAACCTTCGTCAAGTAAGACAGACACAACAGACAACACACACACATAAGTGGATCCATCTAATTTTTTAGAGACAGAGGCCAACTAGAGGATTCCCAGAATTGGCTTGTCACCCCCAGAGGTATTGATTTGGTATGGGAACTTAGAGGACTTTCGGACCCAACAGATTTAACGATCACGTACTCCGCATATACTCGGTAGGTCTTCAGTGGTACCGGGACTCGATCGCAGGACCTTCCGATCCCGAGACCGAGACGCTGGCCACTAGGCTCTCCACGGCCCCACTTGGAATGTGTTTGTGTATCACTACACGACCTTCCATAACAACTAAATAAATTTGGGGCCAGGTTAGGCATTCGCCTAGCATGCGATAGGTCCCAGGTTCGGGTCCGGGCATCGCCAAAACAACTGCCGATCCATAAACGGCCCGTGCAGCCATAAATGTCCGACGAATAATACCCCGTGTAGAGGGGCACACGTTAAATATGCTTCAAAGTCCCAACGCTCCGTACGATGTGGCCCTTAACGGTTGTGTTGGGGGCCTACTCAGGTGTCGGCTTGTCACTTGACTGTGGTTCTAAAACACGACGCCCGTCGCCAATAGCCATCGTGTAGCTCTAGTGCGACGATTATTCAAACTAAACTAAATACATTTAAGGTAATTATATGCCCCCTTAAATTTATTTTAATAACTTAAAAATCTAAAAGATTATAGGACAACTACCATTTGCGCACGTGAGCAATTTTCTCAAAAACCTACCGACCAATGTTCAAAACCTTTTTGGAATCATCACTCGCCAAAAAGTGTAGGGAACACAAAATCTCAATTTCGGATTTTCGACCCCATCTCAAAATTTTTATTACCTTATATTTCATATTATATTTCATATTAGGTAATTGTATTCATATTAGGTATTCATATATATTTCATATTAAGTAATTATATTCATATTAGGTATTCATATATATTTCATATTAAGTAATTATATTCATATTAGGTATTCATATATATTTCATATTAAGTAATTATATTCATATTAGGTATTCATATATATTTTATATTAAGTAATTATATTCATATTAGGTAGTCATATTAGGTATTCATATATATTTCATATTAGGGTAATTGGAAGTAAAAATGAAAAAAAAATTTTAAAAGTACAAAATTATACGGGAACTACAAAGCAAGGGGTGTTTGTACTTTTATATACTATTATTGAGTCGTTGTTTAAGAATGCAAAAGTCTAAAATAATTATTTTTAAGACTTTTTGAGCTAATTGGGAAAGGGGGGGGGGGGGGAGGTCAAACATAAAAACAAAGATAGGATCGTCAAAATTTCTGAAATTTCATTACTTCTATTTAATACGGTAAATGTATGATAATGAACATATAATTTAAAAAAAAGCAGAACATGGATCAACTGCTATCTCCGAAGAACATAAGCCCATCAATAGATTCATTATGTATTCATAGAAAACCCTTTTGATTAATCATGGCCGGTCAAAGTGATGCGAAGTCCACGAAATACCAACACACTTTTAATGACTTTCGAGTTAGACTCTCGATGGGAAACCCGGAAGAGCTTCGTCGTTGACCACCCGAGGGATTTTCAAAACGCAGTTTTTTTTCTTTGCTTAAAACCTAAATTTTTAAGCATTAAAAACAAATGTGTTTTTTGACCCATTAATGACTCATTTATGGATACCATTACACCTTTTGTTAACGTTCGTCTCGTTTCGTTTAAAGTTAGTTGACCCATTAAAGACTCATTTATGAGTACTTCGTCGTTGATCATCCGAGAGATTTTCAAAAAGGTTTTTTCTCTTTGCTTAAAACTTAAATTTTTGAACATTAAAAACATTTTTTTTTACCCATTAACGACTCATTTATGGATACCATTACGTCTTTCGTTAACTTTCGTCTCGTCTCGTTTCGATTCGTTAAAAGTTAATACATAAGAAGTTTATGAGTTTTAGAATTCATTTTTCATGTCCTTCTAAAATTTTGATAACTTAATTTGTCCTACTAAAATTTTTGAATTTGTGAACTTAATTTTTTAATCATTATTTTATTTAAATGCAGCTAATATGATCTTGTTTTTGTATTTATTTTTCTGCTTTTGCTTGAAATTAATACAGTTATTATTATTAAACAAATTTGTTTTTGACTCCTTGTAAACTCATTTGTGAATACCATTAACATCTTTCCTTACCCGAATAAAAAAGTTAACTGTAAGTTTTTAGAATTCATTTTTACTTAATTTGGCCTACTTAAATTTTTGAATTTGTGAACTTAAATTTTTAAGCATTATTGTTTTACTAAAACATAAATTTGTTTTTGACCCCTTAAAGACTCATTTATAAATACCATCAACATATTTCCTTACAGAATGAAAACGTTAACTATAAGTTTTACAGTTCATTTTTCGAGTAAATTAATTTGTCCTAAAATTTATAAATATCTGAACTTAAATTTGTAAGCACTATTCTACTGAAAATAATTTTTTTGACCCATTAACGACTCATTTGTAAATACCATTTCACCGTACCTTACAGAAAGAAAACATTAACTATAAGTTTTTAGAATTCAATTTTCGCGTAATTTAATTTGTCCTAAAATTTTTGAATTCGTGAACTTAAATTTTTTAAGTATTATTATTCCATTTTTTTTAAATTTGATTATTGTACTGAAAAAAAATCTTTCGTGACCCTTAACAACTCATTTGTGAATGCCATTAACAATCTACATTTATCATATAAAAATAGTTTGTAAAAATATTCTATACAACCGGAGTAATTTGGCTGAGAAAATTATTTTTTCTATTGTATTAACACAGACACTTCGGTTTGGAAACTCTCTACCATTCCCCCTTAAAATCGCAAGAATCATAAAGTTGCAATATGATACGTCTACTGTATATTAAACTTCACATTCCTTTATCTATGGAACATTAATTATCCGAACACCTATATTTGCCAAATAAAACAAAAAGTAAGTAACAAAAAAGAACGTACAGTCCCTGGACAAATTATTAGACGCACTGCAAGATTTCATGTATCAATCAATGATGAACAAAATACCTTTAGAAGGACATTTGTGTTCCTAAACTTAAGCTATTGAATAGAAAATACTATCTGCTATACTTAATACATATATCGACATCTTTTTTAATGGTATGGCATTCTTTGGTATGTTTTCATCATTACTAAAAAAATACAGTGCGTCTAATAATTTGTCCAGGGACTGTAAAGTGCATCCAAAAGTAAATTATTGAGGTAAAGCTCATCGTACAACACTGCTTTCTTAAAAGCCGCATTTCGTAGGAAGGACAAACAGCATTCTTCTTAATTCATAAAACTGTCGTGGCCAAGTTAAACTGCAGTATCTTGACTAATGACTTGGACCATTGTTGCAAGAACTAAATAATTGTAACCTAACAAGAAATTATACTACACTCTTAAAACAAACGAGCGGTTTTAACTCAGTCTGAGTTAATTTCCACTCCTTTCCGTGCCGAAAATGCACTTCTCCTATAGGAGTGGATTTCACTCTTATTCGGAGTGGGTAAAAGAAATAAAGAAAACAATCTGCGTCCTACGCTCTTAAAACGAGCGGTTTTAACTCAGTCTGAGTTAATTTCCACTCCTTTCCGGTGCCGAAAATGCACTTCTCCTATAGGAGTGAATTTCACTGTTTTGTTTTAAGAGTGTATAAACGACTAATTATTTCAAAGCAAAAATAACCCCTTTCATTGTTGCAGTTGCTGCAGTTTACCTGCCCATGGCAGATAACCTCGCAGCGGCCTGATCCTCCGAAAGTTGGAGGTAAACTGCAGTACCTAGACATATGACTTGGTCCATTATTACAGGAACTAAATAATTGTAACCCACAAGAAAGCATACTTAACGACTAATTGTTTTAGAGCAAAAATGGTTCCATTCATTGTTGCAGTTGCTGCAGTTTACCTGCCCATGGCAGATAACCTCGCAGCGGCCTGATCCTCCGAAAGTTGGATGTAAACTGCAGTACCTAGACTTATGACTTGGTAAATTATTACAGGAACTAAACGATTGTAACCTACAAGAAAGCATACTTAACGACTAATTGTTTTAGAGCAAAAATGGTTCCATTCATTGTTGCAGTTACTGCAGTTTACCTGCCCATGGCAGAAAACCTCGCAGCGGCCTGATCCTCCCGGAATCTAAGAAATCTGATCCTTCAAATGTCTCAATTTGATGGAAAGGTCGGGTAGGTATCTTCTAGCGAGTGGGCTGCCTTCTCAGGTGGGAGCCTGTTAAAAGCCATCTTCAGACAGGATAGTATAAGGTTTTTCAGTTTGCCAAAAGCGTATCCTGTTAATTCAAATATTAATGTGCACGTGACAATAAAAAATATACAGTATAAACTACTTTCTTCGTTAAAACGCGGAATAAAGAACCTTTTACAGTTGTAACTAAGCAATGAGCACATTGACAGCTTAAAAAAAATTTACGGAAAAAGCGATTTGCATTGTTGAAGCGTGGAACAAATAGCGTTCTTCATTGTACCTATGCAATGAGCACATTTACATCTTTAAAAAAATCTACGGAAAAAGCGTTTTGCATTGTAAAAGCGTTGCCCATTTACATCTTAACAAAATCTACGGAATAAGTGTTTTGCATCGTAAAAGCGTTGCCCATTTACATCTCAACAAAATCTACGGAATATGGGATTTGCATCGCTAAAACAGGAATAAAGAACTTTTTACATTGTTCAAAAGGAAGTACTATGATTCAGGCATATGAGCGAAGAAAAATCAAATATTTTTCTAAAATTTTTTCTACATAACACAGCAGTCTGTAACCATAATATTAGCTATATGATGAAGATATGAGAGATTTATTTTAATGATAAAACTCCAGAAAAAATGTTGAGCGATAGGTAGCATAAGGGTTGAAATAGACTCTTCATGTGAAAAACTAAACCAGCGGTTCCCAACCTGAGGGCGATCGCCCCCCAAGTGGGCGATTTGTGTTATCAAGGGGGCAAAAAAGACTTGAGGGGCGATCAGGGGGCGATGAGTATTCAAAGAGGGAAAATTAAAATAATGTTGTACATTTGTACAGTAAAACCATTCTCCACAAACAGAACCAAACCAGCCAATTTTTACTTTAAACTCTCTTAAATTTTCTAGAAACCAGTAAAAATATCTTAGATAATTATTTCACTTTTGTTCTTTAAAAATATGTAAGGTAAGGTAATCGTTTCCGGCTGCCTATTTCTAGCCTCCTTTAGGAGCTTTAACACTTAAAAATATGTGTTTTATGTTTTTTCTATTTTATTTAAAAGTGACCAGATAAAGCTTCTTTGGTTGTTTTTATAAACGGTAGTAAGTGTTATAAAACTGTTTTATAGTTGCACTTTAACTGAAATTACGATTAGACATAACATGAAAACTAAAAGGGGCGATGGATGACTAATCAACCTAACCTAACCCAGGATTAATCAACCTAAAATACGAGGCGATGGTCCAGAAAAGGTTGGGAACCACTGAACTAAACTTTAATTAAAACGCTGGTTACATTTGTGTCAAATAACCAGATACATTTCAGAAGGTGAAACGAAAGTACGTCTCAAGACGCTGCAACTTTCACTCCCGCAGCTAATTGTTGCCCGATGTACCTTGACCCCGTTCTTTGTATGGGACGACCCGCCCTTGTTTGTTCCAGAGTGGACCATCTCGCGATTGTTTTGCCATTCGACTATGGGCTGAGAGGGATTGGTTTGGAGAAAATGTAAGTGAAAGTAGATTCATTTTGAATATTCTCTGTAATAGAAAGTTTAAAATCTCTTATATTTTGCAGGGTGAGAGAGTACAATTGAAGAGCTTAGTGGAAGAACGTGCTAAGTGACAAAAAAGTGAAAACGAGAAAATGAGCTTCAAATTTTTTCGTTTGCACTCAGAACTGTTGAAAACGGAACTTGTAAAGCGTAAAAAATATACTTTATTTAAATTTTATGAAAAAGGGGAAACTTGTTATCGTTAAAGAAGTTTGTAATATGTTCATTGACACAAAAATCTCAATTTTTTCAAACATGTCACTTAGCACGTTCTTCCACTAAGCTCTTCAATTAGTCTCATTTATACCCAAACTAGCTTTATAAACCCGGCGTCGCACGGGTGTGCTCTTTATATTGGTATTGGTGTTTTTTTTGTATTTTATGTAAACTTATATTTTATACCAATTGATCACCTGGTCCCCATCATTTGTGAAATAGATTCATTATGCATCCAGAATGAAATAGTAAAAACCAGGGGGAAAAAAATCTTAATTTTTTAATTAAAACTTAAGGGAGAAAAAAATTGAAATCATAACTTTTGAATAAATTATAAGAATAATTTTTTCAAAACTTTATCTGTAAAAAAAAGTAAAATCAATTTTTAAACATATAGGAGTGCAAGCGTGACGAATTTAGGGTCAATTTATTGCATAAAATTTTCTTTTAGTGAATTTTATTTTACCATGTTTTTCTTATTTTAATTTAATTAAAACAAACATTATTTAATTCTTCAAAAGATATGATTTTTTCATCTAACGATAAATTAGTGCGAGCTCAACTTAGTGGGAAAAAAAAAATCGGAAGCTTATGATACCAAATGGAATCATTGGGGGTGAATACGTTTAAACCATGCGTTCCTCTAATTATTTTGAGCAGTGTAGATTTCCTATCCATCGTAAGTGCTGGTTGCAACTTTTACACACCACGACTGCGTCTCAGGTGAACATTGACGGTTCATGGCGATCCACGTCAAGTTGAGGGCGGAGAACTGACGGAGTAGGATCTATTAGAGCAAACGTGATGGGATGTGATGATACGCCAACTGATGGAATGTCCAGTTGAAGGATGTTTCGTAATTAAAGTATTTCAAGTGTTGTATGGGGAGTAATTCAGTGCGATATTGGGCTATTTTGAATTTTCTCGTGGGAAATTACTCTTTGACTGTTGTAGAGCAAAAAGTTTCACGCATTATTTGCAGTCTTGTCGTAAATAAATTTTTATAATATCGTGCAAAAAAACTAACTTTTTCAAATCAATAATCGTGACAAAAGTGATGCTTTTAACGAAATCGTGTTTCAAAGTTACTTTTACGCACTAGTGCGACAAAGTAAATAAGAGCATCTGGTTGGTGGAAAATTCTTTATTTGAACGTGATTCTTTATTTGGCGTCTTACTTCCAATGCCAATATAAGAAATACTTTTTGCACGTGATTTTAAAATAATCATTAATATAAATAATCACCTTCAAATCATTTGAATGTGATAATAAATAATTTATAAGCCAATCAATAAATGCCAATTTAATAAATACTTTTTTGCACGTTATTATAAAAAAAAGTGTATGACAACACGTTGAAAATAACCTTTTTAAACTCGTAAAATAATTTATTCAACTCGTTTAAAAAGGCCTTACTTTTAACACTAGTTGCATAAATATAACTATTTTGCGGTATAAAATATGTTATTTAAATTCAAATTGAAAACCTATTTCATGCGCTGTTGGTATTTAATTACACTAGCCACATTTACAATGTGATTTTAAAATAATATTCCTTAAAAACCCGGTCGTGGATAAAAAAAATATTTCACAAATAGTCTCTACAAAACCAAAACCAATTTTGTACTTCTTTGTTACCCCCCCCCCCCCTTAATTAGTGTTTGTTGAATATAACCAAAGAAAATAATACAACTATATTTAATAGTTAATAAGCAATTACAAACGAAATAACATTTTTATAAATATCAAAGTTAAAAGTTAAGTTTTATATCAAGAATATTACTGACTTGTAAGCATTTATATTATATTAAAACACGATTGGAGATATCAAACAAATGCTTTTGCTAATCAATCTTCGAAAGCTGACAGTAATATTTTCTGGCAAATATTACGATTAATAAATTAATATCTTTGTTTCCATAGTTAGCAGCACAATTTTAGAAACAAATTTCGTTTTAATGTGCTACACAATTATTATTTTAAACGTAGATTGCACAAGCGATTATTAACTCCAGTATGTAGCTCATATAGAAATGTTACATATTTACATAAAGCTGTTTTATAAAATCTAAAAATAAATCTTCCTACACCTGATCTTAAATTTCGCCAGTTTGTTCAAGATAAGGAATCAAAATTGACTCAACGTTTTACAAGAAAAATGATACCGCCCCCCCCCCCCCGCATAAAACAGTAAGCAATAATTCCTAAATAATTAAACTTTTTAAACGAGGTAAGGTAATCGTTTCCGGCTGCCTATTTCTAGCCTCCTTTTCAGGAGCTTTAACACAGCCAATAACCCCTCGTATTTTAGAACCGTGGTCAAGTGACGAGGTCGACACCTGAGCGGGCACCCAACGGAACTTCGAGCGACATCGTACGCTAACGCCGTCGGGACTTTGGACTCCACAGATTTAACGAGCACGTCTGTCCCTGTGTACTCGGGCCCATCCGTGATGAGGATTTTCTACTATTTCCAGCACAGATCCGATTTATAGGATGACTGGCAGTAAGTGGGATTCGAACCCCCGCACTCCTGAGAAGGTCGAACCTCTAGGCTGATGCCTTAACCACTCGGCCACGGACGGGCCTTTTTAAACGATCGTAATATGTACAGGGTGACCCCAAAAGTTGGTTTACAGTTAGTTAGGTATACAGTTATTTATACAGCAACAGTTATTTTTCGAAAGCATGTCTGGTTGTTCACTCAGTTGATTGTCACAGAACTATAAGTAGGATCATCGTCAAGAAGGCCTCGTAACTGGGCAGTACGGTTTAAGGTTCAGCTGGTCCATCAGGCGTTGGAACTTTGCTGTAGGGATAATCAGCTCCTGAGACGCTAGTCGAGTAGACTTCTTTTTATGTTTATGAATGTTATGCTAAGCACTGTCTCCGCATTTTTCATACTTTCAGTTGTCTTAAGGATCCACCGTCGGTGCTCCTCACTCAGATTCCCAGCAGTGGGAATCACTGCTGGGAATCTGAGTGATCTGAGTGAGTTTGCACTTACAAACAAAAGCACAAATTTTCTACCAGCACAAATCATTTTATAGGATAGCTGGCATATGGAGAGATTCGAAGTTTCATACTCTGGAAACATTATTTGCTTATTCCTCAAGCATCAAATAAATATTCCAAAGCTATCTTGAAACTAAACCAAACGAAGTCCACGAATCGCTACTCTTTGGATAAGATACGCTGTAGTACGACTTTATTTTAGCCAACCACAAAACTAAGCACGACTATGTCAAATAGCTGTTCTAAATAACCCAAAGTTCTTACCAATGGTACAGCATTAACTGTTAGCCTACTTTTGGGCCACCCTGTATACTATCACGTAACATTTTCCCCACTTTCAGACACTTTTATATCTCTTTTTCGATTGAATGTAACAATTATTATTTTAAACGTAGATTTTTTTTTTAAGAACAAGCGATCACTTACTCCAGTTATGTAGCTCATGTAGAAATAGCTAATGTTATTTACATAATCAATTTTATAAAACCAAATCGAAAATTTCGCCGGTTTATTATAATTTTTTTTTAATAACTTTTTAATAACTTTCAAGAAAAATGATATTACGGTACAAACCAGTAAGCAATAATTCATAGATAATTAAACTTTTTACCAATCATAAGATGTATTTAGCGTTACATTTCCCCCACTTTTAAACACTTTTACTCATTTATATCTAGCGCATAATCTAAAGAGGTTTTAGCTTTGTATGTTAATGATACTTGAAATTAGATGGCGGCTGAAACTACAGACTTGATGCCTAAGAATATAGGTCGAATAATACCAAGAGATATGAATCAAATATACATTTAGCCAGAACAGATTTCACAAGAAGCTTCTTTCTGAAGGATATTTTAAAACTATTATGCAATTACAAAAACGATAAAAACGAGTTTTTATTTCATAAATGAGGGTTTAGTTCTCACATAAGGGCTTAAAAGGTCTATCATTAAACTGTTGTTATCCATTGTTTTATTTTATCTTGATTGGCTAAACTGAAATAAAAGTCAACACTAAAGAGTTAAGAATTTCAGTAATTGAAAAAGAAACCTTAAACGTTTCAAATATTGTTTTTATAACAACGTGCAAAAAAGTTCACTTTTTTATATCATATTCATTCATAAATCGTTGCAAAAATGACACTTTACGTGCTTACGTCACAGACAGTAACGAAAGTACTACTTTCGGCACTAGTGCGGTAAACTAAATAACAGTTTCTGATTGGTAGAAAAACAAAATGTCATGAATATATCTATGGAAACTAAATGATGTCATGAAACTCACTTATTTCTATTGGTTCATTACTTTTGCATTTTTTAATATTTCCATGGAAACTACAAGTACTACAAAAATGATTAAAGAAAATTAAATACGACAAAAGTAAGAACACAAATTTCACGCAAAACAAATATCGCCATAGAAACTAAATGATGTCATGAAAATCACTCATTGGTAGAAATACTTTTATGCACGTTATTATAAAAAATATTGTAAGCAAGCACGTGCCAAATAATACTTTATTAATCTCTTGTCATTATTTCACTCGACCTACGGTCTCGTGAAATAAAAGCCACTCGCTTAATAAAGTATTATTTTCGGCACTAGTTGCTTAAATAACTATTATACATCAGATATTTTCATATTTTATCTTAAAAAAGAACTTGAAATGTTGACTTTAAGTATTCATATAATATATTTTTGAAAACTTAAAAGCCTTCCAAGTCATCTGATTGGTGGATGTTTTTTTTTAAATGTATTGTTTAGCGAATATAATATTTATCCTTTGAAGAAGATAAACATGTATAATCTAGGCATTATTCCCATCATAAAATTAATGTGCTTAATTTACAATGGAAAAATTATAAGCTTAAATCGTTTCATTTTATTATCGAGTTTTGTAAATATGACAATATCTAAAAAAGTTTACAACCTTTTTCTATTGGGCCTACTACGATTTATAATGGTATTTCCAAATAATTCGATCAGACAGCCATTTAACATTAGGCATCCTTCAAAAATAGGTTAGTAGGCAGTGTTCCTCTCAACTCGGCTCTACTGTCACGTGGGATCTTAACCCTTTGACAAAAGAATCCAATAATCTCACGAATTCTAAAACTTTTGTTCTTTTTGGAATGTGACGCATCCTGGCTGAAACCTTGGGCGTCGCGTGCACGCTTCGAATTCGGGTGGACCCGAACTTTCACCCACCCCCAACTGCGATTTGAAATTTGTTTTGTTCGAAAAAAAGTCCCAGAACATATTCAAAAGAAGTCACGTGACTTTCTGCAACTCATAAATTTCAATGGAAACACCCGAGAATGTGAAAAAAAAAATGGCGGTTGACCTCTTGGCTTTTTGTACACAGAATTTCTTTTTTGTTGTTTCGGTACTATTCCGTACGTGTTTCTTTTTGTTCGTGAATAATTTTTGGATTGGATTAAAGTTTCGGGCATTTATTTGGATTCGAATAAAATTTTCTGTCATGTTGTGACTGTTCGAGAAATCGGAATATTCTTTTTTCAGAATATATTCAAAAGAAGTCACGTGACTTTCTGCAACTCATAAATTTTCACGGAAACACCCGAGAATGTGAAAAAAAAATGGCGGTTGACCTCTTGGATTTTTTGCTGTATTAGAATGCCATAACTTTTTTTGTTGTTTCGGAACTTTTCTAGATGTTTTATGATCGTGAATAATTTTTTGGATTGGATTTTGATTTGAGCATTTATTTGGATTCGAATTAAATTTTCTGTCATGTTGTGACTGTTCGAGAAGTCGGAATGTTCTTTTTTGTGTAAAGAAGAATGGAACGCCGTAACAAAAGTTCGATTCTTGATTATTTGGCCCGTTTTTCTTTGAAAAGCGTGAAAACGAAACCCGGTCGAACAGCAGGAGGGTGGGGATTTTTTTTCTTAAATATTCGCGTTGAATATTTTAGATTAATTTATATTAAAGCCTAACATTTAGGTTAAAAAGTTTTCGAGGCATTGTTAAAAGGGCGAAGTTCGCCTAAAAAGACACGAATTTGCAAATCTATAAGCACATTTTAGAAAAATTTACTCGTTTATAATTGTGGAAAAATGTAATGTGTAGCATTGAGTGATTATTTGAAGCGGTATCTAGCACAAAAAGGCAATTTGTATTTTGTGAAAAGTATATTTTGTTTACCTATAGTTCTATAAATTTTCTATCAAAGCTTGATGTCAATTCGGAGATGGATTTGATGAAGTATAACCAGGGCCGGATTTAAAGATTTACCGCTTGTAGGCTACGATTGATTTGCCGCCCCTGTCACAATATTCTCCCCCTTCGGGGAAAGGTAGCTGGTTAGCTGCAAAATAGGGTGGAATGTGCTGTTTAAAATACACATATTAGAATCATCTATGTACCTTTACACGCTAAATCGAAAGCGAAATAGGCGTTTTTTAAAAAACTGTTTTTCTTACAACTTCGAAATCCGGGAGGAGGGGTGCAATTGCTCTCGCAGCTACCATGTTTGCTACGAAATATTAGTATTATATATACATTTACGGTTTAAGCATTAATGTAAATTATTTGTTTTCTTTCTTAAAAATGTTATTTATTTTTCTTTATAATAATATTTTTATGCCGAATGCTGCTTTAATTGGTCGTAAAATTTGCCGCCCCCAAAAATTCGCAGCTCTAGGCTACAGCCTACTTAGCCTATTTAGAAATCCGGCCCTGGAGTATAACGTCACATTTTGTTCTAACAGTATTTATCGAATAAAATCATTATATAACATGAATTATGAAATTTACGGAAATGGAAAAAAATACTTGACGACAGTTACTTATGCATCAGATAATACGAGCATTAGTTTTAGAACAATGGCGATAACGACTTTCCTAAATTAAATGAACACTTTTTACCGATGGATAACATTCAGATTCAATAGATACAACAATTATGATCAACAATTGTCATATTAAAGTAAATTCACGATCATTTTTCACAACTCTTTTCAAATGTAACTGTTATCTAGTACCAGTTACCTACAAATTATACTGTTACGTAGCGGCACATATCTTAGGTTAAGAGATACCTTAATATTAACCTTTTATATAAGGGAACCTTATAATTGCACTTATACCTTCCTACTATTTAAGTGTTTTTAGATGACCATGGAAAGTTCTCAAACGTTTTGCAGGAAAAACCAGCATTGTGTAATGGTGCGAAGCTGTAAAATGCTCTTGACCTCCAACTGTGTAATTTATTCAACGGGAATTCAATGCAGGTGCTTAAGATTTATTCCTTATTTTTGTGTGTGTTTTCGAAGCTGAATTAGGCATTGCATTGTGATTGCTTATAAATTTAGTCAGATTGCTTATAATTTTAGTCAGATTTTACTTCTTATTATTTACAATCTTTTTCTGAACATTTACTGAAAGTTTCATAATGATATCTTTAGTAGAAAAAAAGTGTTATTAAATACTTTCTGGAGTCATTCCTATAAGTTTGAATACGTATTGTCTGCTTCCAACCTTTTTCTTGGTTTCGCGTTTTTCAATTCTTGTGTTAAATAAATCCCTAAGCCTTTTTTGCCAATTAAGGTAGAATTTTGAAATTTTAATATATATATATAAACAAAATTCAATGTACTCGATCTTATTTTTGAAAAACAAGGTTGTTCATTGGCTTTTACAAGTTTCACAATCACTTTGTCCTATCCATCATTGCAAAATCTATAGTATACAAATTTCGCGGTAGGTCCCGGGTTCGGGTCCGGGCATCGCCAAAATAACTGCCGATCTATAAACGGCCCGTGCAGCCTTAAAATGTCCGACGAATAATACCCCGTGTGGCGGGAGTGCACGTTAAATATCCTTTAAAGTCCTAACGCGGCGTACGATGTCGCCCTTAACGGCTGCGTTGGGTGCCTACTCGGGTGTCGGCTCGTCACTTGACTGTGGTTCTAAAATACGACGCCAATAGCCCTCGTGTAGCTCTAGTGCGACGATAATTCAAACTAACCTAACCAAATTTCGCGAATTAGAACATTTTTTACAGCACTATTAACAGTTGTAAATAATACAAATTTGAAGCAAAGCTTAAGAGCTTTTAATGGACAAAAGCGACGGATGAACTAACTTTTAATATGGATCGACTTTTAATCGACTAAACATCGACTTTTAATGGACTAATTGAAGATTGAAAGCTTTCACAAGAAAGGAATCATTGTTCAAAAACTTATAAATCTTATAAACCGACAAATCATGCTCAAATCCTCTTCTGTCGCAAATAAATACGAATATCACAACTCAACTGCAATGAGAACTATGGAGATAATTGTAATTAAGTTGGCAAAATTAGTGTCACCGAAACTGTTCCTTATCACCATTAACAAGATAAGCTTTTCTTTATATGCGCTGCACACAACAGTTGGTGGCTGTGAAAACTAAGCTATTAGCATTCAAGAAGTTATCTCTCGTCAAAATGTATGTTGCGTAGTAGGAGTAACTTGGTATAAATAGAATGTGTTAATTGTTTCAAAACTTAGCACGTCTGTCGGCCTGGATTTAGATCTCGTTATTTAAAAAGCGATTTAACTAAAAGACGTGCATGGCTAAGGCATAGCCTACCCAATTTTAAAGGCATCAGAAGCTCTTCGGGACATCTATCCGTCTGGTTAGTATTGTCGGCTTTTCTTAAGTTTAGTTTGAACTATCGTCGCACTAGAGCTACACGGGGGCTATTGGCGACGGCACCCAACGTAACCGTTAAGGGCGACATCGTACGCAGCGTTAGGACTAGGATATTTAACGTGCACTCCCTCTATTCGTCGGACATTTTTGGCTGCACGGACCGTTTATAGGTCGGCAGTTATTTTGGCGATGCCCGGACCCGAACCAGGGACCTTTCGCACGCTAGGCGAGCGCCTAACCGACTGGGCTCCCCAGACCCCGCTTTTCTGAAGTAAAAGTACGAAATCTATTTGCGCACAGCCGACTATACTATTTAGTTATGAGAAGGTTTCATTCCTTTCTTTCAGACCAGCCGACAATCTGAAGAGGATGAATAGTGTGAGGTCACACAGAGCTTCTCTGGTCTTATTAGTTGAGTCGGCCGTGGTTAGGACCTGATTATACAGAAGCCACTCGAGAAGCGATACCTAGGACCCGCATGAATTCTGGGGTTCCTAAATCAAGGTGGTCAAACTTTAACTTTGTTAAAATAAATTTTATTACAAGTATTAAATTTTAGTGAAATTTAGTTCAGAGTGTATCGTGACGGTATATTTATTTTTCGATATAATTACACTGGATGCGTTTGGTTAATAATAGTTAATAATAAATCACATGGAAGTTTTAGTACATATGATGGACAATTTCTTCTATAAAAGTTGTTTGAATCGAGAGGAGCAACCGGAAATGTTACAGGGGCAAAAGAAACCTCACTTTGTATACGTGAATAAAACAGGAATTAAATCAAAACAGTTGGTAGACATATATTTTCAGGCTTGTGTGCTAGGTCACAAAGACCCTCTTATAAACCATCGTCAAGAAGGACGGACACGACATACACACATATATATGACAGATGCTGCCATCTATCGCCACCTCCACAATTTAGACATGTCCCTGAGGGGGAGGGAAATAGTCTCCAGGGACCTGTATCCTGTACCCGTGGGAAACTGCGCAATGACCGCCCACAGGACTTTCGACCCAACGGATTTAACACGAGCACGTACTCCGCATATACTCGACAAACACAAACATCCATGCCTTACTGGGATTCGAACCCGAACCCAGAGGCTCCAAAGGCTAGCTCCCTAACCGTTGTGCTGCCGGGACGGCATCAAAACAGTCTTTCATTTGTAAAAAAATAACTTTTGCACTTTTTTTTTGGTTAGAAAACTTATTTAAGGGATAAGGACTATTGGGAATGGGCTCCGTAATTTTGAGCAGTGGTCTAGTAACAAGGCCTATAATATCATAGAAATATGTATCACTCGTAGCTTCATGGTTAGGTTGATTTATTGCCGTACCAGAACTACACGAGGGCTATTAGTAATTTAGAACCACAGCCCAGTGATGCGTGGCATCAGGAAACTTATAGAGACAGAAGAATTTTTTTTACATCTAATACAAAGCCAAAGAAATTGATTTAAAAAGTGTTCTCTAAAATTTCCTAAAATTTTTTTTGAATAGATTTCACATAATACCTTTCTGATAAACGTGATCTCCACATGTCGTCTCAAAACGTCCTTGTGAAGGACATTTCGGAAAAATGACGTATGCACTATGTATGATGCGTCACTTTTCCCCTTAACAGCTGATTGGTCGACCCAGGTCAGGCGTTTGGCCTCAATGTACATATTGGTTACGCTTTGGTTTATAGTGTTGCAGGGCAGAAACGGGTCAACGAGAATTAATTGATTGATTAATTAGTTTCGATCAGATAGCTCTGATTGATTTTTGTCGTTTTCACCTCATTTTCACAACGCCGAAGATAAATGAATCGGTAAACGTAAAATGGTGTCAAGTCCATCTCGGGTAGGTTTCCTTACACGTTACTTCTTCTACTAAACCTTTGAAAGGAAGAAGTCTAAAGGGAAATCTTACTGAGACTTTTTTTTTTGCATTTAGCGATACAAATGAGGAGAGAGTTATCGTAAAAATTGCGTTGGGATCGTTTCTTTAATGCAATTTGTTTTCGTGTACGTGGAAAAGTGGCGTTTCTGTAATGTTAACTGTATGGGACTTGAGTCAGTTTTCAGTGTAAAGTGAGACGTTAAGTCGTGAGCTACCGTCGTGCAACTGTCTTAAATAAGGAAGGATCTTTTTGTGGTTTTTAAAATTCTTATTTTCGGTTCTTGTAGATGATTTGAAATTAAAAGTTTGATTGATGATGAATATCATTTTGTACTTCCTGCGTATCTCAACGATAAAATTGCAAGATAAGGTATCCGCAAAATTGGATTTTTAATTTCGATATCACATCAAAATAGGAAACGTAAAATTATAATAAATGATCCTTAACTGAGTGTATTCTAATAATTTAATTAAAAACTACGGTTGGTAGTTAATAAATTTTAGATTTTATGCAACTTAGAAGTTAATCCCTAAATACATAAACGAGAATATTTTTGTTAAAAAATTATTTAACTCCATTAAATAAAAATATGATCTCTAAATATGTCGATTGTTTTTTTTATTGCCTTATCACCAGTTTTAAGCAAAACAGCCGAATCTTAATTTTGAGCGTCATAATTTTTATTAGATAAAAATATTTTTTAAAAACTAATCATTTATAATAATTTCTGAAAAATATATAAAGGAATTTTTAAAATTCAAACTAAATATACAGGTTTTAAATTTAAAAAAATTGTTCAATTAATTAAAAAGAAAAGAAAAAAATCACTAAGATTTCCTTAATTTTAAAAACTTTCCTCATAAATGTTTTAGAAAAATAGTCAATAAACAATTACGTCAATTAGAAAAATAACAGGCCTCTGATTTTAAACTAGTTGAAAGATTTTAATTAAATAGTTACTTTGTACGTAATTGATCTATTATTTGACAACATTATCAATTTAATAAAAAAACTCTCTATTTAACTAATGATTATAGTTTAAACAAAATATTTTAGTACAAATTGTTAAGTTTGTACAATATTAAGTTAGATTTAATAATAGAATAACAACCTCTGATTTTTAACTAATGATTGAAAGGATTTGTAAAATAAATTAGTTTTTAGTACATAATTGTCAGTTTTTGTACAATATTAAGGGTCAGATTTAATAATAAGATATAACAGCCTCTCTGATTTTTAACTAATGATTGAAAGGATTTGTAAAATAAATTAGTTTTTAGTACGTAATTGTTAATTTTTGTACAATATTAAGGGTCAGATTTAATAATAAGATATAACAGCCTCTCTGATTTTTAACTAATGATTGAAAGGATTTGTAAAATAAATTAGTTTTTAGTACGTAATTGTTAACTTTTGTACAATATTAAGGGTCAGATTTAATAATAAGATATAACAGCCTCTCTGATTTTTAACTAATGATTGAAAGGATTTGTAAAATAAATTAGTTTTTAGTACGTAATTGTTAACTTTTGTACAATATTTAAGGGTTAGATTTAATAATAAGATATAACAGCCTCTCTGACCGAATACAGATGTAATAACGCAAGTAAAAGTTTTAAAGGTAGAAAATGATATCCTAAAAGGAAAAAATAAATAAAATCTTACTATATGTACTAAATTTCTAACTTACTCAAGTTAACATGAATAAACCGTTTTAAAATTAAATATTTATTTAAATTTGTTTTACGTTAGATAAACGATGATCCAATAGTTACCCTAACAGACATTTCAAAATGAAATAATACGACAGCGTATTTTCACACCAGGAAATGCTAAAACTGCAAAATACTAATTAACTCATTACCTACTACTACGTGTTCAAACCCATCAACGGAGAAATAATTCCATCTTTATAAAAAACGCTCATTTCATCTACTTGTAATGCATGCTTTGAACTCTTTCGTACGTTCTAGTGTGCGAGGAATTTTAAAATATTCCTTTGACCACTTCGCGTATAATCAGAGCCAATTATGGTTTTGTAGTGGTTTTGCCGAATTCGACACCCAACTATCAAGAGTCATTATGGATATTAAATAAAGGGCATCTTGTTATTTTATACATGTTATAAAACAGAGGTGTAATAGTATATTTCTAGTTAAAATGCGGTAGAGAATTTTTACGTTATTTTTATTAAAGTTGCAATTTAGATTTTTTTTTTTTACAAAATAGGAATTGATTCATTGATGTTTACTCTCTCATTGATCTACGTTTATAACGTAAAATTGGAAGGTATTATAATCGTTCAGTCCGTCTGTCCGTCACCCACTTTCCTATCACGAACTACAAAGGCTACGGATAAGTGCGATACGTCAAAAAATTCAGTGCATCGAAATTAGAATACATTGAAAATTTCCGAAAATAATTCGAATTCGAAGTACTTCAATTATTTAAAAAACTGCAAAATTTAATGTTCATTTAAAAAGCATAGGAAGCCATTTTTATTAGAATTAAATCACCATTGCCATTAGCAACAATCGCTTGAGAAACTTTAATTCTTTTAGACAATAAATTAAAATAAATTTATTTTTGCGACATCGTTTAGTTTGAAATGACGTCAAATATATTTCACTACGAGATTCTTTGTATGTTGATTTCAAATATTTTCCTTTTATTTAAAAGCGAGGAATATTACATATTTATTCTTTGAAATATAAATTAATTTTTGCAAACGATAAGTAATAATTATTGAATTTTCGAAGTAAAACAAAGAAACTAGCCGAATTTAGCATGTAAATGTTTAATATAGAATCAATGCTGTGTTTGTCGCCTTTTTACCTGTTAAACACAACTGTTGTGTGGAAGCGGGTTAAGTGACAGATTCTGTTACAAACCTACTTGTTTTTATGAAAGTTGCAATTAAGAATTTTTTTCAAAATAGAAATTGATTCCTTGATCTTTACGTTATTAATTATCTCTCTATATTAAAAAAGTAAGCTCTTTTAAAGTGTTAGCAGCCAAAACAGGATGAAATATTGATGTTACAAGTCAAAAAAATATTTCGTAATTTTTTTAAAAACTAATACAAAAAATACTATAGGAAGTGCTTAGGTCAAGTTTCACCGATCTATGTAAGAAGAGGGGAAAACGAAAACTGTTCTTTTCAAAGATCATTTAACATTTCTCAAAATTCCCTAATGGAACAATTTAAAATTCGGCACTTTGGCGCCATAACAAATTCACCTCACGCACGAGTTCTTTCACAACGGAAGCCGGCCAATAGCAATCCATCAAAAGACACTCTGATGGCACATTTTTACGCTTAATTTATGCCGCCAAAAACTGGACAGTAATAAGGTATGGACACGTAACCAGTTTTAAAACTTGTTATTAATCTGTTGCACTTACTAGACATTATATATATTTATTTTATTTCATTGATATTTTTTCTCAACTTTCTCTTCTTCAGGTATTTTGTTTCATATTTTTCATTCGTCCGGTCTATGTAAACCAGGCCGATGTAAGGGCGTAGCCATCGAGCCCTCTATTGAATTTGTCGTTATATATTAGCCTCGAGATTTTAGTCCATTAAAAGAGTTTAAATTGTACCGCATTTTATATTGTAACAAAGTATGGGAAAGCTTCGAAGAAAGACTTCTAATTATTTAGATTCTTTCTTAGAAAACAACTACTTTTGTTCTTGTTCTGATCCAACTTGTTAAATACAACTTTTTATAAAAGGGCATTCTTTCAGTGACCTGGGATGTTCTAACAGAATCTGTAAATATTAAAACCCATTCTGCTACCAAACGCATCTTATAAATATTGCTCACATTAATATTAAAACAATTCTTTTGAAAAAAATTGAAATAAATTTCGTATCAAACGTATTATATAAAATTTTTTCAATGGTAAGATTTTTTTTAAATACATCTTTTTGAATTAATTCTTCTTCAAACTAATTCTATAACTATTGCTCGTATAGATACTTTGAAATTTTTTTTTATAAATATTGCTTACAAGTTAAGTATTTAAAAACATTCTTTTGTAAGAAATTCTTCATCAAACGTATTCAATAAAAATTGTTTACATAGTAATAGTATTTAAAAAAATAATTTTAAAATAAATTTGTCATACTTATGCCATAAATATGGTTTTTATTGTAATATCAAATTTTTGGGGCTAACTTTATTATTAAACTGATTCAATAAAAATTGCTTATACCGTAATATATGTTTTTAGAATAAATTTTTCTTCATACTATACAGTTCAAACTTTTCATATTTTTTATTCAAAATTTAAATAAAATACTTTATTAAAACAATTTGGAATTCAAGAAATATTTTAAAATAGATTGAGATAATGATGTTTTAGAAGGTTTTGGGGCTACTCATTTTGAAAAACCAGTGAAATATGAAGTAGTTTAAATTAGTAGTTTTAGAGTTTTTAATGGTTTATAAATATCATAGCATCCGCTATCGTGGGATGGGTGTGGTGTATTTATTCCTTCCTATTTAACGTGGCGATCCTAAATTGCTTTCAATTTGGATCACAGTCAAGGGAAAAGGCGAACACTTAACGGGAATTTAAAAGGGTTGCGAAGTTATTTCATTTTGTTATTTTTCTTAAGTTAAACCATTGACAAGAAATGAAACCAAGTTAATTAGTGACCATTTGCTTATTCCTAAGTTATTTAAAAATTGTTCCTCAATTGATCATAAAATTTGTGGGACACGATTGTTTAAATTTTATAAATTCGGAACTGTCCAACAAAAGTCAGAAGGCCATGTCCAACTGATAAGTAAGCCAACGTATACATTTTTCTTTTCGAAATAAAAGTAAGAGTGACAACAATTGAAGAGCTTAGTGGAAGAACGTGCTAAGTGACAAAAAAGTGAAAACGAGAAAATAAGCTTTAAAGTTTTTCGTTTGTACTCAGATCTGTTGTAAACGGTTCTTGCAAACGGTAAAAATATACTTAACTTCAAGTTTATGAAAAAAGGGAATGTTTAAAGGATGGAATAATATGTTCATTGACACAGAAATCTCAATTTTTTCAAAAGTGTCACTTAGCACGTTCTTCCACTAAGGTCTTCAATTATGAGGGCTTAATAGAGTGTTACTTTGAGCAAATGCAATTCTAAAATAGGAGTAAAACTTATCGTAACATCATTTCACTTTATACTTTTTCGAACAAAGATTTACAATTTTCTAACAAAGAATCTATAATTTGTATTTGGGCATCTTTTTACAACTATACACTCTTAAAACAAACGAGTGGTTTTAACTCAGTCTGAGTTAATTTTCACTCCTTTCCGTGCCGAAAATGCACTTCTCCTATAGGAGTGAATTTCACTCTTTTTCGGAGTGGGTAAAAGAAAACAATCTGCGTCCTACACTCTTAAAACGAGCGGTTTTAACTCAGTCTGAGTTAATTTCCACTCCTTTTCGGTGCCGAAAATGCACTTCTCCTATAGGAGTGAATTTCACTCTTTTGTTTTAAGAGTGTACATTAATAAACATTGTAATGTAAATTAGAACTGACCACATTATGTATGCAAAAAAGAAATTCAAATTCTCTCTGCTACTTTCGTACACATATAACCAACAATTAAAAACAGAAGGTGATGAACCACAAAAACAGTACGATAAATATTAAAACGTCCTTTCAAAACTAATTTGTATCAGAAATGTATATTTTCTTTCAAGTTTTATTTTCATTTTAAATAAAGTTTCCCGTGCGTCTGGGGAAGTGGCTACTGTGGAAATATTGAATGAAAATAGAATTATCTTGGTATTTAAATGGACTTTAAATTGTTTTTTAAATTTTAAATACATGCTTCAAAACCGTAGTTTTTGAAGAAATTCGGATTTAATCCTAGAATCCTTTTTGAATCAATTAGAATCCTTTTTTGAATCAATTAGAATCCTTTTTGAATCAATTAGAATCCTTTTTTGAATCAATTAGAATCCTTTTTTGAATCAATTAGAATCCTTTTGAATCAATTAGAATCCTTTTTTGAATCAATATTACACTTGTCTGTAGCATCTATAGTTTGGGCTGTGAAAGTGGGCAACAGATGAACAGAAATATTACAACACCTTCCAATTTATACGTTAAAAATTTAGTGTGGTTGCTAAAATGGTCAAGGCGTAACTAAAACTAATTCTAAATCCAATGAAAGTAATTCTTTGTCCACAAACAATGTATGAGTTTTGTACATATTATACTATCAATAAGGATCTATATAGGCAATGGGATTATTTCACGTTGTGTATGACAACAGCTCCAGCAGTCTTGTTTTCATTTGTTGTTTGGAATTACTTTTGTTTTGGTATTAGAAAATGAGTTGTCTGATAATATTTTATTTATTAAATTTTTTTAAATGCCATCTTCTTGCTGGCTGTTGGTTGTTCAAAACATTTGTTAAAGAAAGCTTGCATAGAAAGAAAAGTTTCTTTTCATATATATCTGTCATTTTAAGAGTGAAACCGAAGCAACTAATGAAATCGCAGTACGGAGAAAAAAGAAAACACGAGCACCATATCAAACATTACCATTGTAGTTTTTAAATCACAATAGGGTATTTGACTAAAAAAATTTTATTGTCTTCAAATATTCTTATGCCAAAAATATTAGACCCGTGTTTTTTCTTTTTTTCAAATACCCCATAAAAAGGGAGAAAAATGAATTTTAATATTAGGACGAAAAATTACGCCCGAAAATGCTTTGTGGCTGTCACGTGGTATCTACGACGTCACACACTAGTAACTATAAACAAACTTTGAATCACCGTTTGGAATCTACTTTAAGCAAATCTGAACTATCCACTTCTGTAAAACCTCCTTCCATTATCTATATAATTCTTGTTTTAATAGTAAATTAGATTAAATCCAGTTTAATTGCAAGCAAAAAAACATCACACCAGTTTGTTTATAGATACTAGTGACGTCAGCCAAATCGACGTGTTTGTGATCACGTGACGTACCGATGAAAAATAAGCCATTTTAAAATGATTTTTATGAATTATTTGAAGATTTATTTTGCAAAAAAATATATACGTTTGTTATATTTGGGTTCAAACTATAATTAATTTAATATTGGGAGGTATTTTAGCGATACAGTCAAGTACCCTATTTACACATCGTATCTTGGTTCCTTTACGACAAACTCTATCTAAATTCGACACAGACTGCAATCACGAGCTAATGCAAATCAAAGGGAGAAAGAAACGAGTAAGGCTTTTTTCTTTCTTGTTGCGATTATTCATTCGTTTTGCTGGAAGGGTTTTTTCGGGTTTTTTAAACGATAAGATGGGTGGCAGCCCGAGTTAATTTATACTTTTCCACTCTCCTGGACGTAAATGGATTAATGAATTGGGTTGATTTGTCCAAGTGGGGTAGGTCTGTTTCAACATTATGTAATGAGGTCCGACGGCTGACATTTGAAATATGTTAAATAGCCAGAATAATTATTAGTAATATCGTGTACACTGTTAAAAATTTTGTGCTCGGTTTCACCATGATATTGGTTCCTAGTAGCTGCGACGGCTGTGTGGTGAAATGTTTCCCTTTTTTTTCGGTGTTTGGTTGAACCATTTTTCTGGATTCGGAAACAAAAACCTGAGAAATGGTTCAACCGAATACCAAAAATATGACTTAACGTTTCACCACACAGCTGTTGCAGCTACTAGGAACCATATTTTGGGTGAAACAAAGTGCCTAATTTTTAACAGTGTAGATGCTTTTAGCAAAACAAATTGTATGGATTTGTTGACGGTGGCTTAAAATTGAAGAAAATCTTGAGTACAATTTTTTAAAAAATATTTAAGGTTATTTTTTTTAATTAATGATTTTGTTGATAAATAATTGTTTTTATTTATGCAACAATAAGATTTAATCAATGAGCATTCAAAATCATTTCAGTTTAATTCATTGGAAAATAGAAGTATCGCACTCGAATATTTAAATTTGGTTTTGAATTTTTGTTGAAGATTAGATGTAAGATTAGTTAAGAAAAATTGATTATAATAAACATAACTTTCTTGGGTAAAATAGTATGTAGCTTTTTAATGCATATTTATTTTAGTTCAGTTCATTTGAGAATTCAATAAAACTCTTACTATAATAAAAGTTTGACTTTCGTTTATGAAAAGTGTTTCCAATTATTGATTAAATATTTATAAACACCGTTTTTTAAACACAATTTTGATTTCTAAATTTAAAATTTCATAATTTCGATAAGAAAAATCTTTTTCCTCGTATACAATTTATAATTGAACTGAATATTTGCAAATAACTTTGGAAGATTTGATTAATTTAAACTTCGATTGACGTTACCTTCTATATCATTAAAATAATAAAATCGCAATATTTGACGATGCAGACTATCTTTTAAAGTTAAACACTAATCATGGAACTGAAAACAGGGCAAAATCAAACATTATATTCTTAAGTTCTTTTATACTTTCAAAATATGGCGACATTTCAAAGGTTTTACCGATCGTTAATTTTTTTCAAACGCACCCAGCACTTGATGATTACTTTTCATTGCTATTGGCTGTCATGTACCAATCAAAACCAGGGGACACTGATTTTTTTAATACAATAGGGTAACGAGTACAGTGATTGGCACCCTCACAGTGATTGGCCCCCTCATTCATTATTGAAAATAATAAGATGTTAAAGCCCAAAATGTTGTTGCCAACATGACAAACGTTAATGGCGGGAATTTTAAAAACCTTTGTCACACCTATTTTGGGCTTTAACATCTTATTATTTTCAATAATGAATGAGGTGGCCAATCACTGTACTCGTTACCCCACTTACTTTGTATGTTTTAAACTGCATTTATGTAATTGAATACAAGACAGAATAAAATCTTATATATCCAAAGTTCACTCGAACTGTTCGCAATATTTGAAAATGTTCTACAGTTCCTCCGGTCTTTAATATTTGTTTCAAACACACCCGTCACTTAACGATTCTCCTCACTTTTTTTCCTGCTAATGTACTAAATGATAACAATAAAAAAATCAAACCTTTTGTTCTCAAGTTTTTTAGAACTTTTTCAAATATTGCCAAAAGTTTCACCGATCTTTAATTGTTTCAAACACAGCCAGCACTTGACGACTCTCCTCGCCTTTCATTGCTGCTGGTCATCACTTACCAATCAAAACCAGAGTATTCGTATTTTCAATTTAATATGTCTGTTTTTTAAACTGCAACCATAGAACTGAACAAAAGACAAAATCAAATATTCGATTGCCAAAGTTCACTTGAATTGTTCGCAACATTTAAAAAAGTTCTGTGGTACTTTGGGCTTTCACTGTTATAGATACACACCATTCACTTAAAGATTCTCCTCACATTTGTTTGCTGCTGGTGTACCAACTGATAACAATACAAAATCAAGCCTTCTATTCTAAAGTTCTTTTTCAAATATTGCCAAAAGTTTCACCGATCTTTAATTGTTGCAAACACACCCAGCACTTAACGATTCTCCTCACTTTTCGGCGTTGCTGTTGGTCATCACGTACCAACCGAAACTAGAGGACCCTGACTCTGTATTTACAAATAAGGCGAAAGGGAAAGTTTTTCAAGGTATTCTTACTTCACTCTCTGTAGCACGTGTCACAGATAAAGCCGCGCCGAAGCGAAGTGAAAAGATAAAAAAGATTTAAAGGCGAGCAACGCCTATGGACGAAAATGAAATGAAATTCGTTAGAATTCGAATCACGGGAATAGATTGCACTTTTTTTATACGAATTTATAGCCAGACTTGAAGTAGATGGAGATGATATAGCAGCTAAAATTTGAATATTCATTGGTCAAAGAGTGTCAGATTACGGAGGAATCTAAATTAAACTCCAAACTATTTTGGTAAAGGGAAGTCTTCTTGTGTTTGAAATTAGGTATTGTTGTATTATATATTCACGAAGAAAATTTTTTATAAGGCGAGGAATTAATATTTTTAAATATTCTGTTATTTTCTTATTAAATAATCTACATTTAACCTCGAAAACTGCAATTCCTTGACGGATATAAAACTGCACATATGGACAAATAAGTCTGCACAAAAATTTGCAGATCAGAACACGGATTTATACACATATATACCAAATTCTCGTACCAGAACTGATATATACGTCTGTATAAAAACTAAATATCCCTGTACAGATAAACACGTCTCTATTAAGAAAAACCTCTGCAGATATAAGCAAATAAGTTTGCACCAAAAAATTGCATATCCACGGACTGATATATACGTCTGTATCAGAAAAATTGCATATCCATAAAAAGACCCACATATATAAATCTTTACAACATTTAGTTCCTTTCGAAAAATCTTTTTCTCTGATTGATTAATGAACAGTTCGGGCCAGACGGACAGACATTTCTTCTCCGGATACCTCGGGCATTGCCCACAGTAAGGTAACCCGCACACCTTTCTGTGGAATAAGTTCGACTTAATATTCGAAACCCGGTTGTTTAGGTTTAGTGGGAAGTCTGTGTTGAACCCGGTTTTTGGTTGCCCAGAGTAAATTAGATTTGTAAATTTTGTTTGATATTTTGTTTCGAAAGCAAGGTCGCTTGTTTACCTTGACTGTGTGGCTGCCCTATATTTTTTTCGTAAATGAATAATTTAATGTTGATGCCACTTAGAAAAAAAAATAATACGTACTTTGAGGGCTTAGGCTGCGTCCTGACTACGACATCAAATGCCACAAATGCAACAAAACTTTGCGACTTGGCAGAGTCAGCCACATGCTATTGCATCGCTTGGCGCACTTGGCGGTCTTCTTGGCATTTGATGTCGTAGTGAGGACACAGATTAGTAAAGGAGATTAGTAAATGAATTACCCAAATTACCCGATGGGAATTATTTAAATATTTCGAAATTTTTCTAGATGAGTTAAATAAATTTGATAATACAATTAAAAATTT
This sequence comes from Oedothorax gibbosus, assembly GCA_019343175.1. Classification (NCBI taxonomy): domain Eukaryota; kingdom Metazoa; phylum Arthropoda; class Arachnida; order Araneae; family Linyphiidae; genus Oedothorax; species Oedothorax gibbosus. The sequence continues at coordinate 6,863,741 of CM033280.1, read as the reverse complement.
AATGATGAAATGTACTTAAATAGAACGTATCGAAAATTTGTTTTGCTTAATATGTTAGGGTTAATATTTAAATATCCCATTACGACGACTTTGTGAATATCGTTAACACCTTCATTTCCAAATAAAAACGTTAACATGTAAGTTTTTTAAAATCATTTTTCGTGTAAAACTCAATTTGTACTACCTAAAATGTTTCGAACTATGTCTTCATTTTTCTTATATTTTAGCTTCTACACTACGTTTATAACATAAAAAGTGGAAGGTATTATAATCGTTCAGTCCGTTTGTCTGTCCGTCACCCACTTTCATAGCCCAAACTACAAATGCTACGGACAAGTGTGATACATCAAAAAATTTAGCGCATCGAAATTAGAGTACATTGAACATTTCAGAGAAGAATTCGAATTCGAAATACTTCAATTATTTAAAATACTGCAACATTTAATGCTCATTTAAAAAGCATAAGAAGCAATTTTTATAAGAATTAAATCACCATTGCCATTCGCAACAATCGCTCGAGAAACTTTAATTCTTTTAGTACAATAAATTAAAATAAATTTATTTTTGCGACATCGATCAGTTTGAAATGACGTCAAATATATTTCACTACGAGATTCTTTGTATGTTGATATGAAATGTTTTCATTCTATTTAAAAGCGAGGAATATTACATATTTATTCTTTGAAATATAAAATAATTTTTGCAAACGATAAGTAATAATTATTGATTTTTTGAAATAAAACAAAAGAAACTAGCCAAATCTAGCATGTAAATGTTTAATATAGAATCAATGCTGTGTTTGGCGCCTTTTTACCTGTTAAATACAACTGTTGTGTGGAAGCGGGTTAAGTGGCAGATTCTGTTACAAACCTACTTGTTGTTTAATTAGATAAACTTGACCAGAAAGCTAACTTTCGTGTGGAATTTTTTTTTGTTGCAACCTTCATTAATGGGATACAATTTTCTTTTTTAGAGAAAAGTTTCTGGTTAAAAACTATACTCAAAACGTCTTATATACTGTATCCTTGAACTTCACAGGCCTTTATTTTCAATTTTTTTACAGTCATCAAAAAATAAAAATTCAAGTACATTTAAAATTTGATTAATCGATAAAATAATAAAAAGTGAAAACTTCCTTAGGGTTATTAACTGATTATATACACTTAAAGAAACTCTTTTCATTTCGATAAGCTTTGTCACGCCTTTTGCAAAAACACCTGTGTACCTAGCTCTTCGGCAATCATTAGACATCCTGATTATCATTAGACTTTTTTTAAACTTCCTGGTCCACACTAATTGACCTTGGTGAAAGTGATCTCATCATGAATATTAAAATTTCTATAAGAAACTGTGAATTTTTATTTGTCCATTTTGATGGTTCCTGCGTACTGCGAAATGTTATTGATGATAGTTATCGTACCACCAATTCCTTTATTCTACAGAATGTCTTATCTAACCGTCTTATGCGCGATTTTTTACATTTAGAAAAAAAAAGGTTTCTTTATTGAAAATGATATAGTGGTTTGGTAAAATGGTTTCTGAAATTTTATGTTGATTTTTTTTTTAATTTTAATTTTTTCAGCTTGTGAAAGGTAAAAACCCTAAGGCTTTTAGTAAATTAATGTAGAGCTCTAAAATTTTTTTCCTGTGTTAAAACATATGCGTTTAACAAAAGTTGGTATGGGATAAGGTCTAGTGGGGTTAGATTTTTAAAAAAAATGATGAAGGTGAAAATTTACAAAAAAATCTTATTTTTTGGCCATTTTTATACATAAAGTTACATAACTATTTTTGTTTAACTGACATCTCAATATCCATACCAACTTTATTAATAGATGTTGTGGGAACATTTAAAAAAAATCCATTAAAAAAATTCTTTAAATTGTGGGAAGAGCATTTTGAAAAAAACTTTAATTTTTTTTAATTTTTTGAAAAAACTAATGTTTCAATATGAATCATTTTTTCGTATATGTTTATTGAATGTTAATTCTTTGTAAAAATAGTTTAATTTGAATGCTAGCGATAAAAATACTGGATTTAATTTTTTGGGTACCGCGTACCCTTAAACTAATGTCTACACATCACCATAGTGTGAGCATACACTTATATCGTTCTGAAAACTGATTACAGTAAACACAAACTTGTTGGCCATTTATGTTGTTTATGAAATATACAAAACTTTGTATGAAACATATGAATAGAAAAATATAGTAATCTAAACGGTTTTCTTGCAAAAAGTGTTAATTAAAATGTCCGAAATGAACAGTTAAAAACAGCTTGAAGTTTGATATTATCAATCAAAAAATGAGTTTACAAAATAACTTCTTTATCAGTGATAATAGCACCATTACATTACCATTACCTTACCATTACCCGTAATAAAATTTGACGCGGGCCATTAAATATTTTCGATACCTCTTTGGGTTTTCTATGAATATTTTTTGACAAAGCTGTAACTGTTATACCAATAATTTTGATTAATTTTTAAATAAAGAATCAATAAAGGTGGGAAAATATAGTTTTCCCAGATTTCTTTTAATTCATTTGGAAAAACGAATTCGTACTGGAGTTTTTAGCTTTGAATGTACACTCTTAAAACAAACGAGCGGTTTTAACTCAGTCTGAGTTAATTTCCACTCCTTTCCGTGCCGAAAATGCACTTCTCGTATAGGAGTGAATTTCACTCTTTTTCGGAGTGGGTAAAAGGAATAAAAGAAAACAATCTGCGTCCTACACTCTTAAAACGAGCGGTTTTAACTCAGTCTGAGTTAATTTCCACTCTTTCCGGTGCCGAAAATGCACTTCTCCTATAGGAGTGAATTTCACTCTTTTGTTTAAGAGTGTAGAGTTGTAAGAAATTTTATATGTGTGGAAAGTGCACTTAATTGTTTTATGAACTTTTTATGTAATGTATGCGCTTAAAATAAGTAATAAATAGTAGAGCTCGGGATTTTTTAGAGAAAATATTTTTAATAATTACTGTGTGTATGTTAAAAATGAGAGAACAACTATTTATAAAGAAAGTGTCTTGATTTAAAATGAAAAGTCCTCCATCCATATTCTTAACGCGTAATGAATTTTACACGGATAAATATATGGATGCAGCGCAGAATATAATACCGTTGGAGTTATACTGTACTAACAAATATTATAATGTAATTTTATTTTAAATTTGTTATTTTTTTACAACCATTTATACTATACTGACAAGAATTTATATGAAATCTTACAATTTAAGTTTTGTAACAGGCGGACGTTTAAACATATTCTGACTACCATGAAGATGTAGTTATGTTTGGTCAGTTAAGTTACCAATGTTCATTTTGCCTCTATTAGAAGCATTTGATTAACAATGCCGATATGAACATGAAACTTATTTATAGACAACTAGGGGGCTCCACTCCCTGCGCTATCGCTCGCCAAGCCCCGCTATCGCTCGCCAAAAGAAAGGCATCGAGGCATAAGGGAGACACACCTTCCAGGGACTTGTAAAATCAATATTTTAAGCTGTTATGGCTGCGAACGTTTTAAAAGCCTATACTTTAACATAGAGAGGGGCTAATTTTTATTTTTAATTAAAAAACTAATTGGAAATTTGAAAAACAAAAAAAGCCATCGAGGCATAAGGGAGACACACCTTCCAGAAAATTTTTGGACTTGTAACATCAATATTTCATCATGTTATGGCTTCTGACACTTTAAAGGATCTTAATTTTTTTTAATATAGAGAGAAAGTAGGCCCTTACAATTTTGACAAAACACATCGATTTATTTCAGAAGGAAACTTACAAATAGAAGGAAAAACAAACACCAACTTGAGGTCGAGAAAAAAGGCCATTTAGAATAGAAAAAAACACACACCTTATCTACTCTGAACATCGACAAGTAAAGTTGTAGACGCATTCAAAGGCTACTTGTTACCAGATTGCCCTGATAAACCACGTCCATGTTAAATAAGAATAAATAAATTCCACGTAACCGTTTAACGCCGATGTCAGGTCAGACGCATAAGCAAAGAAGTTTACGGCGTTTCGGGGATTTTACCAGGATCTAATAGCTCCTTTAAAATGCAATAACCTTTTTGATTCTGATTTCAGTGTCTTTTTCGTGAGTGTGTGGGTGGTGAATTTTGTGACGTTAATTTAAGAGTTTTAAAGTGATGAGGTATAATGTGATCTGTCAGAGTTTTGTTGTTTGATAAGATTGGAAAGATAATATGAAAGAATATGATAATTATAAGAAGAATTTAAAGAATTAGAGAGATAGATTTAAAGAATATGATAATTATATGAAAGATAATAAACGGTTTTGAAGAGTTATTATAGTTGTTTGGTTTTAATTGAATATGGAAATGGTGGTGATTTTATCATGATGTAATCGTATAGCAATGAATCAAACGTATACTTTTCTTGAGTGATTCTTATGAAATGTACAAAAATAAGTGAAAGTAATTCGCATTTACATACTTTATAACGCATGCATATTTATAAACTTCCTTCATTGTAAACGAGGCTTCACTCTTTATTATTTTTCAATACAAACTTATATTTTCGAAAATCTCACAAAATAATCAGGTTAAGCTTATAAAAAATATTTGTGAAAAATTTTCTATCTAAGTTATGATATTCTAGTTGATTTTTTTCATTGAAGAATTACATTATGTAAGCAGATTCAGTACAAAAGCATTAGATCATTTACAATCATAACAACAATTTACCATTTTTCGACGTATCAAAAGCATAATGAACATAACATCCTTTCCAAACCCGGAGGACTAGAGATTCGAGGAAAAACCACGGTAAATGTCGGTCGGTTCGAAACACATTAAGATTCATCAAATTTTAGCTTGCTGCGTACTGTCCTCGGAAATTTGCGATAAACTTTCACCCTTTTTAATTGAAATGTAGTATGTCCCATTTGTCCTTAAAGAGTTAAAATAATTTTTTTTTTTTTTTTAATGAGTAAATAAATTTTTATCGCATTTTTGTAGATTATGTCCCAAATCGCCTTCAACTAAATGAAATTTGTACTTTTCCATATAGCGGCCGTAAGGGATAAAATTGCCAAACATGTACATTGTACAACCGGAGCCATAAGGAATAACTTCAATGGTAACCTTTCACTGTGTGTACTGTGGTTCTTTAACTGTGTTTATACTGTGTTTTGTCGCCAGAAAATTCTGCTTTTCTCCAAAACTCCCATTTGGCGATATTTGCGAAGCAAAATGGAAAAATAATGGGAAATTAAATAGTAAATATTTAAAGAATTATTAATCAAATAATTATTATTTAAATAATTACTTTTTAAATAAAATTTGTTTGAATAATAACTGAACAACTGTAATAACAACTGTTTGAATAATATCTGAAGAACTGTTTGAATAATATCTGAAGAACTGTTTGAATAATACCTGAAGAACTGTTTGAATAATATCTGAAGAACTGTTTGAATAATATCTGAAGAACTGTTTGAATAATACCTGAAGAACTGTTTGAATAATACCTGAACAACTGTAATAACAACTGTTTGAATAATATCTGAAGAACTGTTTGAATAATACATGAAGGACCGTTTAAATAACAACTGTTTGAATAATAACTTAACAACTGTTTGAATAATAACTTAACAACTGTTTTAATAACTTAACAACTGAATAACAACTTTTTAAATAATAACTGTTTAAATAATAACCTAACAACTGTTTAAATAATAACTGTTTAAATAATAAGTGTTTAATGTGACTTACCAGCTACGAGTAGCGAGAGTATCCATAACCTCCAAGGCCCTCCTCTCTCCTTCATCTTAAATATAGGTTCGGTTCGTTTTCGTTTATCGACTGCAAGAAAAACAATGAAAAATTATCAGTAAGCAATTTTTTCCAGTAAAAAAAACTACATTAACATTAATTCTAATTACAATTCATTTTGAAAAATAGTACTTTCATACTTTTATTCACCATAAATTGAGAAATTTGTTGTTCATGAATAAATAAACTACTAGGCTAAATTTGAATTGGTAGGTAAAAGTAGTATTGCATATGATTTAAAACATGCAAATCTATAATAATAAAAGAAAGAGCCTGTCTGTATGTCTGTGGATCGTAAAAGACCTACTCATACTGCCCTCAGAAATTCGAAATTTTTAAAGATAGATTCCCTTTAATACCAACGTGTGCATCTGAGGCTTATTTTTTCATATTTGTTCCATTTTTAGAGAAAATTCGAATTTTCTGTAAAAAATACACCACTTTCGCTCAAATCCGATTATTTTTTCCCTTTCGTGTTGCCATTCGAGAGAAGAAATTAAGATGAACACAAAAATCAATTAAAATTGAAATTGCTTTTATTTTCTTGCCATTACCTTCAGAAACTAAATTAATGATTTGAAAAATAATTGAACGCGCCAATGAGCCAAATGTTTTTTTTAAACCCCAGAATGGAGGCTTTGACGTGAAATAACATTGTTATACAATTATGGTTAATTTTGAATTTATCAGGAAAAATGCGATGACAGTAAGTTCATATTGAGGAAGATTTTTGTGATATGAGGATGTGCATTTTGTAGTGATGTATTTTTATTTTGTAATTTTAAAGCAATATAAGTAACGGGATTTTATTCTTTATAATGAACGGGAACAAAGGCAAAGTTTATTATCCTATAGCAAATTAAATGACACATATACTTGGAATGATTTGATATTCTTTTAGTCCGTGCGAAGAACGGGTATTTATTTGCTAGTTAATATATAAATTAATAATTAATAATAACTAAATCTAGCGAATATATAATAAAACGAATGCCTTAACCGACTGGGCTCAACAGCCCTGTCGAGTTGTATAAAATATAAAAGTTAACGACCACTTTATGGGCCAAATTTGTATCTAACCGCACCTTCCTATTCACAAGTGAAATGAAAATAACCATATGCATTATCAGATTTTGGTTGAAGCTATCACTAGTTGACTGTTCATAACTAGTATCATCAGTTTAATATGATACATTTGAGTTCGACTGGAATGAGATTTATTTAGTTACCGGGATTAAGTTAAAATGTCCATTGTTGTATATAGAAAGATCGTATCAAAAAGCTCTTTGTTATTGTTGTTCTCGTGTCTATTGAATACAATAAAATATGTATGAATAAAATCCTTTTTATTATTCACAAGTTAAAATGAAAATTACCATATTCATTGTCAGATTTTGATTGAAGCTACACTGGCATAAAGATACAGTCACCACTCCTCAACTTGAATATTGTAAACAAACATAATTATGGAGTACGTTAAATGTGTGAAAAATATAAAACCTCATTTCCTTAAAGACTGTCGTAGATTTTATCAAACGAAATATGTTAATCCAAAAGGAGTTAAGCGGCTTTTTTTTGTATTCAAATTAAGTTGCTGTTCATGCATTTAAAATCACCAAAAACGTACATTTGTCTTAATAAAACAATCCTAAATGGATTTGTAATAGGATATTTTCAGCATGAGACAATCATGTTGGCAATCCATCGTATATTAGCAAAGGTATTTTGCATTTTTGGTGAGGATTTAGGGATCTTTTACATGGAACTTTCGAACTTCTAAGTAGAGACAGACTGTATAATTTGTTGCTTTTAAATTCTTTAAAAATATGAGTAATCTCTAGCGTTCCATTTTACCCTTTAACTCCAGAACAATTTCCGCAAGTGGAAAAGTGATCCTTCTCCCATTGAATTTAATGAAAAGCACCATTTTATGTACCTCATTTTAAGCCGTTAGTTATATCTGTGGCTGGTTTTCGCCACGAGATTAACATTAGTGGTTTTAATTTATATTTTTACTGTTTATGTACAGTACGAAACACGTAAAGAAACAATTACATTGCAAGAAAAACAAGTGAAAACCGTTAAAATACAATTGACAAATAAACATTAAAGTATCATTTCATATAAAACATTAAAAAACACTATTACAAAAAGGGGATAATGCATTTTGTCCGTAGGTCCTTTTTGAAAAACCTATCCCAAATAACAATGATAAAAAAAAATTCGAAAAATTACAAACACACAACAAACAAAAACCAGTTCCATCTAACTGAGGAGCCGAGGCAACACCAAGACCAAATTAATTTTAACCACAACTTTCCCTTGGAGAGGAAGTGGCCATTTGACACATTTTACAGAACCAAAACCGACCACCTGACCCAAATCCCAGCACAAAGAAGTGTTCGGAAGAAGAAACAAATTAAACTTTTAAAGAAGTGAAAACAACAACGTCTTGAAGCATCTTCTTCCAGGAGGGAATATTTGACCTCTGCCCAAAGTCAGTTGGCCATTAAACGGTGGCCATATTGACTTCCCCTTTCCTAAATAACTGCAGGGTGCTGTTGTGTTATGGCTTTGTGTGAAATTTGCTATCGGAAATATTTTTCTTCAGTAAAAAGGTATTAGGTAACAGTTTTGACCTCATAGAAGGTGTTTTATGTGTTGATTTGATGATAAAGAAGGGATTATATAGTAAAATATGGGATGGTCTGAGTAACTTATTGTCAGTCTATGGAGATAATCTTCTTAGAAAAGCTTTCAAGAGATGTTTTGAAATGATTTTCCGTTATAACTCGATATTGTTTGGATTAGATGTTATATAAAATTTTTGTAGTTCAGTTGTGGGAAATAAAATAATTGACACCCTCTAAGGATTAACGTACAACGTCTTGAAGCATCTTCTTCCAGGAGGGAATATTTGACCTCTGCCCAAAGTCAGTTTGCAACTAAACGGTGGCCATATTGACTTCCCCTTTCCTAAATATCTGCAGGGTGCTGTTGTGTTATGGCTTTGTGTGAAATTTTGCTATCCGAAATATTTTTCTTTAATAAAAGAGGGATTAGGTAACAATTATTTGGCTGTTTGGGCCTAATTCTCGGGCTGTTGCGCCGAGGAGTTTAGTTTTTTAGATAATATTTTTAAGAAAAGCGTTCAAATAATGTTTTGGAAATGATTTTTATTCGATATTGTTTTGTTAGAAGTTAGAACGATATTGTTTTTTTAGTCATGAAGCATCTTCTTCCAGGAGGGAATATTTGACCTCTGCCCAAAGTCAGTTTGCAACTAAACGGTGGCCATATTGACTTCCCCTTTCCTAAATATCTGCAGGGTGCTGTTGTGTTATGGCTTTGTGTGAAATTTTGCTATCCGAAATATTTTTCTTTAATAAAAGAGGGATTAGGTAACAGTTTTGACTTCATGGTGTGATCTGGAAGGTGATTTCTGGGGATCTGCTTTCTGCTTATTTCGGGTGGAAATTTGATCTCTGCCCAAAGTCAGTTGGCCATTAAACGGTGGCCATCTACTCATATTGACTTCCCGTTTCCTAAATATCTGCAGGGTGTTATGGCTTTGTGTGAAATTTGCTATCCGAAATATTTTTCTTTAATAAAAGAGGGATTAGGTAACAATTATTTGGCTGTTTGGGCCTAATTCTCGGGCTGTTGCGCCGAGGAGTTTAGTTTTTTAGATAATATTTTTAAGAAAAGCTTTCAAATAAAGTTTTGGAAATGATTTTTATTCGATATTGTTTTGTTAGAAGTTATCTGAGGTTTTTGTAGTTCATTTGTGGAAATAAAATACTTGCCTCCCTCACAGGATTAACGTTTAGGAGTGGATTGTATTTTCAGATCCGTAACTGTACAATAGGGGGCTTGTCACATACAGTCCCTGGACAAATTATTAGACGCACTGTATTTTTTTTAGTAATTTTATGTTTCTTAAGAGTTTTATGCAATAATAGTAAATTTAAACAACAATATTATTGATTTTTATTTAAAAGAATTGTCGTAGACTACATATTTATATTTGTTTTAAGATAATTATGATTAATTTATATTAATTATTTATTATAAGATTATTTATGTGCGGAATCATCATCCTCAAATGCAGGAGACAGTCCAGTCTTGCATTGATAGCATGCCGCGCAGAATTAAAGCATTGATAGCGGCTAAAGGTGGCTCAACTAAATATTGACTTTTACTAACATTAATTTCACTTTTCTTTAAAACTTAATAAACTTTATGCTTTTCTAAATGAATGCTGTTTTATTTATGTCAAATAAATCGGTAATTGATTGGATAATATAAAAATAAAAAACAAATCAATTTAAAATAATAAAACGGTACAATATCACCCGGTAATTAATATTTTACATGAAATCTTGCAGTGCGTCTAATAATTTGTCCATGGACTGTAAATAACGGTCTGGAAGTTTTATGGGTGCATCTGCCGAAGTTTAGAATGCATAATTATTTTAACATTACTTAAGACTAATTTTAAATTAATCCTTGAACAAATATTCTCTGTTGCTTTTTAAAAATATATCAAAGAAGCGAAAAAAGGGGAAAGATTTCTACTAAAACATGGATCTTGATTTATAATTGCTTAAATAATTATGCACTAATATACTAACTAAATTATAGTTCCAACGTAGTATAATCAAACGGTCAAAGCAAAACAATACGCATTGCATAAAAATGAAAACCTCATCGACATTATATTGCACCCAATCGATAATAACACAACGCCTACACATCAAAACTATAACATCCAAAACTTGAAGCACATAAAAAGATGTTTTTGACAGGCACTTCAACCTCATGCTAAAACAACCGCTCCTCAACTGTAACATCATCAACAAGAAGCCTTAAGGGCGAATGAGCCCGATTGACTGCGGGTCTCCAAACCAGAGTGCCTCTGTGTTAATCCGATGGAAAATAATAATTTTCTAAGCCGCAGTTCTGCGGCTGTATTGAATATTTTTAGAAAAAGTTTCTGTATAGGATAAATGTAACTAAATTACAGGTCTCTACAGTCCCTGGACAAATTATTAGACGCACTGCAAGATTTCGGGTGTTTCTATTCTTCGTATAGCTAAACATATACGCAATGATTCAGTTGGATTTTTTCACCATGTGGTCTAACTCTATAATGTGGTCGGCTGACTGAAAGGAAAGAAGTGATGCCACTTTCAACTTATAAAACTTTTCCAATGCTGAGAAAGGGCATTGGGTCATGTATCCCTATGGGTCACAGTGCGTCTAATAATTTGTCCAGGGACTGCATAATCCCACTTTTTGAAATTCGTTCGAATATTTTATGTAATTATTTATTGAAAAAAAATATATTCGAACTAATTTCAAAAAGTGGGATTATAGAGACTTGTAACATTAACAAGTCTCATTATCATATGCCATTACATTTATCATATAAAAAATACCTCGTTTATTAAAAAATCCAATACAGCCGGAGAAATGTGGCTTAGAATATATTTTCCCGCCATTGGATTTACACAGCACTTTGGTTTGGAGACCCGAGGTCGATCGGGCTCATTCGCTCTTAAGGAGGAATGAGCACGCTGAACCGCGGGTTACCAAACTCAAGTGCCTCAGTGTTAATCCAATGGTGAAAAAACTATTTTCTCTGCCACTTTTCTCCGGCTGTATTGAATATTTTTACAAAAGTTTTTTTTTAAAATAATAAATGTAGATAACATACAGGTCTCTATCTTCCCACTTTTTGAAATTGCTTCGAATATTTTGTGTAAAATTATTTATTGAAAATTAAAAAAATATTCGAACCCATTTCACAAAGGGGAAGGTCGGGACCTGTAAGTCAGCTACATTCAAGCACATAAAAAAATCCGTTGTAATTATATTCAATACAGCCAGAGAAATGAGGCTTAAATATTTTTCCCCCCATTGGATTAACACTGATGCATTTGGTTTGGAGACCCCGGTCGATCGGGCCATTCGCTCTTAAAACAAAAAGAAGCCCAATTCGTATTCTGGTCTCGAAGTGGTCTTTCGCATCATAAAGAGTCAAATTAAGAAATAGATGGAGTGAATGAAACAAAAATACGTGGTCACCCCACGCTGAAACCAAAGGGTGTGCCTTGGACAGCCCACGGTGGCGCCAAGTTCAGTTTTTTTTGCTACTTTAAAAATCCATATATTTGTGGTAAAAGGATCTATGTCCAAAGATATTGATAGAAAAACTTCCTTAGGCTCTGTCTAGACTTAAGTTCCTAGCTCTTTGAGCCATGCATTATTGATATACTGTTTTTGGTGAAGCATGTACTCGGCGGAGCCACATGTTCAGGTTTTTTGCTACTTTTAACCTTTCAGTCCCAAGAGCAATTTGGCGTCATCATTTTAGAAATTTTTTTCTGATCGTCTATAGACATTTAGGATATCAAAAAGCACATCATTCGATTCTTCAAACTTTTTTCTTAGAAAATATTTTTTATTAATCCCGATAGATGTCAGCCCTATTATTTTTTAAAAATTATGATCAGAAAAATGATGATGCCATTTGGCATCACTGGGACTGAAAGGGCTAATTTGTATTTTGATGGTAAAATTGTCTATGTCCAAAGATATTGGTAGAAGAATTTCCTTAAGCCCTGTCTAGACAGATATGCTACTATTTTCGGTGCGTTGTGCTCGGTGGTGCTGTGGTCATGTTTTTTTGTTTGTCAGAGGACAGCCTTTTTTTACACTTTATACATCTTTATATTACAAGTAAAATGATAAGTTAGTTCAAAGACATTAATAGAATTTTCATAGGCTTTGTTCACTTTAGGATTCCTGACTCTCTGAGCATGCACTATTGAGAGAATTCGGAAATCATTCAGGTTTTTGGTGATGTACAGTTCCCGATGACACAAAGTTCAGGTTTTTTTGTTACTTAATAAATCTCTATTTTTTCAGAAATAGGGTTGATGTCTAAAGAAATTAATTTTAATTAATAAATTTTGTCTAGACTTTGGTTTCTTACTCTATGTGGAATGTGATATTGAGCATTATGTAATAATTAGCTGAGTCATGAGGCATGCACGTGGTGCATGCACCATGATATGTTTGAATACATCACAGAAAATATCGAGAACTTAAGCTTTGAGGGGCTATGGAAAAAGGAGAAGTGTCTTACACTTCTCCGTATGTCTTTTTTTATATAGGTAAGTGTCTGGGGAAATGCTTTTGCTGGACATTAGTCCTTTTTCGGCTAATCTTCCAAAATATGACGCTTGATCAAGAGGCTTAAAAAAACTAATGATATTCTGAAAGTTACTCATTTGACTCTCAATGGAAGGAGATGTTTTCTTAACCTTCCTGAGGGTGATGAGACAATACAGTGCTGTTTAAGAAATCCGAACTTCTTTATTCTGGACACACCTACTGGTACTCTAAGATCGACTAAGGAAGCCAAAGATCCTTCAGAATAACCCGATAGGCAAACCTTTCCATTTCTTCCGTAAAGAAGCGTTTATTTACCAACAAATGTAATTTTTTTGCTAAATTTTTATATAAAAAATTCTTGCATCCTAAATAAACCAAATCTGCATATTAGATGCTAAGCTATGTTTTTTTTTGGAGTGACTTTAATTATTGTATAATGTTCATATTAGAAAGACTAATGTCTAACTAATTCAGTGACAATATGTTTGACCAAAGTAGCTGGCGATACGCTTATGCATGACATGGGCAGAGGACACCAATACAGAAGAAGAAAAATAATACTTCCAGTCATGTTCAAGGGACCGAGTCTCACTATGTATGCGCAGATTACGGAGTCCATGTCAGACAGAGATGTGACTCAAATTAGAACAATAAAACAAGTAGCACTCTATGAACAAACCCAACAGCCATCAAATACAAATCCGATCAAACGTGTCGCTTCAAAGTGCCCAAACTATCTCTGATGGCAGCGGTGGTTACTAACCTATACATACACTCTTAAAACAAAAGAGTGAAATTCAGTCCTATAGGAGAAGTGCATTTTCGGCACGGAAAGGAGTGAAAATTAACTCAGACTGAGTTAAAACCGCTCGTTTGTTTTAAGAGTGTATACATACCATGCCCATATTGATGATCAAACGGGCACCTTTATAAATAACAAGTAGTTAGATGTATAAATACATGAAACATAGCGGAAGTCAAATTCAAAGTTGAGTGTAGTGAATAAAGGTTAAGCATTTGCGTCAGTGGCCAATTATCTCTTATGGAAGTGTAACTGGACGTATAAATACATAAAATTTACCGGCACTCAAATCCGAATCATATGTAGCAGTGAATAGAAGTTGAACGCTTGCGTCAAAGTGCCAACTATCTTTTATGGAAAGGGGCTGGGGAGCCCACAGTCGGTTAGGCATTCGCCTAGTATGCGGAAGGTCCCAGGTTCGTTTCCGGGCATCGCCAAAAAATAACTGCCCACCTATAAACGGCCCGTGCAGCCAAAAATGTCCGACGAATAATACCCCGTGTGGAGGGAGTGCACGTTAAATATCCTTCAAAGTCCTAACGCTGCGTACGATGTCGCCCTTAACGGTTGCGTTGGGTGCCTATTTAGGTGTCGGCTCGTCACTTGACTGTGGTTCTAAAATATGACGCCCGTCGCCAATAGACCTCGTGTAGCTCTAGTGCGACGATAATTCAAACTAAACTAAACCTTTTATGGAAGCCCATCTAAATGCACAGAGCTCATGTTGCTTGAATTTGATGATCAAAAATTACGATGGAACCGTTATAAAGAACAATGGCAAGTAGCTTGTTGTGCAAATACATAAAACATAGCGGCTCTCCAATCCGAATCGCATCTGGCAGTGAATAGAGGTGAAACTTGTTGTGCCCACCTAATCCCATATGGCAAGCCGGTAACCTTGGTCGTCGCCCACCAAGGTACTGATCCGGCCTAACCCTGCGGAAACCTTCTTCAGAGTGACAGCGAAGGCTCAGAGGAGCTTATAAATATTGTGACGCATGCTTAAGAAAACAGCCTCTTCCCACTATACTTGATGGTTGAACCACCTTGTAAAGAGGAAAAACCTCAAGTTGTTCTTGGTGGTTAAGAGATGGGATGGTATTTGGCATAGAGAAATTAACAGTTAGGTTTTTGTTGTGGTAACTTCCAGTATCATAGTTGTGAAGTGAATAAGACACTTGAATGTTTAAAAATGTATTGAAATTATTTTTATGAAAAGTGTATTAAATGTTGATTTAGATTTCTAGAAATTGGTATTAGTTGGAGGAAGATATAAAGATAACAGATAAATGATTGGTAGTTATGAAATGCTCAAATATGTATGGATAAAAAGTGTGAATATATATTGGCGCATGTTCTCTGAGAAATCAGAGATGTGAATAGCGTCTTTCTACTAAACTCGGTGGGTACACTCTTAAAACAAACGAGCGTTTTTAACTCAGTCTGAGTTAATTTCCACTCCTTTCCGTGCCGAAAATGCACTTCTCCTATAGGAGTGAATTTCACTCTTTTTCGGAGTGGGTAAAAGAAATAAAAGAAAACAATATGCGTCCTACACTCTTAAAACGAGCGGTTTTAACTCAGTCTGAGTTAATTTCCACTCCTTTCCGGTGTCGAAAATGCACTTCTCCTATAGGAGTGAATTTCACTCTTTTGTTTTAAGAGTGTAAACAACCTAGCCAAAAATGAAAAAGTTTTTCTTGTAGTAAGAGAATAAGTTGGATGACTAATAAGCTGTTTCTGATAGAACCTGGTCTTCTGGCAATTTTGAATTTCGAAAGTTTGAAAAATCAATATAGATTACAGTAGTTATCGGAAATAAGTTTCCATTTGGAAAAAAATGGGAAAAAATCGTTATACCGAAAAAAATTATTATTTTGTACAGGGTTATTTATCGACTACAGACGCATTTGAAGTCGATATTAACATTGACAGGACAATAACTGTCTAAACATATCTGTGGGACACTCATTGTAGAATTGGTAAAATTAGTAATAGTATCACTGCATGCAGAATGTCTTGACAGCCTACTCATGTCTCAAGGTGTTAACTCTATTCGATATGAATCACACTATTGCTACAGTTCGCGGTAAGCAGGAACAGTTAAAATAGGATATTCGCCACCCAATATTAATAATAAATAAATACGGTGGGCATTTTTACATCAGACGTGGGAATAAAAAAACAACTACGTAATTGAAAAGAAGACAGCCCACAATTGGAACAATATTAAACAAAAGAATGGAGGAAAACAAAATGGCCGAAGGGTTAATAGGACGAGCAATGAAGTCATGTTCTTTCCGAATCAATTACAAATTCGAGACGGGTTCGCAGCTACCTATCGATTATTCTAAAATGTCTGTCGCTTTTATTTTGGTATTCTGTGTGAAGATGTGTTCCTTTATTGATGGCGAGAAAAAAAAAAGAACAACGTCTAAAATGTCTTTCGCGCTTTTTTTCGTGATGATTTTACGTGTTCGCAAAAAATGGAATCATGTTTGCGTGTTTATATTTAGATTTGAGATTAAGTGTTGGTGAGAGTTGTTACATGATTGATCGTGAGGAAGTGTTTCTAATTTTAAATGAATTAGAATAAAAATATTGGAATTTTTTTTTATGAGGAATCCATTGTGAAATTGATATTGAACGTTGATGAATATCGAAGTGTGATGGTTTATGAATTTCACATCAGAATAATAAGTGAACCCCGGTTGCCAGTTGAAATTTTTAAAAAAAAATACGAGTTGGGCTCAGAATAGCAAAATGTAACTTTTCTCACGTTACGTCCGGTGCGATAGTATTTCCAGTAGCTCAGGCTCACTTCCGGCAAGTTGGGTCACTTCCGGAAAAATTAACCAAATGCATTTAAAAGCAAAAAAAAATCTAAATGCTAAAAAATACTCTATTGAACCAAAAATAATAGTTTGGAGGCAGTTAAAATTAGAAAATTCCTAGCTACAACAATTTTTCTACTGATTAAAATTGTATTAGCCAAGTAGACCAACAATTAGCCTATTAGACAAGTCAGGCAATCCTGAAGTAAATTAAGTAAGTTGCTGCAAATTAGCTGCATGTAGACACACTGTGATATTGTATGTATTTCCGAATTCGTCAAGAACGCATGACATGGCTAAATATTAACGTGTTTAGAGGGACTTACATTCGAAACGAATAATCATAGTTATTTAAGCACAACTAGTGACGAAAATAATACTTTATTAAGCGAGTGAAATAATGACAAGAGCTTAATAAAGTATTATTTGGCACGTGCTTGCTTACATTTTTTTTAATAACGTGCAAAAAAGTATACGTGTTAAGTGTTACTATAAATTTGCATGTTAAATAAAAGTATTGTTTGGCGTGAAATTTGTGTTCTTACTTTTGTCTTATTTAATTTCCTTTAATAATTTTTGTAGTACTTGTAGTTTCCATGGAGATATTAGAAAATGCAAAAGTAATGAACCAATAGAAATAAGTGAGTTTCATGACATCATTTTGTTTTTCTACCAATCAGATACTCTTATTTACTTTACCGCATTAGTGCCGAAAGTACTACTTTCGGCACTGTCTGTGACGCCAGCACGTAAAGTGTCATTTTCGCAACGATTTATGAATGAATATGATATAAAAAAGTGAATTTTTTAAAAAAAAAAATACTTTGATACTTGTTAATTTAATTAAGATACATTTCTAGTGAAATTGTTTAATTAAATAATAAAAAGTAATCTAAACATAAGAGCAGCGATTTTATTAGTAATAAATGAACATTTAAAATTCATCGCGAAACACCCATTATATAATGTATCTTTAGTTTATTTCTATCGCATTGTTTTGTAAAAAGTTCTGAAGTATTCTTAAAAGACAATTTATTCGAACGTCAAGCCACCATGGATATAGCGAAGGTCAAAATCACGAATTTCACAAGTTCATCTTGGAATAACTTATATCCACAAGTTTATCTAGCTGTTAGACACAATGACACTTGTATTGTAACAAGTGTGAACAAGCGTAAGGTCTGTTATGATGAATTCAGATAATGTTTATATTCTCATTTATTATTCGTAAAATAGATAACGAATTTGGCTAGCAATGTCATTTTGACGCAATAGTGCAATAAAGTTTATGCAAGTTACGATAGATTTAAATACAGTTAAACAATTGTAAATGTAACTTTATTTGAGCTGTATCGTATTTCATTAGTATATGTTAACAATGGTCAATTATAATACTGAATAACAACTAAGGCCTCATTGAAACGTTATACCTTGGGCTATTTTTAAAATTGCATCAATTGTTTTTGATTGCGTTTTTGAAACTTAAAATACTGGTAAGAAGAAACTACTATGTCTTTGACTTATATTTTTTTAGAAATTATTGTATTTAGAACAGCATTACAGGGGGAAATTAAAATTGTCAAATTGTATACAAACGAATGTTTAGTTAAACAAGTAGGTTTGTAACAGAATCTGTCACTTAACCCGCTTCGACACAAAAGTTGTGTTAAACAAATAAAAAATCGCCAAACACTGCATTAATTCTATATTAAACATTTACATGCTAAATTTGGCTAGTTTTATTTATTTTATTTTGAAAATTCAATAATTAATACTTATTGTTTGCAAAAATTAATTTGTATTTCAAAGAATAAATATGTACTATTCCACGCTTTTAAATAGAATGAAAATATTTCATATCAACATACAAAGAATTTCGTAGTGAAATATATTTGACATCATTTCAAACTGATCGATGTCGCAAAAATAAATTTATTTTAATTTATTGTCTAAAAGAATTAAGTTTCTCGGGCGATTGTTGCGAATGGCAATGGTGATTTAATTCTAATAACAAACAGGGCCTTTAGCTATTTGTAATTCAAACTTTTAAACGCCAAAATTAACTATTTTCATTAATCTTCTTTCTCAGATTTAATAATTAGATTTAATTAAATTACAGTTCGAAAAATATATAATTAGTACAAATGATGCTTTAAAAATAAAAGCGATAATAGATAAAAGAAATAGATAATAGAAAAATAAAAGCGATAATAAAAAGTTAGAATTCTCTTTGCATCTTTCTTCATACATATATAATGAACCATCAAAAGAACTCTATTGTGATATTACAACAATCCAAACTGAATCATTACACATAAATAAATATTCTTTCAAATGTTTGTATTTTGTCAAATAAAATTTCTCGTACGTTTAACGAAATGGCAACAGTGAAAATATTGAATAAAAATGGAATTTGCATGTTATATCAATGTAGATTAAATTTTAAGTTTTTTAAATTTAAAAAAAAACTTCTAATTTAAATTTTTTAATGAAATTTAGAATGTAGCCTAATATGATTTTTTGCTTCAAAATGACGTATCCCACTTGTTTGTGGGACTTGTGGATGGCAACATTGAAAATATGAATAAAAATGGAATTTGCATGTTATTTTAATGTAGATAAAAAAATTTAGTTATTTAAATTTTAAATAAACTTCTAATTAAATTTTTTTAAGGAAATTTGGAATGTAGCCTAATCTGATTTTTGCTTCAAAATGACGTATTCCACTTGTCTGTGGGACTTGTGGTTCTTTCTGTGAAAGTGGGTGACGGACAGACGGACGGACGGACAGACGGACAGACAGACAGACGGACTGAACGATTATAAAACCTTCCACTTTTTACGTTATAAACGTAGTGTGGAAGCTAAAACGAGTCTTGCATTTTGCAATAAACAATGATATCAAGTTCATCTATTTTTCATTGCCTTTCATTTCTAAAATGTAAGATATTCGTTAGAACAAAGTTTTTTTTTAAAAATTTGCTTTATACTTATCACATCTTTACTAAATTCAAACAAAACAAAAAAGGATTTAGAGTTATTAAATTAATAACAAAATAAAATGTGGGTTTGAAACTAAATATTTGAAAATTTAGTTAACCTATTGATGACTTATTTTTGAACATTATTAACGCCTCCTAATTCTAATCGAATAAAAGTGGTAACTTAAAGTTTTGAAATTCATTTTCCATCTATTTTTATTAGTCCTACATAAATTAATCGGTACTATGGTAAGCTTAGATTTAGATAAGCTTAAGCAGAAAGCTAGCTCTCGTTTTGCCAATCGTCACCAATGAGTTAAGACTAAATTTTAGATTTTTAGCTCATTTGAAAAAATAACAAGTGGGTTTGTAACAGAATCTGTCACTTAACCCGCTTCCACACAACAGTTGTGTTTAACTGGTAAAAATGCGCCAAACACAGCAATTATTCTATATTAAACATTTACATGCTAAATTTGGCTAGTTTCATTTATTTTATTTCTCAAATTTAATAATTATTACTTATCGTTTGCAAAAATTAATTTATATTTCAAAGAATAAATATGTAATATTCCTCGCTTTTAAATAGAATGAAAACATTTCATATCAACATACAATGAATCAGTAGTGAAATATATTTGAGGTCATTTCAAACAGATCGATGACGCAAAAATAAATTTATTTTAATTTATTGTCTAAAAGAATTAAAGTTTCTCGAGCGATTGTTGCGAATGGCAATGGTGATTTAATTCTAATAAAAATGGCTTCCTATGCTTTTTAAATGAGCATTAAATTTTGCAGTTTTTTAAATAATTGAAGTACTTCGAATTCGAATTCTTTGACGTATGACACTTGTCCGTAGCATTTGTAGTTTGGGATATGAAAGTGGGTGATGGACGGACAGACAGACAGACGGACGGACTGAACGATTATAATACCTTCCACTTTTTACGTTATAAACGTAGTGTGGAAACTGAAAAAGCGACTTTATTGTTTTACCCTTAACTGAGCATTTATTTCTGTGTTTAATGTATTTATAACTTATTAAAGTATCACGATTCTTCATATTCTCGAATGATATAAATATTTAGCTTTAAAATGTATAAAAAAATTCTTTGCAGTTCTAAGCAACTCATGATATTCTCACAGGTTTTCCAATTATAACTTTCTCCCACAGACCAACACGTGTTCTTCAGTCAAAAGAATAATTCGAAACACTTAATATCTTTCCAGTTTGAACTTTATACTTGCGAAACACTTGGAAGGCTCAGATTAAAAACCGTATAAGTCCACATTCAAATAATTATTTATATTGCCATACTAACATTACACATTTCTTACTTTTGGCTAAATATTGGGCACCGATGCTTTTGGTGACCTTAGAAGAACCCTAAAGGCTAACTACAACTTTAAAATTATAGTTTTGTTATTTTTAAGAAGTCGTATCTCGAAATAAGTAAGATTGTAGATAAACCACTTTTAAAATGAACCCTTCATTTAATATTATTACGATTTCAACTCCACCATACAATCTATTACCGTTGTTTCTTCACTTCTACGTACCATAACTCAGAAGAACGCACACCTTGCGCAAGACCGCTGATTCTTTGTCTTAAGTAATACTGGGGATTATTAAGTCTAAGAATAAGAAAACCACTTCAGGAAGTCTCCGTTTGTTGTGTGTGTTGAAAACAACGACCTAGGATTGGGCTAGATTGAGGATCGGGGTACCAATACGACTACAGCTTTTAACCCAAGTCAGAGCAGTTTGGCTCAACAAAATAGTGTGTTATGCAGAACGAGAGAAATTGGTTTGGTTTGGGAACGCTATAATACGTTTTTTTTGTTGCATCGCTATGGATGATTAGACTAGGAATCTATGGTTTGAAGTAGTTTAGAAGTGCTATGGACATCGTTGCAGAAGGGCCGTAGTGAGCCTAGTGGTCAGCGTCTCGGTCTCGGGATCGGAAGGTCCTGCGATCGAGTCCCGGTACCACTGAAGACCTACCGAGTATATGCGGAGTACGTGCTCGTTAAATCTGTTGGGTCCGAAAGTCCTCTAAGTTCCCATACCAAATCAATACCTCTGGGGGTGACAAGCCAATTCTGGGGATCCTCTAGTTGGCCTCTGTCTCTAAAAATTAGATGGATCCACTTATGTGTGTGTGTTGTCTGTTGTGTCTGTCTTACTTGACGAAGGTTTATAAGCGGGTCGCTGACCAAGCACACAAACCTGAATATATATGTCTACCAACCAACCAACCATCGTTGCAGAAATAGAATTTTAAACTGCTTTAGGATCGAAGGATTATCTCTAACGCCAGCCAATCAAAAATTTTCCCTTGGTGCCTACCCAGGTGTAAGCTCGTCACTTCACTGTGGTTCTAAATTACGACGCCTATCTCCAAAAGCCCTCGTATAGCTCCGGTGCGACAATATTTCAACATAACCTAACTATGATTCCCATCGCCAATAACCTTCGTGTAGATCAAGTGAAATGATAATTCAACTTAAAACCTGCCACTTGGCTACTGTCCGGCTCACTGAAAATTATTTTCCGTTTATTTATACGGCCTAAGAGCATTGACTCGAACTGTAACTGTGATTCCGGCCCTGTTGTTTATACAAATATGGTGTTAGACAAGACGAACTACGCCTAAAAATAATTAATTCTGGAGTTACTTCGGATTCGAATAAACTAGGTTTACTGTGTAAGTATGCATGTTTTTGTTTCAATTGTAACGATATTGAAATGCCAATGATATGTATATTAATATATCTTTTAAAAGTTTTTTTTTTCTATTAAAGTTGTATTATTTTCCGTTTATTTATGCATCCTAATAGCATTAACTGAAACTCTAACTGCGATTCTGGCCCTGTTTGTTTTTGCAAATAGGGTGTTGGACAAGACGAATTACGCTTAAAAAGAACTAATTCTGCAGTTACCCTGGTTTCGAATCAATGAGTTTTGACTATGTAAGTATGCATGTTTTTCAATTTAACTGAACCGATATTAGTGCCAATAATATTTTAAATAACTCTCAAAAGTTATTTCTGTTTGCTGATTAACATGATAAATTTTACAACAAAGGTAAAAGTGGGATACACTAATAGAGGTTTAAGCTGAACTTCACCCAACTACATCTTTCATGTATCAAATCCCCGGTCTATCACACCTATATAGAGCCCTAAACGAGACTTAACTATGTAAGCATTCATTTTTTTTATCCAACTGAACCGATATTAAAGTGCCAATTTCGAAAGTTATTTCTATTTGTCGATTAACACGATAAACTTTACATCAAAGACAAAAATAGGATCCTCCAACGGCGATGTAAGCTGGACCTTACCCAACTCTATCTTTTAAGTATCAGATTCTCGGGCCATCTCGCCTAGGTCTTTGTTACAAAAAAAACAGCTCAATTTCCATACTAACCCCCTTCTCTGTTGCAGAGGTCAGGTGACCTCTAATGGGCAGGTTGCGAGAGCTTTCGTGTATAAAACAACGATTAGGCGATTTAGGGAAGTGTGCGCCAGGGTGGGAAATAGTTATGGTAAGTGGATCTTGGAGATTCGATGGGGAGGATTAACTAAAAGATTGTAAGAAAATGAGGTTTGAGTGCTGTTTTGAGTGCAAATTTTAGTGTTAGAGTTGGTATAGTGGTTATTTAATTGGAATTTTGGAAAAAAATAGAAACTTTGTAGCTTGTATTGTTTTCCGTGGGTAGGTAAACTGCAGTGTCTAGACCAATGACTTGGACCATTCTTAAAAGCACTCTATAATTCTAAAACATAAGAAAGTATACTGAATTGAACAGATTTACTTCACAAATTCGTATAATACGTCTATATAACCCTCCCAAGTTGGAATCTGCTACTTCTTGCAGGGCTGGGAAGCGAAGTCGGTAAGGCACATTTCTGACTGACAGGTTTGGGTCCGAGTATTGCCAATGTATTTGCTGACCTGTTTACCAAAAATTAGGATCAATCGTACTCCACGTAGAGGGAGTGCACGTTAAATATCGACGCTACGATGACCAACAATATCGCTCCTAAAATGTGCGTTGGGTGCCTATTAGGTTGTCGGCTCGTCACTTGACTGGGGTTGTAAATTGCGATGCCCGTCAACAATAGTTTTTGTGTAGCTCCAGTGCGGCATAAATCTACCGAACCGCCAGATTGAGGTAAGTGGTTATGGGTGAGAAATTGTTTGGTAGATCGTTAGGTTTGAGAGAGGGGGAATGATAAACTATAAAAGATTGTAGAAAATTGTGTTTTTAGGGGCATTTATTTCAATGCTAGAGTGGTAGATTGAGTATTCCAAAGGTATTTTGTTTTAAAAATTAACTTTACGTCTACTCAACCTTTCTTAGTGAAATGTTTATTGTTGAGTAAAAAAATTCTAAGTTAATTCTATGTTAGTTTTAATATATACAATGGAATTCCTAAAGAATGTATCAACTAGAAATTTTATTTGAAAATATGTGATTTTGTGTACATTGTATTGCAATTAATTATGTATGTTAGTTAATTATAAGTAGTTTGTGCCTTTAAATTAAATAAATACGCTATAAATTTTTTAGTGAAAATTTCTATAATGGCATAAAATGGAATTCGAGTATTATATACATACTAAAAAATAATATCCTACCAACACCCATTATGGCCAAACCTGCCGTGCACCAACTATCAATTTTTTGAATTTTTTTATAATATGGGTATTTTGATGTACGTTGGTAGGCAATTATTATGTATGTAAATAGATTAAAATTGATTGAATTAGTTATAGCGTGCGGCATTTATAATTAAATAAAGTGAATAAAATTTCTTATAAAAACTAAAACTAAAAGAATTGGGGGTATTATATACATACTAAAAAACTAAACTCCTCGACGCAACAGCCCATTAGTGGGCCAAGGCCTGCCGTGCCCAATTCAGTTTTCGTGACCAAGGACTCTGGGGTGCTAGGCATGTGTCCTATATAGGTGGTCAACCTCACGCGGGACCCCAGTGTTTAGATACCCAGCATGCTTGGTCCTCATTTTATCGACCCATTTAAGGTATGAAAGGCTGAGTGAACCTCACTCAATCCGGGATTTGAACCCCAGACCTGTGCCACGGCAATGCAAAGAACCACCACTGCGCCACGGGACCCTTATATACATACTACCAAAATATTTAAAAGTATCTTTTTTATTCTAGTAAATACAATATTTAAACGTTTTAAAATAACAATTTTTAGAAATAATTAAATACCAAAACATTCTAAACTCATCTTAATAAATTAATAGATAATCAATCAATTATAATTTATATTTCACTTATGAATCGAAAACTTTTTTCCTCATTACGCAGTTGCGGTTCCATCAAAACATATTAACAACCAAACAAGACATATTAATAATCAAAACATATTAATAAAAACCCATCTATTCATTAGACCGATGACTGTATCCCATTTTATCTAAATCACCTTTTACAAACAACATTTGATTAATATCCAATTTCCTTATATCCGAAAGATTAATCCAAGCTCTAGGGCATCTACATCGAAACACAACCACACCGGATTCACCCCTCAGGATAATTACTAAAAAAAATTGGGAGGTTAGATTTGATGAATAGATGTTGTCGAGAGAAAAATAATACAAAAACCGGGTTTCCAAATGAAGGTCCTGATCGTTCTGCTTATGCACCCAAAAAACCCGCTTGGAGAGTGATTTGGCACTAATTTAAAGAGTAATAGATGCTGCATCTACAGTATCCTATGAGAAACTATATTTATATAAAATAAAATTGTGAACGAAACATTTATTAATATTTTAACTGTCTGAGGGGTAAGCAAATTGGCTAAAGTGTGTACTTTTGTCACTGCATGAGATTAAAATTTTACATTTTTACAGAAAATTTTATTTCTTAAATTTTTTTTTCACAAAATAATATTTCTGTTGCAAATGATTATAAAGGACTCCTCCATACTTATTATTTGAGTTATTTGTCTTCGAACAATTAATTATTTATATTAAAATGTTTTTTTCTTAAAAATGAGAGCAATTTGTTTGATTTTCAAATTTGATGTGCGTCCTACGCCTTGATTCACTTTACAAAACATGCGCGCGCTTCGTTTTGTTATGTAAAAAATCAATTAGGCGACTTCACTTTTTTTCTCGCCAAGCATCTTCTCTAACCGCTAATGTGAAAAAAAACCGCCCAATTATTATTAATCAGCCATGTTTGGCTTAAAAAACGCCATCTTTCTAAGCAAATCTTTAACCTTGCGTTGCGTGATAATAATGAATCAAACTGTGCGTCCCCCGCGGTGAGTTCTGTCTGCTAACCCAGTTGCGCACGGGAGCCTTGCCGGAAAAGGAGTTGTACAGAACGGTTTGGGTGGAAAAGAAAGATTCAGTGTTTTTGAGTTTGCGTAAGACTAGTGGGGAAGGTTTAGTGTGGTTTTTTTTAAAGGAAATAAGGGCTGATGTATGATAACATAACATTGGACATGGGACTGTAGGGACTAGGATTTCGATCTTGGTAAATGTTAACGTAAATTTTCTTGACAAAGGAAAACCAATATAGGAGTTTTACGAAAAAATTTACAACATTAAACTTTATTGAAATTTTTCCCCCCTAATGCTCATATATTTTAAATTTTTTTTATCCCTTAATAAACCAATGCGAGTATCATAAACAATTTTTTTTGTTGTAACGAATATTAAATTCAAACCTTATCAAACATATTGAAACTTAATTAACATAGCGTATACTTATAAGAACTTTAATAAAATAGCGAATTTTGTGAATAAAATACGGTATAGGCACATTAGTAAAAGTACTATACAAATGACAAGGAAAAGCAAATATATACGAAGCAAATATATACGAAGCAAATATAATACGAAAAAATATAATAAACATATTACAATTTCGCTAATAAAAAAATTATAGTCGGAGAAAAGCCGAAAATGAAATTAGCGCGCCGATTTCAAACGAAAGAACATCATTTGTAACCAAACATTATACTAAATTAAACCATGTAACTATATGAATAATGGTAAGTCTTACTTTAATTAGACAAGGAAAAAAATAAAAAAGATTAAACCAAACATGGTAATACAAAAAAAGGGAAAAAGAACGAGACAAGCATCCACATCAAACAATTATTTCAAACGACAATTAATAATAAAAGATAATTAATTAAAGGATTAGAACATTAATAATAACTAGAAGAGCCGTAATAAAGACAAGGAAAATCAACTTTAAAAATTGGAGTAATGAGAAAGGTAGGGGAAAAAATCAACGAGCCGCACATCAAAGGAAATCTAATTATTTCGAACAGAATTTGAAAAAAACCAAATACAAATAATATCTAGAAATGTATTAAAAAGACAATGGAACTAATTAAAAATTATATTGTAAAGTCGATCGTTGAAGATAATATTTTAAAAAAAAGTGATTTACGTCAAGTGAAAGTAAAGAACTCAAATTTTGATTCAAAAATTTCATTTATTCAAATTCTTAAAAAAAATAATAATAATTGGAAGTACATTGAAGAAAACAATTTTCACGAAGTAAAAATGTTTTGAGTAAATATAAATTGATGTGTTCCACAACGAATGAATGCAAATGTTTTGAAACTAAAAATTTAGAATTAACGAATACTTTTTTATTTAAACAATTTTATAACTTTAAATGCACTAAAACAGAAAATTAAAACGAATTTTAAAAGTTAAACCAATTTTAAAAATTAGCGTAAAGAGGCAAAGAAATAAATTGATGTATCTTAGTCCAAATATATATAAATTTGAAAACTATTTTTTTGTTATTAAAGAAAACCGATAAAATCACACAGTTATAAACAATTACTAGATGTGCTTTGAAGTTAATAGGTAATAGAAAGGACTAAAGAAAAATCGTTAACAAAACCGCGAGCAAGTGAAAGAGCGAAAGTCTCATCTTTTAAAACCAAAAATTAACCCCGTAAGTAAAATTATCCAAACAGGAACAATAACTAGAAGTGCATTAAACATATACGTAAAACTAATCGCAAAAACTAGACGAGTTTGGAGAAATATGAGTTTAGAGAAATTGAGAAATTTAGTAGCTACAAATAATCTCGAAAAATATAATTTGAAACCAAATCTCAAATATTAAATACAAATGATAAAACCACCAAAATATGCATAATTACTGAAGACAGACAAAAAAGAGCTAATGCACAAAATTAGAGAAAAGAGAGAAATGTATAAAATGATATAGAAGCACTTCACGCCAAAAGATAAAATAGTTTTAAACTATTTTTTTGATTTAAAAATTGTATTGGTCTAGTTTTATAACTAGAATTATGTTAAAAATGCAAGGGAAAAATATTTTTTTTTAAAGATGACAATTTTTAAAAGTAAAGAAAAGTTCCATACGCTTTACATCGAACAAAAATATAAATCTTTCAAAATTAAAAATTTGCAACTAATAAAAAATACGTATAACTAATAAAATTATCCAAATATAAATAATTAAAAGGTTATTAAACACATTCATGAAACAATTTTCAAAAACAAAACGCCTTTCTCTTTCATCTAACTTTCCGAAGACAAATCCCAGCTTCCAACGAAACCAAGAGAAAGTGAAAAAGTGAGAGCCCAAACTCTTACCTGTCCTCAACTCTTTGATCCTCAGCTCTCTCTTCCACTCTCACTGAAAAGTCCGAAGGAAAGAGAAATCCTCAGCTGCTTCTGTTAAGAAAAGATCCTGACCCGACAGACCGGCTCTCTCTTCTGATTGGGCGGTTACCCTACACACGTCACAACTCGCAACCCACTTTAAATGTAAGATACCTTTCCTGTCTCTAGCCGTAAAAGATGCAACAACATCAACACACACACCAATCGAAAGTGAAAACGAACTGACCGGCCATTAGGTTTTTATATAGCTTCATGACGTCGCCTGACGTCATGGTGTGGTTTTTTTTAGGTGGAAGGTCGGTATTGTGCAACGTTGTTGATTGCCCCTCTTTTTTTGAGGTGCATTACTAGAAGGGGAAATTCCATTTGATTCGATTCTGATTGGGAAAATAGTGAAAATTATGTATGAATCATTGAGAGTTTAAAATGTGATTGTTCAATAAGAGGTGATAGTTGATTATTGTGATATGATATATGTTTTCGGTTTCTTCCTCGATTTTTAAACGAATTGATGAAAACTTCTAGTTTGCAAAGGTTTTCCCAAGCGGACATATTTACACTGACAAAACAGTGCAGGCTTTATGCGCAAGCTCTAACTCAGCTTTACATAAACCTAACTTGATACGTTTTATTTATGAAAGATTGTGTGAATCATGAGAGTTTAAAATGCGATTGTTAAGAGATGATAGTGTTATTTGATATTTTCTTAGTTTTTTTCCTTGATTTTATATCTAATTGACAAACTTTTTTTTGTAAAGGTTTTCCCAAGCGGACATATTTACACTGACAAAACAGTGCAGGCTTTATGCGCAAGCTCTAACTCAGCTTTACATAAACCTAACTTGAACGTTTTATTTATGAAAGATTGTTTGAATCACGAGAGTTGAAATGCGATAGTTAAGAGATGATAGTGTTATTTGATATTTTTCTTAGTTTTTTCCTGATTTTATATCTAATTGATAAAAACATTTTGTTCGTAAAGGTTTTACCCAGCGGACATATTTACACTGATAAAACAGCGGTTAAATTTACCGCAGGTTTTATGCGCAACTCTAGCTCACCGTTATTTTAGCCCAACTTGAACAGTTTTTTCTATAAAATATTGGCGTGATATTTCCCCTACTCCATCGAAAAATGTAAAGTCTCACTCGTCAAAATTTTCAAAAACATTTCAGTTTACTTATATTAACTACCTTAACTTTACTGAAAGTTTTAATGATTTTCTGTAAAAGAAGTTATTGATATTTTCTGAGTCTTCCTGATAAAATTTAATTAGTATTTCCGCTTTCAAAAAACTTTTCTTTTCGGTTTTTCATTTTTCCCTTAACCACTTTTTGCGAAACCTGCTTTTTTAAAAATGGTGTAAAATTTACATGAAAAGGTCTTTATAGAATTGACGGGGATCGGTACAACCAAAATTTTCAAATTTCTTTTCAGTTAATTATACTAAAATTAAAGTTTGGTGGAGTTATTCTCGAAAATTATTGAAAGAGGAGTAGCGTTTTAAAAAAGTTTCGAAATTTTCCTTTTTGTAAAATAAATATTACACTACCTTTCTGAACATTTACTGAAAGTTTCATAATGATATCTTCTGTAGAAAGAAAGTTATTAAATATTTTCTGGAGTCATTCCTATAAGTTTGAATACGTATTTCGTCTGCGTTCAACCTTTTTCTGTTTCGTGTTTTTCAATTCTTGTGTTTAATAAATCCCGAAGGCTTTTTTGCTAATTAAGTTAGAATTTTGAAACTTTTTACCTGCTTTTTTAGATAAATGGCGTACAAAATTGTGCATGGAATGAGGTCTATTGTGTATAGTTTTTTTAAATGTTGAATTCGATAATTTGTAATTTTTTTGTGATTTTTTGAGATTTTCAGTATGTTACTTTTTAACTGCAGCTCACATTTTAAAATCCATGCACAGTTGTTGAATAAATAATACTAACAACAAACTATAAAGTTTGGTGGAGTTATTCTCAAAATTTTGCCTTTTTGTAAAATAAATGAAAAACTACTTGTAAATATTTGTTTATGTGAGCTATTTGAGGAAAGATGTAAACATACTAAGTTGCATAGTATTCGTTCAATTTTATCGACAAGCAATTCTATTAGGTACATCCTAACTTCGTGACAAATATAAATTACAGAAGACATATCATTTTGTATTAGAAAAATGTCAGATTGCATCCCGAATAAGCACATATCGTCCAAGCCAAAAGCTTCCCCTTTAAAGTGTATAGGCTATCTTAATATTCTTGTGAGTCATCGCGCAACAGTGTGTGCTCTTCTTCCAACTTTATTGCTGAAAGTTTATTAGATAACATTATTAAAATAGTTATTATTTCTAGAAATAATGTTTTGGGTATCGTATCGCCTTAAAACAGCTACTGTGGACTCACTGCAACATTTTCCGGAATAATTGCTTGAGCAAGCAGCTTAAAGTTTCCCAAAGCAACCGAAAAGTGAGAATAATGAATAACGTGGGCAAATTTGGATTTCTTAAATGTACTTGGGTATAATAAATAGCATATTGAAAAAAACTCGCAGTTACAGATAACCTCGTCTATAAGCCCTCTAAGATTTGGGTGGCAAATATGCTTAAGTATTGGCTTCTGTATATAATATTTAAATTTACAAAAGATTACCGTTATAAAATATTTTAAGTTTCGGTAGCAATTTTTTCATATACATCAAAAATTAAACGTTTACAAAGTTAAAAAATTCGTAGAAATTATTACATTATATGCTGTAAAACAAACATGCACAACTATCGCTGGATGAATGTATGCGACGGCTCACAAGGAGTCAAATTCCACAATAAGAAAAGTACAAAAGTCTAGCAAAAAAAAAAAAGTCTGTCTGTGTGTCTGTATGTCTGTGGATCGTAAAACTACTTATACTGCCCTCAGAAATTCGAAATTTTAAAGATAGATTCCTTTTAATATCAACGTGTGCACCTGAGGCTTAGTTTTTTCATATTTGTTCCATTTTTAGAGAAAATTCTAATTTTCTGAAAAAAATACACCACTTTCGCTCAAATCCGATCATTTTTTTAAATTTCGTGTTGCCATTCGACAGAAGAAATTAAAATGAACACAAAAATTAATTAAAATTGAAAATGCTTTATTTTCTTGCCATTACCTTCAGAAACTAAATTAATGATTTGAAAAATAATTGAACGTGCCAATGAGCTAAATGTTTTTAATAAAAAACCCCAGAATGGAGATTTTGACGTGAAATAACATTGTAGTACAATTATGGTTAATTTTGAATTTATCAGGAAAATTGCGATGACAGTAAGTTCATATTGAGGAAGATTTTTGTGATATGAGGATGTGCATTTTATGGTGATGTACTTTTATTTTGGAATTTCAAAGCAATATAAGTAACGGGATTTTATTCTTTATAATGAAAGGGAACAAAGGAAAAGCTTATTATCCTATAGCAAATTAAATGACAGATAAACTTGGATCGATTTGATATTCTATTGGTCCGTGCGAAGAACGGGTATTTATTTGCTAGTCTCTATTCCCAGATTTTATTGTGGGTTTATTTGATGATTGTTTCATTGATTTTTCTGTTGACTGCATGTATGCATATTTAAGCAATAAATGTATAGTTATGCTATTACTGAACTATGATGGTTAATAACGGTCATCGCACTAGAGCTGTATATTAGTGTTTTATGTCTTTATTTTTTCGCCAAATACGTTGCCAAACTCGCCAAATTATTAACTGAAACTCGCCAAATGGGCAATTTCTTTTATAAATCTATATACATAAAAGGCAACTTCCGTTTGTTTGTTTGCTTGTTTGTTTGTTTGTTTGTATAAGACACGAGATCTAAAGAACCACGCAACAGATTGTCACGAAATTTGGCACAAAAATTCATCTCATCTCCGGAACAAACATAGGCTAAGAATTTTTCGAATCAGACCATTCCTTCTATCGTTTCGAACGTTTTTCTGAAAAAACTACACCACTTTGGCTCAAATCCGATCATTTTTTTACTTTCCTGATGCCATCGGCTGAAAAAATTAAATAACTTTTAACAAAAGTAATTAAAATTGAAAATGTTTATTTTATTCTGTTGCCATTAACTTCAGAAACTAAATTCATTATTTGAAAAATAATTGACATGTTTCAAGTGACGTAATTCCGGCAGTCTCCATTCCCGGATTTTATTGTGGGTTTATTTGATGATTTTTTCATTGATTTTTCTGTTGACTGCATGTATGCATATTTAAGCAATAAATTTATCGTTAAGCTATTACTGAACTATGATGGTTAATAAAGGCCGTCGCACTAGAGCTGCATATTAGGGTTTTATGTCTTTATTTTTTCGCCAAATACGTTGCCAAACTCGCCAAATTATTAACTAAAACTCGCCGAATGGGTATTTTTTTTTAAATAATTTATAAGCTGGTTGGTTGTTCGAAGGTCATTGTGTTAGAGCTGTATAATGGGTGTGTTTGTAGCTATATCTATTTTCTCGCCAATTTTTTTCCCAAAACGTGCCAAATGAGCTAAAAGGTTTTATCTATATACATAAAAGGCAACTTTTGTTTTTTGTTTGTTTGTTTGTTTAAGACACGAGATCTAAAGAACCACGCAACAGATCGTCACGAAATTTGGCACAAAATTTATCTCATCTCCGGAACAAACATAGGCTAAGAATTTTTCGAATCAGACCATTCCTTTTATCGTTTTCGAACGTTTTTATGTTTCCCATTCAATGCATTGAAGACCTTAGAGGTTTATTGCTCCTTAAACAGCACGTTTTCACGGATTGTTTATTTAGTTTTATTTTACACATTTGTTAAAACGATTTTTAAGTATATTTAGTTTAATTACAGCTAAAAATTTAGAAATAAGCATCTAAAACAAAAATCGTTTGCTAGCTTTTTAGCAGTTAGAAAAGTATTTAATATTAAAAATAAAAATCGTTTGCTTTAGTATCTTTTTCACAGTTTAAAAAAACAAATAAATATAAAAAATGCAAATCGTTTGCTGTTTGCTGGAGTAGCTTTATAACATCTAAACAATTAGATCATGTAATTCACTTTCATTAAAAATATTTTATTTTCTGCACGGAGACCAAGAGTGATCAGTTTAAAGTGAGATTTAAATTTTAACTACTTTGGAAGAACAGATTATACCAATCTTTGTCCTAAACGCATTTTTTTCTGCCATTTTGTACTGCTTATATTGTATTTATATCTACAAAGTGTCCAAAAAAAAGTTACTTAATTTATTGGAGAACTCCCTTGAATTGCGTTAAAATAAATGTTTGAGACCCTTTTAAGATTTAGCTTTTTTCCATTTTTAATTCTTACTGATTATTTTTTACTTAAATATGTATTCTTTTTAATTTGCGCTTCTTATCAAAGGTATTTTTGAAATTAATATTATTCGTTACTATATCCAAGTTGGGTAATTAAATGGAAAATTACTGGGTAATCTTCATATCTTATGTAACTAAAATGAGAGAAAAAAATAGTTAAATTGACTGTTAAATTATTTTTCAACCTCTACCCGTGCAACGTCGGGTATAACAGCTAGTAATTTATAAGCTGGTTAGTTGTTCGAAGGTCATTGTGTTAGAGCTGTATAATGGGTGTGTTTGTAGCTAACTGTTTTTTCGAGTAAAATGTTTCAATAAAATTGATATATTTAGATGCAAAGGATAACGTAACACGATTTATCAATGCTATTGTAAAGCAAAGAAAACGCATGAGTAGTAATTTAGTAAATCTAAGCTAATAAAGTTAATGTACTTTGGCTACATTTTTAATGTTTGCTGTAAAGTAATGTCTACGTATTTTTACAATTTCTTCGCACAAAAAATTACATTTGCTCCACCTTCTGAGGAATAAATTCATTGGCTGAAGTGTAAACTGATGTTCACCGTATGCGATTAAAATATCGAATTTTTATTGAAAATTTAATTTCTAAAATTTTTTAATATCATATTTGTATTGCAGATAATCATAACATAATTATCAATTACTCCTTCATTCTTTAAATTAATAAAATTATAAAATTTATTTTTTTTAAACATTATGTGGGTTGCTGAAAACATGACAGTCAGGCAACACTGCGTACGATGTCGCCCTTAACGGATGTTGGGTGCCTACGTTGGGTTACCTACTCAGTTGCCGGCTCGTCACTTGACTATGGTTCTAAATTACGACGCCGGTTGCCAATAACCCTTGTCGAAGCCAGTAAATTAGAAATCAGCTTCCAGATGAGAACATTGTTTATTTAGCAGTTCTTTTAGCACAAATTAAAACACAGCAGCAAGAGGTTAAATTTGACAACAAAAAAGAACGCTATCAGCGGCACGTTTTCATAGCAACCATGTAACAGCTCCATAGCAACCATCAAACAGTTAGTGCGTCTCCATAGAAACCATAACTACCACGGTGAATACATCCCTCGTGCAGCTGTAGTGCGGCGACGATAATTCAAACTAATCTAACCTAACCTGTCGGTCAGGTTAAGGGTTTATACGTCCGTATTCCTTAAAAAATCACGTGAGTATCTGGATTAAATCTTTTACTTTTTAACTTAAGCGTTACTGAAAACAAACTATATAAAAAAAGTAACAAAAGGCAACCTCCACCTTCCCAATAACATATTCAGCAGGGAATTCCCCATCTGTACAACCTTTACTATCTCTTCATCTCCATTTCTTTTTCTGGCACATCCTCCAACCCATGCATCACAGTATGCGTCGGATTACCGGATGATACGGACTACAGGGGTTCCGCGGCGACCCAACCCTTTTCTTTGCAAAGATTTGGAAACCCGTAACCAATAATTGGACGGCGTTACCCTTGCAGATCCGCATTCTTGAAAACGAATGTCATGTTATCCATCAAGCGCCACCATGAATTTTGACAACCACATTTGCGCCATCATGCTTTTCTTCGCAATGTCAAAACCATGGAGGTTACACTATCTCTATGGTCAAAACTGTATTTGAAGTGGTTTAAAGGAGTTAAGAAAGTTGGAAATATAGCTATATACACGATTGTTTCCGACGAACTAAGGTATTTTGAATTGCAGACAAGTAAAGACGATATCTGAGTGGGTTCCTAACGCAACCTCGTAGGGACGTCGTAAACTCATCGAAACGTCGCAACCTCATAGTGACGTCACAAATTCATTTCGGCATTCCAACCTCATAGTGCATGCAAAGTCTAAGCATTAAACTACCATGCATCTATTGCGCACGAACCTTTCTGTCGTTTTAGCCAGATTCAAAATAAAATTCATAGTCATAGTAAATGGTTTAGAGAAGTTATGAAAGTTAGAAATACAGCTATAAACGAGCTATCCAGGACAAACTTAGTTATTTATTTTAAAATGCAGTTTTGAAAAGACGATATCTGAGTGGGTTCCCAACACCACCTCGCATAGTGACGTCACTTACTCATGGTGACGTCGCAACCTCGTAGTGGCATTCCAACCTCATGGTGACATTCCAACTTCAGTGATATTGCATAAAAAGTCCAAGCTTTAAACCACCATGCATTTACTACGCAGCAACCTGTCTGTCGTCTCAACCAGATTCAATATATATAGAATTCACAGTAGGGGAGAGCGTGGCTAAACCGTACATCCATTTTTTTAGCCTAGATTTTACGCTAGACGATCCCGTTAAGTGCTATAGTCTAGAGGCAGATCGCACAAGTTTACAGTATAGATATCGTTTCGCTGTGCGTATGAGTATGAAAAACTGTGAAACGTGAAACTGTTTTTACTCGTTTTCTTATAATTTTCGTGCAGTACTAAATGAAAGGTAATCTTTTCTTTTATGCTAGTAAATGTAGATCATAATATACTTCTCTTAAGCTCTCTTTTGGTTGTTAGCGATGTTTGGTTAAGTGATAGAATTTAAGGTTATTTTAACATATTGAAGCGAGGTACAGATTGGGGCTAAACCGTACAGAAGTGTACGGTTTAGGCCCAAATGGTTTTCTATGGCAACATACCTGCATCGATTGTAACTTACGCGGAAAGTAGGCCTACCAAAAATGTTAGTTTTATATTTTTTTAACAATTTTTTCCAAGCCCCCAAATAAAGCACAACTGGAAGAGTCAGCTGAAGTAAAAGAGCTGAAGGAAAAAAATTCAATGACTGCAGGGAAAAATAAAAGCTGAAAAGGTAGGTCAGAAAAATTCAAAACAGATGAACATGAGACTCAAAAGTAAAACCAAAGCGAATCCTAAACCCAAGAAAACAATTTCTAAAACAATAGTGTCTATAAATTTCTAAAATTTTCTAAATTTCTAAAATTTTCTACATTTCTAAAATTTTCTAAATTTCTAAAATTTTCTAAATTTCTAAAATTTTCTAAATTTCTAAAATTTTCTAAATTTCTAAAATTTTCTAAATTTCTAAAATTTTCTAAATTTCTAAAATTTTCTGAAATCTTCTAAAATTTTCTAAAATCTTCTAAAAATTTACAATTGTAATACAGTTTTTAGTTACGACTGTTATTAGTAATAAAAAGTTTTTTTTTACAGTAATCTATTGCATTACAAACATTACTTACCTAAACAGATGATTTTTAAAATGTACGGTATAGCCCATTCTACTGTACGGTTTAGCCCCGACCTCCGGGGCTAAACCGTAGTCCTGTACTAGCAAAATTTAAATAACCGAATTATTTTTCAACGCGGAATTATTTTAAACCATTGCATGAATAAATTTTATACACACTGTCCCCAAAATATTCGCTCATTGATAAAAGTATTTAAAGTTTTTTCTTAAACTACAAAAATTCAATTTTTGTAGTAAAAGTAACAGCATCCAGGTTATTAAAATATGTAGATAGTAGACTGTTCGGGATTGGCGTGCCTCAAACTTATTTCGCTTAAAGATTTTCCGGTTCGAAATCTGCGTGTCAATCTTTTATGGAAATACCGGAAAGTGAGGGTGTCCCGAAGACTGCGTGGGTTTTCCCCGTCTCAAAAACACACACAAGAGAAATTCGAAGAGTCTTAAAATGGTTCCATAATTTCCAAATTAATCTAATAGTTATATTAATCCAAATTATCTAGGATCACGAAATTTAAATAAAAAGCTTTGATTAATTTTGAATGGGGAGGTTGTGCAAATATCTCTAAGTCTTGTAA
Organism: Oedothorax gibbosus; assembly: GCA_019343175.1. NCBI lineage: Eukaryota > Metazoa > Arthropoda > Arachnida > Araneae > Linyphiidae > Oedothorax > Oedothorax gibbosus. Next base: position 6,826,310 of record CM033280.1, on the reverse strand, counting down.
GCGAATTGTGGATTTAGTGTGGAATTATTTCAAAATTTTTATTCCGAATTTTTTATTAGCATTGTTAGCATACTAGCACAATTCAAAATAAACAAATTATTTTTCAACGCAGAATTCTTTTAAACCATAGAATAAATAATTTGAAACCATACAGTCTTAACAATGTTCGGAAATTGGCAAAAGTGCCTAAGGTTTTAGCTCAAATTACAAAAAGAATTTTTTATGGTAAAAGTAACAACATCTATCTTATCAAGATATTTAGACTGGACTGTTACGGATTGGCGTTCCTCAAACTTATTACCGGTTCGAAATCTGCGTGTCAATCTTTTATGGAAATACCGGAAAGTGAGGGTGTCCCGAAGACCGCGTGGGTTTTCCCCGTCTCAAAAACACACAGAAATTCGAGGCGTCTTAAAATGGTTCCATTAGCTCCACGGTCGCGTCACGAGGTCAAGGACACAGTTACATTAGCCAGATGCTGATGAACTCACTTGCAGAAAATTTCAGAACTCTGCACTTGAGGAGACAAAACGTGAAAAATTGCCAAGAAATCTGCATTTGAAAGGATTGGGTTATTAGAAAAAAAAAATAAGTGCATAATTAGGGGGTGTTAGGTATGTAACTTGTTTGGAAATGGTGAAATTTTTTGTGTAGATTTAAGTGTGTGTAAATTCGGGTTTTTCTTTTAGAACTTAGAAGAGAAGGAATAGTTTTTGTAAGATTGAATGATTTTTTCATTTGTTCGTTTTGGGGAACTGCAATAACTTCATGAAGTTTATGCTGATATAACAGAAGTTTTAAAAAATGAACACTCTTAAAACAAAATAGTGAAATCCACTCCTATAGGAGAAGTGCATTTTCGGCACCGGAAAGGAGTGGAAATTAACTCAGACTGAGTTAAAACCGTTCGTTTTAAGAGTGTAGGACGTAGATTGTTTTCTTTTACTTCTTTTACCCACTCCGCAAAAAGAGTGAAATCCACTCCTATAGGGGAAGTGTATTTTCGGCACGGAAATGAGTGGAAATTAACTCAGACTGAGTTAAAACCGCTCGTTTGTTTTAAGAGTGAAGGAGTAGGCTTACATGAACTTTTTTTTAGCAGGAATTAAAAAAAAATCTTAAACAATGACCATGTTGATAACGACCACAAAAATATAATAACCCCGTTTTTAGTTGATAATGTGCATTGTGCAAAAGGAGACTTAGCAAACGAAGGAAGTCTCAGAAAACAAACTTCTTCAAACACGGTTAATTTAAAAAAAAAAAAAAAAATTCCGGTGAGATCAATTGTCAACAAAATGTTTTTAAATGATTAATTTTGTAAAAAAAAGCATTATTTTTTATTTAATTTTAAAAGAAAAGAACCCAGTTGAAAAAATGTACTTTGAACATTTTCATGAATGTTCTGAAATGACTTCTTAGTCTACAAATTTAGTTGCAAATAACTTGCTGCATTCCCGTTAATTCTCGTGTAAGTTGGTATATTTTAGTTTAGACCATAGATATCATAGTTAAAGTATTAGATTGGCAGATCACGTGACCTCCAATGCTAACGACGGGACGCGCATGGAGTCCAAAATAAGAGGGCAAAATGGCCAGTGTTGCTGCCACTTTAAGGAGAAAAATACTACGAAAAATACCATTTAATTCTAAAATTACAAAAAAAATATTAGAAAAGGATTTAAAGTCACTAAAAAGATTCCAAAATGCAGCTAGTATTTTTACGATATTTTTTGGTAATTTTAGAATTAAATGTTATTTTTTCTTAGTATTTTTCTCTTTAAAGTGGCAGCAACACTGGCCATTTTGCCCTCTTATTTTGGACTCCATGCGCGTCCCGTCGTTAGCATTGGAGGTCACGTGATCTGCCAATCTAATACTTTAACTATGATATCTATGTGTATGGCATGGGAATAAATGCATCAAAAACAATCTTTTCTCTTGGTTTCAACCAATTTTCACTAGTAATTAGCATCTTAGGCACAAGGCCACAGACGGGCACCGACAAATGGTATTCAGGCCTGGGCACAATTTAACTTTTAAGGGGGAATGGGGGCGCTGGACCGGGGTCTCCAAAGCAAAGTGCATCAGTGTTAATCCTAAGGAGAAAAATATTTTCTCTGCCACATTTCTCCGGCTGTATTGAATATTTTTGCAAGCGGATTTTTTTTTGTGTGTGATAAATGTAGCTGATTTACAGGTCCAGACCTCCCCACTTTTTGAAATTGGTTCGAATATTTTTTTTAAATTTTCAATAAATAATTTTACACAAAATATTCGAAGCAATTTCAAAAAGTGGGAAGACAGAGACCTGTAAGTTATCTACATTTATTATTTAAAAAAAACGTTTGTAAAAATATTAAATACAGCCGGAGAAATGTGGCAGAGAAAATAGTTTTTTCCCCATTGGATTAACACTGAGGCACTTGAGTTTGGAGACCCGCGATCCAGTGCGCCCATTGCTCCTTAAACAATGACTTGCATTCCTTTACAATTACTTTACTTATTTCTAATTAGAATGGTTTTAAGCTTTTTTAGTTCTTTCACAACTTCTTGTTTATAATGGCTTTAAAATATCTTTTCCGTTAGTTCTGTTTCAAGAATACTTAATTTGCATGTTCACGTCGTGAGTGGCAACAGTTCAAGAGGAATTATTTTCATTATTGGTCCTTCTGGAGTTACATTTGTTTTGAACAATACAATATTTTCTTACCCTACTGAAACGAATGTTGTGTACAAACTTTCCTCTTAGTAGATATAAACATTTTCTCTGTTCGTGAATCGCGTTAAATTGTTGACCCAAAATTTCACTATTTCTGTGCACAAGACCTAAACCACCTAACCTAAAACCTATCAACTAAATAGAAGTTTTCCAATAACATTGTCGTTTTGGCAATGTTTTGCATACTTGAAATTTAATCGAATTTAAAACGATAAAGTTTAATAAATAGCTGAAAATAAAAACAATTTGCGCGTAAATAACTCTACAATAGAACACAGCGGACAAAAAAAAACCCGTCAGCTCATTTTAAGAACGATTTCAGAACAACCAATAAAATCGTAGTAAGGGCAAATATGAAAACAGGAGACGGAGAGTTACATCATATGAAACAACCCCATTGAATATTAGTTGGTAGCTATTGTTACACCGAAGCTATACGTAAAGAAAATGTTAAGAACTTAAATGAAATTGGAAAAATAATCATTCGTTTAATTTCACTATAATATTTCCATAGATATCATAGTTAAAGTATTAGATTGGCAGATCACGTGACCTCCAATGCTAACGATGGGACGCGCATGGAGGCCAAATAAGGGGGCAAAATGGCCAGTGTTGCTGCCACTTTAAGGAGAAAAATACTACGAAAAAATACCATCTAATTCTGAAATTACAAAAAAATATCGTAAAAATACTAGCTGCATTTTGGAATCTTTTTAGTGACTTTAAATCCTTTTCTAGTATTTTTTTTTGTAATTTTAGAATTAGATGGTATTTTTCGTAGTATTTTTCTCCTTAAAGTGGCAGCAACACTGGCCATTTTGTCCCCTTATTTGGCCTCCATGCGTGTCCCGTCGTTAGCATTGGAGGTCACGTGATCTGCCAATCTGATACTTTAACTATGATATCTATGAATATTTCTTAGTTTTATAGACTTTTAAACTTCTTTTTAAATGTGCCATTGAACTCACATTACTACCTTGATACTAACCTAAGATCATAAAACGAATATAAGCACTTGCAGAACGTGACACTGGCACATAAAAACTTATGCAACACTAAGTGCTCTATACAAGATGGACAATAACAACCTATTCAAGTCATTGTACAAACGCACGTATGAATGGTAGGAGGATAAAGAAAATAACAAATGCAATTAATAACGATTATTAAGCGTTTTTATGCTTAAACATGAAAGAAACTTGTACAAAGGTGCTAAAATATCAATTAATGGTTGTTTGTAATTCACTTGCACAATATCTAATTATAATGGTTTCGGCTGTGTTAAAGCTTTGTGATAAGTGGAAGGAAACTGGCAGCCGGAAGCGTTATCAAATTATAATCGCATACCAAAAAATATGGTGGGGGATGGATAAAGGAATATTCAATTGAAAACGTGAATAATGATCAAGAAATATTTTAATTTCAGAATTTTTATACGTCAATTATTATCATATTTTTTTAATAATGTTTGTTTTGTTGCTGAGGTAAGTTCTTTTGAAGAAGTTAGTATTGGTGATGTTAAGGTGAACTCCCTATAACTGCATATTTGTTCGAAAGTGAAATGAAAATTAATTATATTCTCAAGGATTCTGTCCAGCCTCATTTGTAACTGATGATTTTTTATGCAGTGTTGATAGTTTTGTGATGAAATTAATTATTAATGTAATTGTTTAATGGATTTTTTAAGCTCTTCCTGAATATTTAATGGAAAATTAACCTTGAAAAAGGATTTATTTTCTGTTTTGTAGAATAATTAATTTTTACCTATCAAACTGGGATCATTCATTGCTTAAGGATATTAGTTTTTCTTTTATAAGAAATTGCAAACATTTCAGGGGTTCGCGGTGTCTTACAATTAAAATGTTTTTGAGTTGTTATTGAAAATTCTATATTTGAATTTTGATGAAATCAAAACGCTATAATGAAGAACATGAGTATATTTTAAGCAAGCACTTCATATAGAAATATAGAATTGGGGGGTGGTGGGAAGAGAGATAGAAGATAGAAGAGTAGATAAGATAGAAAGAAATATAGGAGAATAGAAGTAAGATGGTAAGGTTAGAAAGTAGAGAGAAAGAAGATAGAGTGTAAATTTGTATAGATGAGAGATAGAGAATAAATAGAGAGATATGAGAAAATAGAGAGAATAGATAAGAGAATATATATAGAGAGAGAGAGATATATAGATATAGATATATAAATTGGGTTCGTTGTTGCTGATGGGTGAACCTAAATATATTAGCGAAATATCTGTGCAGCTATTTCCGATTTCAATAGTCAGTATATGTTTAGTATTTAATGATTTTTTCTCTTCCTTTTCTATTTGTACCTTTTCGCTGAAACTTTCAATTGGACTATTTTTTTTCCCTAAAGTCATTCCTATGATTATTTTTTATCGCTAAATATTTTCCAAGGAAAGTAACCGACTAAGCAATTGTGTGAACTTTGTTGGAAATTGTGTTCTACAATTCCCCAAAAAAGTTATTTTCCTTTCGGCTCTTGTTTTTCAAACAATAGGCTGTTTGTTCACCAATTCTCTAAATTTATTTGTTTACCATAAGCTAAAGATTGTACAGCTTCTGTATCTATTTTCAAGGCAAATATACATGTTAATCTCTGTTAACTCTTCTAACGGATTTTTTTTCATTTCAAGGTAAAAACGTATGTTAACTGTAGCACAGAAAATTACTGTCATTTCCAACGTAACTTTGAGTAAAAGCCACGTAAATTTAGTTTCTGCGTTCTTGTTAAAAGCTTTACTTCATCTCGCGACACAAGATCTTCCTTCAGACCTTGACAATGCTATCCTGTTCCGGTGAGATATAGACGGCCATTAATAAACTTCCCAACACATTCCTTCTGATCAGAAGTTATTACTGCCATACCTTTTCAATGGAAGGGTCCTTCTGTCGCGAAGAGGCCACTAAACCCCAGACATATTTTAACCTTAAAAACTTGAAAATGGGCTCAAAGGAAAATGTGGCTACCGGTGGCGAAACATCCTGGTATGTTGGCTTAATAAAGTTGTTACCGTCGAATGGGGTAACTCTGGCCCAAGCATAAAAACCTACTACTGACTTTCTTCTTGGGCCAAAGTTACCCTTCAGGGCCAAAAAGTTACCCCATTCGACGATACTTATTTCGTATTGATTTTCCACCTTGTTTTTTATTCATAGGTCATGGTATAGTTGGAACTAATTGAAAAAGGCAAGCACATTTTTAAATAATGTAATTTAATGAGAAGGTATTAGCCTGAAAAGCTTGGGCCAAAGTTACCATTCAGGGCCAAAAAGTCACCCCATTCGACGATACTTATTTCGTATTGATTTTCCACTTTATTGGTTTGGTTAAAAGTCATAATATAGACTTGTAGATAAATTATTTTACATGTCATGAATAAAAAACCAATTTGATTAAAACTTCTTAATTTCTGAGCGTGATAAAACTGAAATGAGATGAAAACTGGAAAATACTTTGATAGCTTATATATACTTTTATTTATTCCTGCATTTTAACAATAAAATGCTTATAATATCTCTAAACGTGATTCTGGATTTTGGACCCCTTATCTGGACTTAAACTCCTTCATTTCCGTGTTTTAGCACTGCGGAAGGATTTTTATGCTTAATAATGTTAAAATATATTTCTTTAGCTTTACACTCTTAAACAAACGAGGTTTTAACTCAGTCTGAGTTAATTTCACTCCTTTCCGGTGCGAAATGCACTTCCCTATAGAGTGATTTCACTCTTTTGTTAAAGAATAAAAAAAACATTACGTTAATGACGGTTTTTAACTCAGTCTGAGTTAATTTCCACTCTTTCCGTGCCGAAAATGCACTTCCCCTTAGAGGATTTCACTCTTTTTGCGGAGTGGGTAAAAGAAATAAAAGAAAACAATCTACGTCCTACACTCTTAAAACGAGCGGTTTTAACTCAGTCTGAGTTAATTTCCACTCCTTTCCGGTGCCGAAAATACACTTCCCCTATAGGAGTGGATTTCACTCTTTTGTTTTAAGTGTGTACTTCCTACATTAAATAACTCTCCCATAACAAACTTTATCGTTTTAATGATCTTTTTTTAGTACCTAGTCTATAAAGTTAGTCTTTATTTTCTAATTTCCAATGAAAACATTTGTTACTACTTTTTCAAGCCACCCTAGTGGCCCTTTGACAAGGATGGGTTGTACTCTCACTTTCGCAACCTATTCCATCAGACTTATGCCCCTGTCCGTATCTTTCAGGTTTATCCGAAGGGGTTTAAAAGTGGTCTTTTGTTTCTATTCGGGTCGAGCCCCCTTCTTTGAGCCCCTTTTAGGGAAACACTTTTTGGAAGGGTTTGGGACGGGTAATAATTAGCAGGTGAAGGATGACGCTGCTAACGGGGTACAATGAGCTTAGGTGGGTGTTTGCAATCGCCTGTTGGCTAACATGATCTAAATTATGACCTTTAATGGAATCTAGCTGGGCATTACGCTGCAATAGTAGACATGATAGTAAGGAAATAAATGTTTTAGATTGTTATTTCAAAATGATGAATGTATCAAGCTGGTTAACAATGGATGTTTTTTGACGTCTTTGGAATGGAGATTTCATTATTACTAATATTTTTAGTGGGAATATAACAGGAAAATTTTTGCCCAAACCAAACCTGATGCTATTTTTTAACTTCCACGCTACGTTTATAACGTAAAAAGTGGAAGGTATTATAATCGTTCAGTCCGGCTGTCTGTCCGTCACTCACTTTCAGAGCCCAAACTACAAACGCTACGGACAAGTGTGATACATCAAAAAAATTCAGCGCATCGAAATTAGAATACATTGAAAATTTCAGAAAAGAATTCCAATTCGAAGAACTTTATTTATTTAAAAAACTGCAAAATTTAATGCTCATTTAAAATGCATAGGAAGCCATTTTTATTGGAATTAATTGCCACCATTGCCATTCGCATAATCGCACGAAAAACTTTAATTCTTTCAGACAATAAATTAAAATAAATTTATTTTCGCGACATCGATCAGTTTGAAATGACGTCAAATATATTTCACTACGAGATTCTTTGTATGTTGATATGAAATATTTTTATTCTATTTAAAAGCGAGGAATATTGATTTTTCGAGATAAAATAAATAAAACTAGCCAAATTTTGCATGTAAGTGTCTAATATAGAATTAATGCTGTGTTTGGCGCCTTTTTACCTGTTAAACACAACTGTGGTGTGGAAGCGGGATAAGTGACAGATTCTGTTACAAACCTACTTGTTTACCTCTCAAAATTCCACTAAATTGACGAGACCCTCAACAAATGTTAAACGCCCTTTTTTTCCCCCAAAAACATACTTCTAAATATATAATTGTTTGAAAAATGTTTAGATAAAGAATATACGAGTAGGATGTTTCTTCATTCTTTGTATGTTGATATGAAATATTTTTATTCTATTTAAAAGCGAGGAATATTGATTTTTCGAAATAAAATAAATAAAACTATAGCCAAATTTTGCATGTAAGTGTCTAATATAGAATTAATGCTGTGTTTGGCGCCTTTTTACCTGTTAAACACAACTGTGGTGTGGAAGCGGGATAAGTGACAGATTCTGTTACAAACCTACTTGTTTACCTCTCAAAATTCCACTAAATTGACGAGACCCTCAACAAATGTTAAACGCCATTTTTTTCCCCCAAAACATACTTCTAAATATATAATTGTTTGAAAAATGTTTAGATAAAGAATATACGAGTAGGATGTTTTTTTGCGAGTGAAGGGGTAAATGATCCATGTCCCCTTCTTATGCCCCTCTTGAGGAAAGACTTTGATGGAACTCGGTAATTACCACTTAAAGGATGGTACTGTGAACGGGCACGACGAGCTTAATGGTGAGACATAAGAGTTCATAATTTACAGAGTGTTGGCCAACAAGGGATTATGTGTCTACGAAATTTTCCTGTACCATTTACTGCATATAAGATACCCATTTTATATCCCTTTTTATTAAGGGAGGGTCCTTATTACCCTTTTTATTAACGTTGAAGGGTTGGACAACTTAAATTGATAGGCAACTCGGTAATAATCAGCTGAAGGATGATACTTCTAACTGGTATAATGGGCTTAATGGTGAGACTTAAAAGAGTTCATAATTTAGATAGTGTTGGCCAACAAGGGATTATGCCTTGAGCGAAATTGTTCCGGGCCTCTTACTGGACATTTTCAGATGGAAAACGTTGAAGGGTTGGCACTGATTGATGCAACTCGTAATAATCTGAAGTGATACTTCAACTGTAAATGGGCTAATGGAACTTAAGGGTCAATTAGATAGTTGCCACAAGGATAGCCTTACGAATGCTGGCCTCTATGGATATTTTCGATGAAAACTGAGGTGGACAACAAAATTATAGACACTCGGTAATACGGTGAATGAGGTATGAGAACTGTACAATAGGTAGTGAGTTGAATTCATAATTTACAGAGTGTTGGCCAATAGGGATTATGTGTCTACGAAATTTTCCTGTACCATTTACTGCATATAAGATACCCATTTTATATCCCTTTTTATTAAGGGAGGTCCCTATTACCCTTTTATTAACGTTGAAGGGTTGGACAACTTAAATTGATCGGCAACTCGGTAATAATCAGCTGAAGGATGATACTTCTAACTGGTATAATGGGCTAAATGGTGTGACTTAAAAGAGTTCATAATTTAGATAGTGTTGGCCAACAAGGGATTATGCCTTTAGCAAAATTGTCCTGGGCCTCTTACTGGATATTTTCAGATGGAAAACGTTGAAGGGTTGGACAACTAAAATTTATATACAACTCGGTAATATTACCACTTAAAGGATGGTACTGTGAACGGGCACAACGAGCTTAATGGTGAGACATAAGAGTTCATATTTTAGATAGTGTTGGTCAACAGGGATTACGGCTCTACGAAAATTTCCTGGGCCTCTTACTGTATATAAGAGTCCCATTTTATATCCCTTTTTATTAAGGGGAAATATTGAAGGGTTGGATAACTTAAATTGACAGACAACTCTGTAATAATCAGCTGAAGGATGATACTTCTAACTGGTATAATGGGTTAAATGGTGAGACTTAAAAGAGGTCATAATTTAGATAGCGTTGGCTAACAAGGGATTATGCCTTGAGCGAAATTGTTCCGGGCCTCTTACTGGACATTTTCAGATGGAAAACGTTGAAGGGTTGGACAACGGAATTGATAGACAACTCGGTAATAATCAGCTGAAGGATGATACTTCTAACTGGTAAAATGGGCTTAATGGTGAGACTTAAAAGGGTTCATAATTTAGATAGTGTTGGCCAACAAGGGATTATGCCTTTAGCGAAATTGTCCCGAGCCTCTTACTGGACATTTTCAGATGGAAAACGTTGAAGGATTTGACAACTAGAATTGATAGTCAACTCGGTAATTACCGGGTGAAGGATGGTATTGAGAACTGGTACAATAGGCTTAGATGGCAGTTGAAAGAGTTCATAATTTAGATCGCGTTGTCCAAGGAGAGCTTATGGTTTAAATATCCTGTACTGAATGTAGCACAAGAGGTTTTCTTGGAAATTATAAAGCATTGTTCAAAAATAAAAATGTAATTAAAACGTTGTTATAAGTTTTGCCTACAATTCAGAGCAAGCAATTGTCGAATTCTTGTAACCATTCCGGCGACATTTAGCACGTTTTGAAATTTATCGCCAATGCCTGAAATGACGCGACCTTTTTATTCTCAAATAATCATAAACATACAAATTGATTAAAATATTTCTCCAAATGTAATGGTAATTTAGTAACAACAAAGAACGAAATTACAAACTTTATCGCGATCGGAAATTCCCAACTAATGTCTCCAGAAAGGATGCTAGGACTTGACCCAAATAGTTTTACATAATTCTTCGAAATGCAAATAATTTTTGCAAACGTTAAAGAATATGATTTTAATTTGTGAAAGAAAATTAATGAAATTAGCCCATTTCGGCTTTTAAATATTTAAATTGCAACTGAGTGCTGTGATTTTCATTTTTTTTTCCTGATATGAATAAATTTTGTGTGGAATCGGTTCGAGGTGACAGTACTTGGTTTTCTGTAAAGGTTTCTGTAAGTAGTTAAGTAAGAGGAAAGTGGTATATTTTAGTTCTCTTTAGAACTTATCTTGCTTCAACACTACAAGCTTCATTTATTTTATCATCTGACAAAAATAAAATATTTCATCATTTAAATTATTCCAGCAATTATATAGATTCTTCTGGAAACTTCTGGTTTTCACTACGGCCAGCATATAATTTATTTTAATAATAAATTTCAGTTAAACCAATTTTCATCGTTACCATTATTGCTACTTCAAAGGCTTTTAGTTTTACTATTAATTCAAACTTACGTAACACAAACATAAATTATTTTCAAAATAGAACTCGCGTGTTGAAACTAGCAACTTTAAAGCTTACAATGTCCACATTAAAAACACGAACTAATTTACATATATCACTCGACTTTATAAGTGTAACCTTGTCTCAAAAGTGAAGTCTCATTAGCGCCTGAAAGATGGCCCGGGTTTTTAGATGGAAATTCCCATAAAATAGCCAAGTTGCTGCTTTAAAACGGCCAAAACTAGCCAAATGTAACTTCCACCAAGTCACTTCCTCTACGGGGGTGAATTTTATCTTTAAAAAGGTATTCGTTAGCATTTATTCAAAATTAAAAGACCTGTAGCGGCCTCAGTAACCCACGGTCTACCAAAAGGATCCTCAAGGTGGAGAAGAGTTACCTAGGCTTATATACTACTGATATCGTTGTTATTTAGAATAGTGGTAGGAACGCAGAGATAAATCTGCGCCTTCTAGCGTGAAGATGATATATTGAGGTTGCGTGTGCGGTGAACCGCCACACCACTCCCCTTCTAGAAACGAGGTAAGGAACCGCGTGCAGGTTGCTTCGCTGTGCGTTGTGCTGCGGCTGAGTTGTGTGCCAGCGTTGGCCGTTGAGTTGCGTGCAGCGTTGAGTGCATCAGCCGCGAGTAGCAACCGTGGCTGAGCGCATCGTAGTAGGAGCGTCGTTGGAGTGGGTGACGATCACGTCCGCGGGTCACCACTGTAGCGGCTTCAGTAACCAACAGTCTACCAAAAAGGATCCTCAAGGTGGGGATTAGTTACCTAGACTTTTATACTACTGCTATCGTTGTTATCGTTGCTATCATATACTACTGCTGTCGCTAATAGTGGTAGGAACGCAGAGATAAATCTGCGCCTTCTAGCGTGAAGATGATATATTGAGGTTGCGTGTGCGGTGAACCGCCACAGATCTAACAGAAACGCTGGGAAACAGAAGAAGGCTGGAAGACGAGAAATGTCCTTTTAAATATTTCTTTTTAAAATTATCCAAATTACAAAATCAAAAGTTTAAATTACTTTAGTTTTTCAAATTCAAAAATGATATAATTATGGCTAACTTTTCAGTGCTTAAAGGATGGCTATTCTATTCCAGGGTTTCCAGATAGACTTCCTTAAAAAAATAGCCATGTTGCTACTCTAAAATAATCCATCCAATTGTGTTTGGTCGGTGCTATAAACTTTTAGTACGTTACAGCCTCTACGAATACTAGTTTATTATAACTTTTGGATTTTAATACACTGCTCAAAACAATTAGGGGAACGCATGGTTTAAACACTTTCACCCCCAATGATTCCATTTCGAATCATCAGCTTAGGATTTTTTTCTCACTAAGTTGAGCTTACATTTATTTATCGTTAGATGGAAGAGTCATGTCTTTTGAAGAATTAAAAAATGTTTGTTTTAATTAAATGAAAGCACGAAAAACATGGTAAAATAAAATTCATTCCCAAAAAATTTTATGAAATAAATGGACCCTAAATTCTCACGCATGCATTCTTAGATGTTTAAAAAATAGATTTTACCTATTTTTACAAATAAAGTTTTGAAAAAAAATATTGTTATAATTTATTCAAAAGTTATGATTCCAATTCCCCCCTTGAATTTTAATTAAAAAATTAAGAATTTTCCCCCTGTTTTTAACCATTTCATTCTGGATGCATAATGAATCTATTTATTTTAGATTTTTATAATAAAAAAATAAGAAGTTGGAACTGAAAGGGTAAACAAAAGTACACAAAGTGCTCCCCTAATTGTTTTGAGCAGTGTAGTATAGTAGCTTACGGGCATCAGCAGAAAATTGCATGTTGCACTTTTAATGCTAGAAGACGTTAATTTTGCCTTAAATATAAAAACAAAAACTTCTTTAAAAGCAGAAACCAAACAAAACAGCGGAAAAAAACCAATTTAAGGGCTTTTAAAAATTGGCACAGTCACTTGCCGAAAAAGTTTTGGCTAATATCTTTTACATATTTATCAGGCCAAAATTAGCCAAATCTGGTGACTCTGCTCAATTCTATAACAACCCCAAACCCAATTTTCCATATCATGCCGAATGCAAACTCATACTACATCAAATATATTTTTTTAAATAATAAAACACGCTGAAGCCTTGACAGTGTGACAGAGGTCGCAAGATGAGCCTTTGTCAAAAAAGATCTCGACAATTTAAACACGACTCTTACGTGATCCACAAACGCGGAAAAAAAACGTTTGAACAAAATTTTTGAACTTGAATTCGGAGTCTGAGCTCTCCAGAATGCCAAACAGTAAATGACGGGGTTTTTTTAAGTTGTGTTCCAGGAAAACAGACTTAATGTTTTTTGTAGTGAGTTTTGTTGTAATCGTTCGCTGTATCTCCATCACGTAGAAAAAAAAGCGATTTTCGCTGTCTCAGCCTTTTAGACAGTCGTTGTAATGCGAAGGTGAGTTTGGTGGGTTTTCCATGAGGATGTTAAGGAAACAGGTGCCTGATAAATTTTATTGTTCTTACTGTAATAAAATATAGTGGATAATAACGTGGTACAAACACCATAGTTACATAAACAGTTTGACATGTGTCACGTATAATGAACAATGTGCAACATTATATTACAAAAATATATAGTTTGTTGAACGTGACATTGGTGTTATTCCATAGTAAGGAATCGTGCCCCTTATCGGGGAATACAAATACAAAAATTAACGACCAACAACAGGCCATAGAGACTCAGCAAAGTTGGTCCAAACGTTTATTATTTCTTAACCAGTCTCCTATGATTATCAAGATTCTTCTTAGATTCTTCTACTTTAATTATACAAGATAATCTGGTAAAGCACTACACTCATTTACAACTCTATTAAAAAAATGTTTTCTTACCTCTCTTTTGAAGCAGGATTTTATTAAGTTCTGACTATATGTCCTTTGGTTCGATTATTTAGGTTCAAATCTAATTCCTCCATTACTCCCTGGTTGATGAATTTGAATAACTGAATGAAATACCATCTTGTTCTGTTATTTTCGACGGATCACAAGTTTAAGGATCTTAATTTGTTATTAGAATCAACACCTGAGAAACTCTTAATCATTTTTGTAGCCCTAATCTGAATGTCCGTGCACAATGTTTCACGCCACTAAAGACCAAAAGATCTCATGCAGAGTACCTGTTTGTAAATTTCATAGGTTTTAAAGTAATGTGGGATGGTGGAGTTAGCAGTTACAATGAATTGAATTTAGGTGTCTTGAGAAATTTCTGTTTTAGAACTAAGTCGTCATCGAGGATTTAAAAATACACTGAAGAGCCAAAATAACTGGTATAGGCATACATTTGCGAATAAAAGTGTATAAAACCAATCGAAGTCCGTCGCTATGCTCAGCAGCGTCTAAGTGCTGCTGTCATGACAGGTTATGAAAATTGAATGGATTTTGAAAGTATCGGGGGTTGAGAAATGGAATTCCATATCCATGCATCTCCGACGTGGAGATGAATTTCCGCAGCTGTGTCGTAGTTTTAATGTTTTACTGGATTATCGATATTCATGGTACACTCGTGAAATTGTCGTAAGTAAAAATCCAAAATTCATCTCCATCTCGGAGATACATGGATATGGAATTCCATTTCTCAACCCCCGATGCTTTCAAAATCCCTTCAATTTTTATAACCTGTCATGATAGCAGCACATAGACGCTGCTGAACATATAGCGACGAACTTCGATTGGTTTTTTACACCTTTATTCGCAGATGTATGCCTATACCAGTTATTTTGACCCTTCAGTGTAGATGGCAGTAAATCCCTACCATTTGTCATTCTTGGGTGAAATGATAACTATGGGTGCTCCTTTATAAACTGCGATAAGGTATATTGTTTGCCAATGTTACCATACCAAATAGCGAGTTATCCTGTGTTCGGGCATTGAAAAACAATACCATTTTTAAGGATTGCATTTTAAATTCAGTTCCTAATATCCCTCGTATCAATATATATTTGATCCAAAATATCAATACATATTTGATTACAAATATCAATATATATTTGATCATTTTTATGTGTAATATTACCTGTCAATTGAGAGCTCTTTTACAAATTACTATCCTATTTTTTTACCAATTGCTGTATTTTTTTTTTGCCTTTGTGGTACCATACCAAATTGCACGTTAACCTGTTTTCGGTTACTGAAAAGCAATATAATTTTAAGGGTTGTTTTTTTTTCAAATACAGCTAATACCAACTGTTACCTAGCTGATACTGTTCATCGAACATAACATGGATACTTTCCCCTAGATTCCACGTAACCAAATGAATCACGCTTCCTCCAATTATGGCTGTTACCACCGTCGTTCGCCCACCGTGGCTGCCCACTAATAAAATCCTTTCGGAAAATACAACACGCCTTGTGTATAAAAGAAATCAGTATGATGCAAAACATGGAGGTGGCTATTACTCGGGATTGTTATGACTCTTGATACTGATCTGTCTGATTAGGCTTGGGGGCAAAGATATTTGGTGAAACAACGTATCGTTTCTTTAACCCTGTATCCCCGACAGAGACGGTAGTTATAAGTCCCACTCGTATTCCTTTGTTTTTCTTTTTCGTTGTTAAGCCTCTGTGGGATATAGACGGAAAAGCCCGTCAACTGTCTGTGAGGTTTTCCAGCAAATAATTTTTAATAATTTACAAATTTATTTTTTAAAATTTTATTTATGGATACGAGTCATTTATAATTTTCAGATACAGAAATATAACTTTAAAGAAATTAAATTTCAGTTAAAAAAACTCATTTAAACATCAGGCAGTGAAAACAAGTTTACATTTCAGTCAAGTTGCTTATCCTTCAGAGGGTTTTATACACTGCTCAAAACAATTAGGGGAACGCATGGTTTAAACCCTTTCACCCCCAATGATTCCATTTGGAGTCATCATCTTGCGATTTTTTTTACTAAGTTGAGTTTGCACTTATTTATCGTTAGAGGGAAGAATGATGTCTTTAGGAAAATTATAAAATGTTTGTTTTAATTAAATGAAAAAATTAAAAACATGGTAAAATAAAATTCGCTCCCAAAAAAAATTTACGACAGAAATTGACCGTAAATTCTTCACGCTTGCATTCTTATATGTTTAAAAATTTTAACTTTTTTTTTTAACAAATAAAGTTTTGAAAAAATTATTGTTATAATTTATTC
Organism: Oedothorax gibbosus; assembly: GCA_019343175.1. Taxonomy (NCBI): domain Eukaryota; kingdom Metazoa; phylum Arthropoda; class Arachnida; order Araneae; family Linyphiidae; genus Oedothorax; species Oedothorax gibbosus. The sequence goes on along the minus strand of CM033280.1, from coordinate 6,810,038 downwards.
AAAAATATGATTCCAATTTTCTTTCCCTTAACTTTTAGTTAAAAAATTAAGATCCCCCCTGTTTTTTACCATTTCATTCTGGATATGCATAATAATCTATTTCACAAATTTTAAATTTTTAGAATAAAAAATAAAAAGTTTGAACTGAAAGAATTAACAAAAGTACGCAAAGTGCTCTCCTAATTGTTTTGAGCAGTGTATAATGATAATAAGAAAAATGGTGGAATATTTTTTTGACTAAGCACATATCCTGTTTCAGCAAATTTAAAGACTACAAAGGTAAAGCTAATTGTTGAGATACTTTTTCATGGCGTAATAAACTTAGCAAAACAACAAATTAAATAAAAAAAAACGATGCATTTTTTAAAGTTTTCAATATCTCCACTTTGCTTACTCTGTTGTTTATTAAAATATGGAAAAGGTTAAATAAATATAAATTGGTATATGATACATGCTATGACTGCAAAATCATTTAAAAACCTAATTGTCTCATTACAAATGTTAAAGATAATAATTGCTAAAAATGATACTTGATATTAATATAAATCTAGGTCTCCCCCCACGCCTGTTCGTCCGATGTTGGTCTTTTTGTTGCTTTATTTGTTTTAAATAGTAATTAAAAATCATTTGGTGTACACTGTTAAAAATTTGGTGCTTGGTTTCACCATGACATTGGTTCCTAGTAGCTGCAACGGCTGTGTGGTGAAATGTTTCACCTTTTTGTCGGTGTTTGGTTGAATTATATTTCTGGATTTGGAAACAAAAACCTGAGAAATGGTTCAACCGAATACCAAAAATATGGTTTAACGTTTCACCACACAGCCGTTGCAGCTACCAGGAACCATATTTTTGGTGAAACAAAATGCCTAATTTTTAACAGTGTAGTTAGGTATCAACGATGAGCTTTTGTTTTAATATCGTATGTTGATTTGAAATGATTTGCTTCTGTTGAAATATTGCATATTTATTCTTCAGAATACAAATAAATTTAGCTAACGATCATTAATAGTTAATGAATTTTTAAAAGAAAATAAATGAAAGCACCCAAAATTAACGTGTAAATGTTTCGTGTGTTTGGATATTTTTTTTTCGTGTTGTATAAATGTTGTGTGGAAGTGGTCTAAGTGACAGGCTTTGTTATAAAACTACTAGCTTTAATATTTTGGATGAAACTGGATACTTTTAAATTCCCTTTTTTTTTGTATATCCCCCTCAAACCCATAGTTAACAAGGAGCCTAACGAACGAAGAATTTTTCAAATACGTAAAATATAGTTTATTACACACAAATACAAATATTATAGACCAACAATAGGCCAGAGGCCCAGCAAGGTTGGTCTAAAATATTTCTAATTCCTTACTAGTTTCCAATAACTATCGAGAATCTTCTTAAATTCTTCTACTCTCTTCGAATACACAACATAATCCGGTAAAGCATTCCACTCATTGACAACTCTATTACAAAAATAATGTTTTCTTACCTCCTTTCTGAAGCACGATTTTTAAAAATTTCTGACCCTGTCCTTTGGTCCAGCTATTTAAGGTAAAACCTAAGCCCTCCGTGTCTCCCTGTTTGATGAATTTGAAACTCTGAATTAAATCACCCATTGTTCTCCTATTTTCTAGGGAATACAAGTTTAAAGATCTTAATCTGTCATCATAATTGATACCAGAGATAAACCCTTAACACGGGTGCTTTCTTTTATTATTTTGTTTTTACTTTAACTCAAAAGAGCTATAACAATGCGTGGTCGAGACTCCCAAACAAAAATTGAAAAATAAATGTCATATATTGATTTCAAATCCATGCGTCAACCACCAAGGCCGCTGGGTGGTTTTTGATAGGTTAGAAAAGATAAACAAAGTGGACCACGGTTATCTCTCTGTATAAGGCGAAGTGAAGGTTTTGAGTCATTTAATTCCCATTGTGGAATGGAAGGGCTTTTGTCGGCAGGGACAGGTGTGTCGAGCGTAGGAAGTTCGAGCAAGAAGATCCGATGTGGCCTTGGTCTAGTTAGGTCTTAGGAGCTTTCTCTTTTTCTGAAATTGATGGTTTTGGAAGTTTCCAGGAAGGGTGGACAGAGTTGGTGGTTTTTTAAATTGTAGTGACTGTTACGTGAAGGTATGCACGTAGAAATGCTGAGTGAATACCTCAAATCTGGTTTCAGCGGTCGAAGCTATAAAACAAATCCTCTATAGCGTCATAAAAATGTTGTACCGTAAACCACATTTTTTAACGTTGGAATATCTTGTAAAGATATCGATATTATTTTACCTTGGAACCACCATATATGTAAAACCTTTTTTCAGCATGAAATTTTTTTCAGGTTTAAAATTCTACAATATGTTTTAAATTGATGTGTGTCAGGCGTAAAAAGTCCAGCAAGAAGATTCAGTATGGCCTTGGTCTAGTTAGCTTTTACACTGCGCAAAACAATTAGGGGAACGCTTGGTTCAAACCCTTTCACCCCCAATGATTCCATTTGGAATCATCAGTTTTCGATTTTTTTCTCACTAAGTTGAGCTCGCACTTATTTATCGTTAGATGGAAGAATTATGCATTTTGAAGAATTAAATGTTTTTTTTAATTAAATGAAAACATGAAAACCATGGTAAAATAAAATTCACTCCTAAAACAATTTTATGAAATAAATTGACCCTAAATTCTTCACGATTGCATTCTTAGACGTTTAAAAATTGATTTTAACTTCTTTACCAAATAAAGTTTTGAAAAAATTAATTGTTATAATTTATTCAAAAGTATTATGATTCCAATTTTTTCCCCATAAATTTTAGCTAAAAAATAAGATTTTTTCCTGTTTTTTAACATTTCTTTCTGGATGCATAATGAATCTATTTCACAAAATTTAGATTTTTAGAATAAAAAATAAAAAGTAGGTACTGAAAGGGTTAACAAAAGTACGGGAAGTGCTCCCCTAATTGTTTTGAGCAGTGTACTTTTCTGTGATTGACGGTTACTGTCCCGATTACAGTAATTTCGGTTATAACGAATATTCTCAAACGTCGCAGAATGTTCCAATTCTAGAGCGTTAAGGTGGGATTCAAGTTCCAATTTTGTCATAAAACGTTTAGACTCTAGAACGCCAAGTTACGGTACTAATCTCGCCATAGAACGTTTAGATTTTAGAACGTCAAGTTCGGTACCAATATCGTAACTGGACTATATGCCTTAACATACTCGTTAATGGACTATATGCCTTAACATACTCGTAAATTGACTATATGCCTTAACATACTCGTTAATGGACTATATGCCTTAACATACTCGTAAATGGACTATATGCCATTATGACTATATGCCTCGTTTATATCGGCGGTATTTTTCTTTATACCTCAGTTATGTCGATAAAATTTAGTTTTCAGTTTAAAAATCCTAAAATACGGTTTTAATGGTCGAGTCAAGCGTAGAAAGTTAAAACCAGAAGGTCTTGCTTAACCTTGGTACAGTTAGGTCTAGGAGCTTTCTCTTTCTGAAATTAATGACTTGGAAGTTTCCAGGAAGGGTGGAAATAGTCGTGGTTTTAAATTGTGGTCGGATTATATGGTTGGTGTACGTGGAAATATCCACATTGTTCATTTAAACCGCATTAGAAATCTCCGTTATATATAAAAAATACTTTATAGCGTCGTAAAAGTGTGGTTTTGGGAATCGGCTACCGTTAATGATTTTTATCTTGTATTTATTGACATTTTATTTTTTTATACGCTACTTATAGTGATAAAATTATACTTTTCATAAATAAAAATTCGTTTTATAACTACGAAATTCTACGTTTTGGCAGTAGGGATAGTCATAAGTGATACACTCCAATTTTAGCCTTTCGAAATTTCCTTTTAGCCTTTACTGATATTTCAGATATTGTAGATTAAATATAAAATGTGTCACTTTCAATTTCTTAAAAAAACGTCGAAGAAAATTGTGCAGATAACCTTAAGTATAAAGAATTTTCAAGGAATATTCTTTAATTTTCAATCCTTAAAATACAAAATCATAAAGAGCGTTACTGGAATATAAAATCAGAATTACATACCTTCGGTTACTTAAATTAAGTTACAGCTGATTTTAATAGTATTTTGGTTGGAATGCTTAGTATAAGTAGCTTAATTGGGTGTATATTCACTTAATATCGTTTAATTCGTTAAATTGTCTGCATAAATTATTAAAGTACAAAGTCTTTTTTTACTTATGAACATATTTTATTTACAGAATATTGTTTTAATAACTCTGTTTATTAATAAGGGTATATTAAATGATTTTAAATACAATGGGTTCGTTCAAGGCACGATAAATAAAATTTTTACCCCATCGTTAAAATAATGAAATATAACCTTATTTTCAATCTGATGTAGATCAAACGCAAAGTTATCAATTTTAGCATACTTTGAAATGAATTTAAACATTAAAAAAAGGTTTCCTTAGTGACAAATTACTTTTAGTTATCTTGAATGATCTCACTTTGTTCGTTAACTCAATTCACGCATGAATTATGTGTCAAACTCTACTTCATACGAACTCGCTATAAACAAGTTATTTATTGATAGCATACCCATTGTGAATACCAAACGCATTAAAATGAATATCTCCATCCGAAAATGGATTATATTTACTGGAAGATTTCCGTACAGAATTCTTCTTATGCTTAAGAGATAAGAGAAGGGAGGCTGAAGGCAAACTGTCCTGTGGACTTAAACCATCCGACGTATTCAAATGGAGAGTTCAACGGTAGACACAATTAACCTGTATTACCGCCAAAGATTGACACTTTCTTCAGATGTGTCTTGAGACACATAATTAATAATGGAGAAAGTTTATGCAAATATTTGGTCAAGGCTTCAAATGCGCAAATACATTTCTGAATAGGTAGTGGTGGAAGAGGCCAAAACGCTTTCTCTTGTTGCTTGATATAACTTGCAATTCAAATATTTGTTTTGTCAAACAAGTAGGTTTGTTACAGAATCTGTCACTTAAACCGCTTCCACACAATATTTGTGCTCAACAAAAAAAAAAAAAACCGCACTATTTATACACCTCAGAAAGAAATTCGCCAAACAGGGCTTTTAGCTAATAATTTATTTCTAATTCAAACTTTTTTAAAATTAACTATTTTCATTAAGCTTCTTTCGCAAATTAATAATTACTCATTATCGTTTGCTAAATTTGTTTGAAATTCGAAGAATATAATGATGCAATTTATTTTTTAATAAATATCTTTTAGTCACCACAATTTCCCATGTTCATTCATTTCCTTTCGAAAAAGAGTAGAACAAATAATTAGTAAAATTGATGCTTTAAAAATGAAAGCGAACTTTTGCATATTTTTTATTCAAAGTTAGAATTCGTTATGCATCTTTCCTCATACATATATAATGAACCATCAAAACACTCTATTGTGATATTACAACAATCCAAACTGAATCATATCACATAAATAAATATATTTCAAGAGTTTTATTTTTATTTTAAATAAAGTTTCTCGTACGTTTGACGAAATGGCAACAGTGAACATATTGAATGAAAATGGAATTTGCATGTTATTTCAATGTAGATTAAATTTTTAGTTATTTAAATTTTAAATATACTTCTAATTTAAATTTTTTATTGAAATTTGGGATGTAAGCTAGCCTGATTTTTTTACTTCAAAATGACGTATCCCACTTGTTTATGCGACTTGCGGTTTGTTCTGTGAAGGTGGGTGACAGACAGACGGACGGACTGAACGATTATAATACTTTCCAGTTTTTACGTTATAAACGTAGTGTGGAAGCTAAAAGTGCAAAAGGTGTGCTTAGGTTAATAGAGATATTGACTGCTGTAGATCTATTCTAGACCAGAAACATACTTTGACCTAGGAAAATGGAAAATAATTTCGGTACTTTTTTTTGAATATTAAGATATACCATGCGTGAAATTATTTTACTGAATACTAGTTTGACATTTTGTTCTTTGTAATATTTAAGATTTTATTAAAATTGAGAACTTTTATATATTTTAAATATTACGACTGTGGATTAAAGTAGGATTGATATTTTGATAGTTTTGAAAATTAAAAATACTACTTAAGAAGTTTTTTACACACTCGAAATAAGGTATTGGTTTGTGCTTCAATGTAATAGCTAGGGTTTAACAACTAAGGAAGCCTATTATAAATTTTGAATACTAAAATAGATCTTGCATTGCGTTATTTAATCGAAAGCTTGTTTTGTATTCGGGATATTTTAGACGCTTTTGAGATTAAATATTATGTTTATTATGTATATTATTAATTATGTTTTTTCTAGATTAAAGAATTTTGGTAGGGTTGACAGTTTTGGATTTAAAATGCGCTGTTTTAATCTATAATAATAAAAGAGTCTGTGTGTCTGTGGATCGTAAAAGACCTACTTATACTGCCCTCAGAAATTCGAGATTTTTAAGATAGATTCCCTTTAATACCAACGTGTGAACCTGAGGCTTAGTTTTTTCATATTTGTTCAATTTTTAGAGAAAATTCTAATTTTCTGAAAAAAATACACCACTTTCGCTCAAATCCGATAATTTTTTCCCTTTTGTGTTGCCATTCGACAGAAGAAATTAAAATGAACACAGAAATTATTTAAAATTGAAATGGCTTTTATTTTCTTGCATTACCTTCAGAAACTAAATTAATGATTTGAAAAATAATTGAACGTGCCAATGAGAAACCCAGAATGGAGGTTTTGACGTAAAATAACACTGTTATACAATTATGGTTAATTTTGAATTTATCAGGAAAATTGCGATAACAGTAAGTTCATATTGAGGAAGATTTTTGTGATATGAGGATGTGCATTTTATAGTGATGTATTTTTAGTTTGGAATTTTAAAGCAATATAAGTAACGGGATTTTATTCTTTATAATGAACGGGAACAAAGGCAAAGCTTATTATCCTACAGCAAATTAAATGACACATATACTTGGATCGATTTGATATTCTTTTAGTCCGTGCGAAGAACGGGTATTTATTTGCTAGTTTTTTTATAAATGGTAAAATTGGACGTTCGTCTATAAGACAATTTACTATCAAAAGTTATATTAGTTTAGTAAATGATTTAACAGTTAAAATTTATGTTTACTAATTTTTTTTCATCTGTACTAGTTTTCTTTTATTCAAGTTTTTTCTGCTGATAAAGTACATAACATGCATGAAAAACAAGTTTTCAAATTAACCTTAATTTATAATGAAAGGGTGAAAATGTTGGTTGAATTTTTTTTATTACAAAGTTGAAAAAATACCCTATTATAAATGACAATTTTCTGGTAGAAGAAAATATAATAAACACATCAAACGATGACATAATATTTAAATTTAAAACACACAAATCTTTAAGAAAGTACTTCTCGTGAATAATTTTCCTGATTAATAACTCATACCATACAAACCCAACAATCGTGTCTTAATAAATAAAACCGCCTATAAATGAAGCTGTCCAGCAAAACTTGATATTCTCATTAGAAATTCATATACAAAAAATGGATCTTTACGTTTTAACAAAGACTTGGTAAACCTAAAAGGGGACAAATAGGATAGCAGATAAATACCTAAATCACGTGTGTTGTGTTTGGCACAATGGCTTATTTTTAAGATAAAATGTGTGGTAATTCCAGAATTTTGGTTTATTTATATCAATTGCAACGTTTTTTTTAGAAGCAATGCGCATGTTTCCCGTCATGATGTGCAACAGTTTCAACGGTATTGATTTCATTTTTGGTCCTTCTGGGGTTACATTTGTTTGTTGATAATTTGATACAATTATTTCGTTATATTATATAAATTATTGAAATTTCTAAATAACTTTGAACATTGTATGTTTTCTTATCGATTTCTTTTGATTTTATTTTCTCTTATTGTTCGTTTGGTCGTCTTTGTTCTCTTATTGTTCGTTTCGTCGTCTTTGTTCTCTTATTGTTCGTTTCGTCGTCTTTGTTCTCTTATTGTTCGTTTGGTCGTCTTTGTTCTCTTATTGTTCGTTTCGTCGTCTTTGTTCTCTTATTGTTCGTTTCGTCGTCTTTGTTCTCTTATTGTTCGTTTCGTCGTCTTTGTTCTCTTATTGTTCGTTTCGTCGTCTTTGTTTTCTTATTGTTCGTTTCGTCGTCTTTGTTCTCTTATTGTTCGTTTCGCCGTCTTTGTTCTCTTATTATTCGTTTTTACGTTGCGTAATTTATTGTACTGTAATCTGTAGTGCAGTTTTATCTAAATACTAAAAAAAAAATACTACATACAAAATTTCCGAGATAAAATATCCAAAATATTATTTTTCTGCGGTTTTTACCGCACATTGAGAGTGAAATCGAAACAACTAATGAAATCGCGACGAGGCTAGTGAATCGCGAGAAGAATGAAAACTGGAAACTTGCGTCATCTGAAATAACCCAATTGTATTGATGTTCAAAAATCTATTAGTCGTACTTATAATAATTTTCAAAATTTACTTTTAATCATCGTTTAACTAGAAAAGGTTTACAGCACAGACAAGATACGGCTCGATTGCATAATTTCTCGCCAATTCGGCGATTCAAGTTGAACCAACCAAACTTTTTTTATTTTTACTATTTGGTACTCCATCTATTTAATTAAGTCGTTGACCACTTTTAAAAGCCACTGAAGATGAATGGACTAATCAGCCGAATTGTTAGGGAAGACCATCAGGTCACAGTATCCTCGGGAAATTCTTCTGAGAAATTCACATTCTCGATTTTGCTTCTCAGTGACATCGTTATTTACGATTGCAATTTCTTATATGTGAAAACTCGTTTGAGTGGGGACACTAAATCTTCTAGTGTGAAAGTTTGTTTGATGAAGCTATAAATATATAAGGGGACACGGTACCACTTTCAATTTTTTTTTAATTCTGACATATTTACTATAAAATTGGTGTTTTATTAGTTCAACCTATATTTAAAAACAATATATGACAAAAAAAATTATAAACTATTTTAATTTTTAAGTTATTTAAAAAAAATTACTTTTTGTTAACTTTTTTAAAATGCTAAGGCTTTTTTAAATACAAATATTTTAACCCATTTGTTTTTCCTCGTGTACTTTAAACAGTTTTACCTAAGAATTGGTATCCAAATTTGATTAATCTTCAGTAGTTGTTTCATAAAAAATATTTATCTAGAAAATCCCACATTATTTTAGCATATTTAAAAAATATCGACTTTCGTATTTTTTTTTATAATAAAAGTATTACTTTTGAAAACAATTTTAATACCAATTCTTAATGTCAATATATTTGACAGACTGCATACAAAATTCCTTATACTTTTATCAATAATTAAATAAAGCCTTAGCGTTTTGAAAAACTTGTCATCAAGGAAAAATGAACACCGAGAAAAACACATGTAAAGTTTTCATTCGTTTGCATTTTTATCCTACCTTTCCTCATAAAAAGTGGAATAACTTTTTTTAAAATATAGCTACACTTTTAAAACTTGGTAGACTTATTTAGAAGATTTAAAACTTTAATGTTGGCAAATAAAAAAAATTCGCAATTTTTGCCGTTTTTGAGATACTGTGTCTCCTTAATCTTGTTTCCATGCAGGCAACTAAAGAGGTCTGGATAGACCTGGCTGTGATCCCGGCACCTCTTGCATGCGAGCCCAATACTGAACCGACTGCGTCAATGGGTATTTGTGCTGTCCGCCACAGTACTCCCCTTCCAGTGAGTCGCACCAGGAACGATTAAGAGGGATTGTCAGTCCCATATAGACAATGCATTACTTTTGGAATCACAACTTCCTTAGAAGTATTGCTTTGCCATGTTAGCCCTTTTCCCCCAGGTATGGGAATCAACATAACATCAAAATGAAACACATTTGAAACGAAAATGTTATCTAGTAATTTAATTATAGGTTTTTGAAGTTTTAAAATTCCAAAAATATGCAGCAGATGGCGACACTATTTTATAACTTTAACAATTAATAATTAAATAACCGAAAGTTATTTTCTTTTCAATTTTGTTTTAATTTGATGTTATGATGATTCCCATACCTGGTGAAAATGGGATAACATGGCAAACCAATTCTTTTACAAAAGTTGTGATTTCAAAACTTATGCATTAGCTCTATGGAACTGACAGTATCCCTTAATGTGGGGTGTTGATAGTACTGCCTGAAAATTAATAAAATGTGTTTCAAATCAACTAGTCGCAAGTTACACTGTTAAAAATTTTGTGCTTGGTTTCACCATGATATCGGTTCCTAGTAGCTGCAACGGCTGTGTGGTGAAATGTTTCACCTTTTTTTTTCGGTGTTCGGTTGAACCATTTTTCTGGATTTGGAAACAAAAACGTGAGAAATGGTTCAACCGAATACCAAAAATATGGTTTAACGTTTCACCACACAGCCGTTGCAGCTACTAGGAACCATAGTTTTGGTGAAACAAAGTGCCTAATTTTTAACAGTGTATGGTATTGAAATTGTGAAAAAGAGAACACGTATGAGATTTTTTGCTGTAAATTTTTATGACTTTTCTAATGAATACTCTATAACCATGCGGTTGATTTGGTAACTAAGGCTTTGCGTATGAATTATTATCTATAAATTACTTCAATGTATTTACTAGTACAGATCGAAGTTTGCGATTTATTCTATGATAACATTACTTTTTTTTTAAAGACAAATAACTTTTTAGGATTTTTTAAAAACCTTTTTTTATACCTCCCCACAACTCTTCAAAACTAATACATTTCAAAACATTACCTAACATCACCTTGTATCTCGTACCTCCCAGTGACCATCTGCCACTATACCTTACGTAATGAACAAAAGACAAATCCACGCATTGTAAATAGAAAAATGGCGTATCTCCCATTGAAATAACATGGGGAAAGTGCCACTATTACTTGAACAGTACCATATCCTAAACCCATTGCGTCGCCGGAAGAGATGATATCCATTCACTGAGCGACACTAATCTTTAACCTTAACTTGTCGCAAAAAGCGAAATGTACCTTGTATATGAGAGGGCATGAAGCACTGTGCGTGGCAAAGCGGCGTAAAAGATCGATGAATTTTGGAGTTAAATGCAGTAGAAGGGGTCGTAGGGCGCCTAGTGGTCAGCGTCTAGGTCTCGAGATGGAAAGGTCCCGCGATCGAATCCCGGTACCACTGAAGACCTACCGAGTATATGCGAAGTACGTGCTCGTTAAATCTGTTGGGTCCGAAAGTCCTGTGGTCGGTCATTGCGCAGTTTAACAGGGGTACAGGTCCCTGGAGACTATTTCCCTCCCCTTCAGGGACATGTCTAAATTGTGGAGGTGGAGATAGATGGCAACATCTGTCTTGTATGTGGGTATGTCGTATCCGTCCTTCTTGACGAAGGTTTATAAGCGGGTCTTTGTGACCAAGCACACAAGCCTGAAAATATATGTCAACCAACCAATGCAGTAGAACTCCAGAAAAATATTATAATTAATGGATATGCTTAAGGTCTTAATTTTAAGATTTTTAACCGAAATGCTGAATGAAAATAAATTCTATCTTAAGCCCCGATTGGTCACTTGGAAACTGCGCACTGTTCTTAGGAATTGAGCATGCATTCCAAACTCTTATTTTTTTTGTGTACACTGAAACGTAGAAAAATGTACACGGATATTTTACAGAGGCATGTTTGGGGTCCCCAAATTCGCTGGTGCCCACGTGCCCATAAAGTTGAAAGTCGGGCCCTGATTGGAATTCGCAAAATTGGACTTATAATGTATTAAAATATTCATTCGCAATTTGAAAATCTTGCGATTGAAGTAAACCTTAAATTGATCAATATTGGGTTGGGATACAGTTAGCAAATCATGTATTTTTTTTTAAAAAAAGTAATGTAATAAATAATTCAAGATGATTTTTCTGAAAAAGTCTTTTGGACGTTGCGCCACACAGTGGTCTGGGAGCGGCCAAAATGCCAAATTTCGAAGTGTTCGCAAAATGCAAAATGAATAGATATTTAAATAATAGATAATTGAATAGTAATATTACCAAATATAAATCATTACAAATAATTTTTTGATGTATTTATAGTTACGAAAAGTCAACAAATGAAAAATAGCCCGTTTTGAGGCGATACAATTGAATTCAAAATACACGATTTATAATTTATTACACAATTTTTTTGAATGTTTTTGAGTTTTATAAAAGGTTTTATTTTATTTTAGATGATTAAAAAAATACAAAATAATTTTTTAATTAGTTTTTGATCTTAGTTTCAAAAATACTATGTTTTTAAATATTTGAAAGACTGCAACTTTCTTGCTCCACTGTGCTCCAAAGTCTCATTAAAATTAACTAGTTTTTCCAAATCTTATATAAAAGATAAATCTAAATTTCAGCTGCGGAAACGTACGGAAACCATAATTACAAACAGAAGTGTCAAAATCTAGCTGTTCAAAAATCGTCGAAAAGCACAACGCTGCCGCGCGCTGCTCCACGGCAGCTGTTAATCTAGAAACAAACAAAGGCGTAGCTACCGCCGTATCTGCCGTATCAATTATACGGGGCCCCCGGGCTACGGGGGCCCTTACGTGCATAGGCAAAAATTAATAAAAACTTCCCATTTTTTTTATTTCACAAATTACAAAAGTCCAAAAAAGCAATTTTACAATATGAGAGAATTTCAGACCCAGAATCCTATTTCAAAATTAATGTATACTATTTTTTTTTTTTTTGTCGTGTCCATGAGAGTCGAACTCTATATGTGTCCGTGAATTTTGATAATTTCTTCTACGACTTGCTTGATGTTGTCTCCATACGGATCTAGCATAGTCGGCAGTATACTCCAATCTTTCTCAGGCTGGCGCTCATAGCCGGACACTCATAGATGTGAGTAGGCGTAAGCTGTGTATCAGGACAATGTTCACAGCTTCTATAGATCTTCTTGCCATCTCCATCTATCTTCATACCCCTGTGGTATCCGGTTCTCAGCCTAGTTATGGTTTTAAGAGTAGATCTGTTACTATTGCTATGTATACTATTGCTGTTTAGATATATTAATTTCTCAAAATAAACAAAGATTTCAGAGCCTTTGCGGCCTGAGTAGTATGTTAGAAATATTACAACCGGAGAAACTCCTGTCTTCTTCAAACGAAGAGATATTAAACGCTCCGGAAAACTGTCGGCTAAATACAGTAAAGACATCTCAGTTAATCTTTATGACCAATTAGGCTCTAAAAACATGCTTAAAATCTGAAATTCAAAAAATTCATGCCATTAAGGAACTCATTGAATTATTGCTGATAAAATTCAATAGGCTTGCATCCAGTTTTCCCGAGGTAATAACAGCATGCTTTTTATTTTTGACCCTTCCAGTTACAACCGCAACTGCTGAAAGAAGTTTTTCAAAATTAAAACTGATAAAAAGTTACCTAAGAACTTCGATGGGAAAGGAACGCCTGTCAGACCTGTCACTATTGTCCATAGAGGCAGAAACTTTAGAAAAACTAAAGTCATCATCAGCTATAAACGATTTAATAAATCAGTTTGCCGAAAAAAAGGCAAGTAGACCGTATATTTAATTTGAATTGTTTGTAAAAATTTTGGAAAAAGTGACAGATAGATAATTATGATGAATAAATATTTCTTTAATTTTATGCATTTTTTTTCTTTTGTGAGAAATCTTTACCCTTCCTAAGGGCCCCCAAACAAATTTTTATACGGGGCCCCGCCAAGGCACGCTACTCTTCTGGAAACAAAGTAACAAAACCGACAGGTGTTTCGACCACTTTACTTACAAAGTGTTTGATTATAAATATATAACTTAAATACTTGTATTATCTTTGTAGGAGAGAAAAGGTTTGACTTGTTTACAATAAGAATGTTTTCAAAAGATGCCCATTGGCTCTTGGTAAGAGGGGGTTGAGTTACATGCCAAACTCTGTTCACAAGGTATTGTTTCATGGGGGGAAAGTGATTTCATCATATATGTTACCCATAGGAAGTTTGACCAAAGAAGCCCAAGAGGCCAAAAACAAAGACTTTCGGTGGTACAGACGAGAACACTCAAGAAAAAGTACAAATGAAGATGTGTTTAACTTTCTTACTATTTCATCGGACCCTTACAACTTTTGCGCAAAGCCTAAAACCAACAAAAAATTAGAGCTACACGAAGACTAAAAAAAACTATTATATTAATATTGTAATCTTAAAGGATGTTAAACAAATTTATTATATGTTTTCAAAGCAAAATTTTTTAGTGCTTCAAAACAATTTTAAGATTAAAATCCTTTTTATGAATCTGTTCTATTAAAGTGACTTTTATTTAGTTCCTAAAATACGTGTAGTTTTTGTATTTCAGATTTGTTAATATACTTTTAACTCTAAGATCATTATATAGTACTTTTAAATCAAATACGATATTATTATAAAATTATTTATTTCCTAAGCCGTATTAAAATTAAACGAAATTTCATTAAAAAGTCTTTAGATGAATATTAATACCATATTTGGCCTTAACATCTTCAATAATAAAATGCTGTTAATTAATATGGTCTTAAAAAAACTGTTGACGGTTAATTTGAAAGTATATGTTCTGTGTATTCATATTTTTGTACGATATTTTGATATTAAATTTGATATTATTCCACAACCTTTAAAAGTTTAATATTAAATAATTATTCCACAAACTTCAATGTTAAATATTATATAATTCATGCGTTCAAAAATTAGTAAAAAAAATATTCACATTAAAAAAACTTTGGTTTCAATTAATTTTATAAGCTAAATTGAGAGCAGAAAATATTGAAAATAGTGTACATATTTTTAGCTTGACGTTTCATTTTTTAAAAGATTTTGTTAGTGTTTTGGCTTTTTGTGACTGATTACGTATTACCATGACCTAAGCTTACGCATATGCACTTGCCCAATACATGTTGATTAAAACGTTATTCTTTATACGCAATTTTCACATTACATCTTCACATACTATTTTTTGCATTGACTGTAACTTAAAATACATAGGTTTTACAAACTTGATTGTGTCCTATATCGACTCAGATGGGTCAAAAACCTACAAAACCGAATTTTTATACATTTTTGTCAAACCACAAAAAAATAAATGAATTTGACCGTTTTTCAGCCTTTTCCGACCACTGTGCGCCACTCTTCCGCTTACCAGTGTCATATATTTACGAGCGTTGTGACAGTTAGTGTGAGAAAATAAATAGCCATCTTGATTTCAGATGTGACTGCTGGGCTTTGGAGTTGGACTGAAATTTTTAAGTGTTTTGTAATTGTAGAAAAATGGGCACATTGGATACGTTTGTAATCGATATGTAAGATCTTTTTCCAAATAAACGAAATTCCTCTGATTGTTTTGCGGAAATGGTTCATGATGAAAAAAACCCGATAACTCCTGTTATCTTTCTTAACCTTATTTTTTAACCACTTTTGTCAAGTGATATCACGTTAAACAATAAGCACTGCAACTTTAAAAAACATACGCGTAACATTCAACAAACCAAATAATTTTTGAGACTTCAGGGGACGCATTTCCCAAAATTTAGGAGTACTCAGAAAATAATTAAACATGCTCGAATGCTGTGATGTAAGGATATTGCAAAAAAAAAAGAAAAGAAGGAATACTTAATAATGGTGGAGGTTTATTGAAAATGATATAGTGGTTTGGTAAAATGGTTTTTGATTTTTTCAATTTTTAATTTTTTCAGCTTGTGAATGGTTAAAACCCTAAGGCTTATTAGGTAAATTAATGTAGAGCTCCAATTTTTTTTCCTTCGTTGAGACATGAACGATTAACAAAAGTTGGTAGGTGATAAGGTCTAGCATGAATAGATTAAAAAAAATGATGAAGTTGAAAATTTATAAAAAAATCTTTTTTTGGCAATTTTTATACATAAAGCTACGTAACTGTTCTTGTTTAACTGATAGCTCAATATCCATACCAACTTTTATTAATAGATGTTGAGGGAACATTTTGAAAAAAAATCCATCTTGAAATTGTAGGAGGAGTAGCATTTTGAAAAAACGTTACATTTTCAATTTAAAAAAAAAACTTATACGAAAAAATAATAAAAATTGAAACGTGTTTATTGAATGTTAGTTCTTTGTAAAAATAGTTTAATTTGAATGCTAGCGATAAAAATACAGGATTTAATTGTTTGGGTACCGCGTCCCCTTAAAAAACTAGTTATTGTGATTTGCACTTGATGTTGATGTTTACTTGTTGTTGAGATTTAAATCGCACTTTGTTAATATAATACGTGCAGAAAACAATTTAAATAGTTAGAATTAATTTTCCTTATATTCCCCTAAAAATTACACTGAACGCGACAATTGGGGTTATTGGTATGACATCGCTTCACCAACTGCATGTATTGCACAAAATCGTACGAAAAAACTTTTTTTTTGAATCGGGAAAAAATAGACATTGAAAGATATCATATGACATTGTCCTCCAATAGTCTTTTACCAACTGAGCTACTTTAGAAGTCTATGCTTTTTGGCTTAATTAACGTCACCTTAGAGTTGATTGAGGACTATCACCGGCGGTCGTCATAATGTTAAACCGAAGTTGAGTGATGAGGCTGAAACCCGCGCTGTGCGCGCTGTTTAACATAGTACGAGGCGTAAAAAATGTTGGTCAAGACTGATTTAGGCAGCACCAGTCCATATACAAAACATTATTTATTGGCTTTTTTTGTCGAGAATGACCTGTTTTTTTAAAAAAAAATAGTTAATATGATAACAGAGGAACCACATTCTTAAAACAAACGAGCGGTTTTAACTCAGTCTAAGTTAATTTCCACTCCTTTCCGTGCCGAAAATGCACTTCCCTTATAGGAGTGGATTTCACTCTTTTTGTGGAGTGGGTAAAAGAAATAAAACAATCTACGTCTTACACTCCTAAAACGAGCGGTTTTAACTCAGTCTGAGTTAATTTCCACTCCTTTCCGGTGCCGAAAATGCACTTCTCCTATAGAAGTGGATTTCACTCTTTTGTTTTAAGAGTGTACGATAACAGGAACCAAGTATCTTCCGAAGCAAGACGCCTTAACCTATGGGGGCATATGCCAACCCCCCCCCCCCCCTTATGCATTTTGAATTCCAATAGAAACATTCCAACCAAAGTCATTTATGCCATTTTATCTATCCCTTGGACTTGCACAATGAAATAGAGTAACTTCCCTATAACTGTTAAGACGATGACAGAAGCTGCGAAAGTATTTTCCAGGGCAAAAAGTATCTTCCGAGGCAAGACGCCTTAACCTGTGAGGCCTATGCCTCCCCCTCCCCCTCTACAGTCCCTGGACAAATTATTAGACGCACTGCAAGATTTCATGTAAAATATTAATTACCGGGTGATATTGTACCGTTTTATTTTAAATTGATTTGTTTTTTTATTTTTATATTATCCAATCAATTACCGATTTATTTGACATAAATAAAACAGCATTTATTTAGAAAAGCATAAGTTTATTGAGTTTGAAAGAAAAGTGAAATTAATGTTAGTCAAAGTCAATATTGAGTTGAGCCACCTTTAGCCGCTATCAAAGCTTTAATTCTGCGCGGCATGCTATCAATGCAAGACTGTACTGTCTCCTGCATTTGAGGATGACGATTCCACACATAAATAATCTTTTCTAGGAGCTGGACTGGATTTTTAACATATGGCACAGTCTTGTCATATGTTAAAAATAAATACAAATATGTTGTCGACAACAATTCTTTTAAATAAAAATAAATAATATTGTAGTTTAAAAATACCATTATTGCATAAAAACTCTTAAGAAACATAAAATTACAAAAAAATACAGTGCGTCTAATAATTGGTCCAGGCACTGTATGTATTTTGAATACCAGTAGAAACAACCAAACCAAAGTCATCTAGGCAATTTTATGGATCCCTTGAACTTGCACAATGAAATTGTAATAGTCGAAGAACATCAATGGATTGTTTCGATCGAAAGTAAAATGTCTGTCTGGCGAGAGACAGACGCATAATTTCCCCCTGAAAGTGACACTGAACGCCACAATTGGGGTTATTGGGTCGAACTTTCTGACCGTGGGGCAAAAAATGAAAAAGAACGCAACAAAATCGGTCTCGCGACCCGCTAATACATCTGTTTGGGAAAATTGCCGCTATTTCTCGGAAATAAGAACTGTTATTTACCTTTTGTGCTTGGAAGAGTCAAAGGGAGGGGATCGGATTTAAAGAATTGAAATAGGAAATGGAATTGTTTGAAAAATAGTTTTTGGTTTGTTTTTTGTAAGAAAAGGGTTCGTGGGGGTCATAGGATTCTATTGTTGAGAATGAATTGTGGATTCTCGGGTTCAAATTTGCAAAGTTAGAAATATATTTATATATTAAAAATTTTATTTCCTCTTTTCTCCAAACAAATTAAGCTCTGAAAACGCAAAATTTAATTTAGTTCACTAATATTTCGTTATATCTTTGATCATCATTGATTTTATTCAATGATAATAAACCAAAAGGGAAAAAAGTAAGTGTGGCGCAGTTGGTACCTGAAAAAGTATTTCTTTTGATACCTTATGATATTCTTATAATATTGTAACAGTCGCGTACAATATTCATTAAGTTGTGTTCTTTAAGTAAACGAGGAAACCTTCAAACACGTTCAGTTTCACAAGTTCAAGGAAAATATGCTTATTCAAATAAAAACAAAATAAGATCATAGAATTAACCAGAATCCAACGATATTTGTATTTTTTTTATTACACAGTCCCTGGACAAAATATTAGACGCACTGTATTTTTTTTAGTAATTTTATGTTTCTTAAGAGGTTTAATGCAATAATGGTATATTTAAACTACAATATTATTGATTTTTATTTAAAAGAATTGTTGTAGACTACATATTTGTATTTAGTTTAAGATAATTATGATTAATTATAATTAATATTAATTTATATTAATTATAATTATAAGATTATTTATGTGTGGAATCCTCATCCTCAAATGCAGGAGAGAGTACAGTCTTGCATTGATAGCATGCCGCGCAGAATTATAGCTTTGATAGCGGCTAAAGGTGGCTCAACTAAATATTGACTTTGACTAACATTAATTTCACTTTTCTTTAAAACTTAATAAACTTATGCTTTTCTAAATGAATGCTGTTTTATTTATGTCAAATAAATCGGTAATTGATTGGATAATATAAAAATAAAAAACAAATCAATTTAAAATACTAAAACGGTACAATATCACCCAGTAATTAATATTTTACATGAAATCTTGCAGTGCGTCTAATAATTGGTCCAGGGACTGTATAATTAGATCTATCCTATAAATATATTCAACAATTATTGAACAAATTTTTACAAAACTCGACACATTATGCTAGCTTCCATTTTAGCATCTCCAAACTCTACCCCAAATCTCTTAAAGAGTAAATTCGTGACGGGATAATTCTTCGCCGAAACGAACTCATTAGCACTAATGAGTCTATCAATTCTAGAACCATAACGCAATGTCATCCAATACCCACGACCAGTGACATTTGTGGTCAAGAACACCGCCCCTGCGGACACGCACGCGAGACCCCGTTTACTTTGTCACCTGAAATGGTCAATCGCGTCAGAAAACAGCGTCGGAAACTTGTCGATATTATGATAATAATAAACAAATTTCGTGATAAGAGCTGGACTACTTTTCTGGTGGAAGGAATTGAGGTTCTGCATTCCTGGCCCTTTGCTCTGGGGCTTTTTACGAAGAGGGGGTTATAGGCCAAAGAACACGATTGCTGTGATGACCTTGTTTTTCTGGAAGCTTGATATTTCATCGATGGTGGTGTATTGGTGATGTCTTTGGGATCGGTTTGGGCCATTCGGGGTAAGGGTGATTGGGGACTTTCGGCGAGTGGATGATTTTTTTGGGTGAGTAGTAGCGATGGCAAGGACGGTGGCAATGAAATGTTCGAGAGATGATATTCATATAGCTTGATATTTCATCGACGGTGGTGTATTGGTGATGTCTTTGGGATCGGTTTGGGCCATTCGGGGTAAGGGTGATTGGGGACTTTCGGCGAGTGGAGGATTTTTTGGGTGAGTAGTAGCGATGGCAAGGACGGTGGCAATGAAATATGTTCGAGAAGGTTGACGCTCCCAAAAGTTGATTTTAGAAAGTATCATATATTTGGGAATCAATACACTGTTATGAATATTGGACTTGGTTTCGCCTCATAATAATAGTGGACCTTGATGCTATTTTGATTATCGTGGACAAAACTATTCTTTTATAGATGTATGAAAGCATTAAGTTATTACTGTAATAGTGGTCCAAATCTATTCTGACCAAAAATTGTTAAAATGTTGTGTTTGGTGCAACGGCTGTGTGATGAAGTGTTTCAACATGTGTCCGGTATTCTGTTGACCCATTTTCAGATTTTGGAAATAAAAATCTGAGGAATGGTTCAACTGAGTATCGAAAATTTAACCCGTATGGTTAACTTTGGTCTAAGCATAAAATGTCATTTTAGCTTCCACACTACGTTTATAACGTAAAAAGTGGAAGGTATTATAATCGTTCAGTCCGTCTGTCTGTCCGTCCGTCACCCACTTTCATAGCCAAAACTACAAATGCTACGGACAAGTGTGACACGTCAAAAAATTCAGTGCATCGAAATTAGAATACATTTCAGAAAGGAATTTGAATTCGAAGTACTTCAATTATTTAAAAAACTGCAAAATTGAATGCTCATTTAAAAAACATAGGAAGCCATTTTTAATAGAATTTAATCACCATTGCCATTCGCAACAATCGCTCGAGAAACTGTAATTCTTTTAGACAATAAATTAAAATAAATTTATTTTTGCGACATCGATCAGTTTGAAATGACGTCAAATATATTTCACTACGAGATTCTTTGTACGTTGATATGAAATGTTTTCATTCTATTTAAAAGCGAGGAATATTACATATATATTCATTGAAATATAAATTAGTTTTTGGAAACGATAAGTAATAATTATTGAATTTTTGAAATAAAATAAATTAAACTAGCCAAATTTAGCATGTAAATGTTTAATATAGAATATCAATGCTGTGTTTGTCGCCTTTTTACTTGTTAAACACTACTGTTGTGTGGAAGCGGGTTAAGTGACAGATTCTGTTACAAACCTACTTGTTTTTATTAAACATCTGATCTTCCTTTTAGTTGCATAACATAGCTTTCAAATAAGAAAAAAATCACACGGGAGTTTTAACGTTATTTTGAAGAAATATTCAATTTAATTTCAGTAACAAAACTTAAAAAAAACTGTTGGCGTCTTTTTAGAAAGTATTTAATTTTTTTTAAAAAAAAGGAAAATCCACTCGAAGGTCGAACATAAAGCTTCATTCATCGTTAATATAACGTGAAGGTGTGATATTTTTTTGCGAAGGATAATTTTCCATTATGTTAAGAATCATCCTCTTCTCATCTTTCAATCAACCAAGTAAATTTGGGTCAAGGAAATTTCAAAAGAATGCGGCCTATTGTTAAATCTGACAGTGGAAATCACAATTTAGTGGAAAAAATCATCACGGATCTGGAATAATGAGAAAAATTTTAGGTTTGTTTACTTTTCAGCGTGGCCTTAGTGCTCTTTTTTTATCCATTAAGGATGCAAAGATATTTTTTAATGTAATGCATCAAAATTTTATTTTAATCGTGAAATAATGAGTCATTTTGTAATTGAAATACTCGTTAGCATTGATGAAAGTAGTTCTGTATCGTGTATCATTGTCTAAGTTTGTGAATGTACTGTTTTGGACTTAGTCAAATTTTTAATATAGAAGAAAGAAGTTAATTTAATTGTTTATTTAATTTATAAACTGTCTAGCAAAAACAAACATTTCAAACGTTTTTTGGTTTCACGACGTTATTTGCATTTTAAATTAAATTTAATTCGTATTTTTAGCTTCCACACTACGTTTATAACGTAAAAAGTGGAAGGTATTATAATCGTTCAGTCCGTCGGTCCGTCTGTCTGTCCGTCCGTCACCCACTTTCATATCCGAAACTACAAAAGCTACGGACAAGTATGATGCATCAAAAAATTCAGCGCATCGAATTTAGAATGCACTTAGACTCTTTAGACTTTATCTGACAATAAATATATATCTGATATAATTTTTTTGGTTTCATGGCGTTAGTTGCATTTTAAATTAAATTTAATTCGTATTTTTTTATATTTTAACGAATCTTGATTGTTGAGTTTTGTTTTGTTGGTTAGGCTATAAATAAAATTTAATATAAAAGAAATAAGTTAATTTAATTGTTAATTTAATTAATAAACTGTCTAGCAAAAACAAACATTTCAAACATTTTTTGGTTTCACGACGTTAGTTGCTTTTTAAATTAAATTTAATTCGTAATTTTTTTTATATTTTAACGAAACTTGATTGTTGAGTTTTTTTTGTTGGTTAGGGTATTGTACAAAACATAACTTCTTTGGATAACGAATATATACCATTTTCAATATTATTTAAACGCTTCTGATAAATTAAAATAAATCGTAAATATTTCATTTTATTCTTGCATAGCAATATAAAAGATTTTGAGCGAAATTACAAAAACTTTTTTGGGTATGGAGATCCCGCCATTCGATTGTTAAAAAATTATAAGCAATTGTTGGTGTGGAATTATAAAATCTCGAATGTTTCTTAATTTAATGTACTAAAAACGGATTCAAGTTTGTTTCAATCTTTATAAAAATTTTGTTATTTTCGTGTAACTCAAGTTTTACATTTAATTCTTTTAAAACCTTTTATTTTACACATTAAGAACGACATTGTAATTACCACTAATTATACACTTCATTTCCAAATAAAATCGTTAACTTTAAGGGGAGTTGCATGGTTTTATCTCGCACATGTTAATTTTCCTAACTTTAGGAGCATTTTTCTCTGGAACTATACGAGATATTATTATGATCTTTTTTAATATTTTGTCCCTTACATATAGTTCTTTGCTTTAAACTGAGGATATTTCAAGGCATAAATACTTTTCCAGTGATTTTTTAAAAATATGCATTAAAAAAACTCGAATCAGATTTAAAGTTGTATAATTTTTTTTGAGCAGAGATATTTAAAATTTCTCAGTTTAAATCAAAGAACTATATGTAAGGAACAAAATATTAAAGTTCATAATGATAACTCAAATGTCCAAAAGTTAGGAAATTTAACCTGGGCGAGTTAGAACCATCCGACTTCCCTTAAGTTTTTTTAAAATTTGTTTTTATTGTAAATTAATTTATCCTAAACAAATTGTTCAGGACTATGGTCTTCATTCGTCTTGTACTTTGTTCAAATAAACGTTTCTTGCCAATTTTCTTTTCAATTGGCATTAAGGGGGAATGGGCGCGCTGGACCAAGGGTCTCCAAAGTAAAGTGCATCAGTGTTAATCCTATGGAGAAAAAAAATATTTTCTCTGTCACATTTCTCCGGCTGTATTGGATATTTTTACAAGCAGATTTTTTTATGTGATAAATGTAGCTGACTTACAGGCCCCGACCTTCCCACTTTTTAAAATTGGTTCGAATGTTTTTTTAAATTTTCAATAAATAATTTTACGCAAAATATTCGAAGCAATTTCAAAAAGAGGGAAGATAGAGACCTGTAAGTTACATTTATTATATAAAAAACCGTTTGTAAAAATATTCAATACAGCCGGAGAAATGTGGCAGAGAAAATAGTTTTTTCTCCATAGGATTAACACTGATGCACTTCACTTTGGAGACCCGCGGTCCAGCGCGCCCATTCCCCCTTAATGGGCCAACACGTATTTTCTCCCAAAGGAAACTATTTTGAAAGAAAGGGTATTAACTAACTTTATCAAAAGCATCTATTATAAACTCAATTGACTTATTATACTCTATTTCTGTGCAAATTATTTCGCACATTTTTCACAATTTTAGCAGTTTGACGCATAAAAAAAACTTCCGTACTCCAGCGCAAAACCAATAATTTAAAGGGTTATAAATGTAAATAATAAACTTGTAAAGTTTTTGAATTACTAAGATGACTCTTTAAATTATCAGCTTTGAACGTTTAAAATATCATTTACAGCGTTAACTGTCTTTAAGTGGCGTGAAATCTGTAGATCGAGAATACGATTACATTCTTCGTTTTTACAGCATTATTTGTAATACTATAATGGGCAAATGATGCTCTATCATCAGCTTACTTCTTAGCTTTTGACGCCTTTCTAGCGATAAGGGAAACAAATTACATGATATTACAGAATGTTTTCTAAGATAAGTAAATAAATGGTAAAAACGGGTTCCTGATTTGTATCTATACTTCATATATTCGGTGGTTTTCTCTAGAGAAGATTAGGAAAATCATTTAAAATGTTCTAAAATGTTTAAATATGTGCTTTTATATGATGGATAATTTTTTGCAGAAGATATTCATTGTTTTTTTCATAATTTTTGCCGGAAATTCATGTTATTACTTCTTGTAGATGGATTTCCGTTTTGTACTGCTAAGTTTCTTTGAAGATAACTAAAGTACACAGTACAAAAGTACAAGTAACAAAAATAACACATAAATGAGATATACCCAATGTTTTGCAGTTAAATGGGAGGACCTCAGTAAAGAAACCTTAAATAAGCGAAGAATCATTGCTTTACAAAGCAAATCTATTTTTATTTGTAGCGTTGAATGTAAAATCTGTAATTCAATTTTATTTTCTTTGTGACTCACTACTGAAGTGTCAATCTTATGTTGTTGTTGTTGTCTTGTCTATGGATAGGTTGAGGTATTAGATGTGACCGTGTGTGTTCCACACAGCCTCAGCAATCTGAAGGCAGTTTTGGGAGTAAAGGTCATCTAGCGGAGAGTCACTAATCTGTTGCATTTTTGCAAGGATTGCTGGACATGAGAAAATGTGTTTGGACTTAGTTCTATGTCGAGGCAGATTTTGCAGGTGGGTACTTTCTGGAGCCGTCTGGTGGATTTTCATTCCCCAGATGTCCAGTTCTCACTCTAGTTAAGGTTTTTGCTATTGTTCTGCTAGTTGTTAATTCACAGATTTGGTACTTTAACTTGATGGTCGTATCCCTGAGTGTCAATCTTATCCAAATTAGTAATCAATCCTAATAAATATGCGAATACATTGATATTTCCACAAAAGCCTACTTTCGAAAAATTAGTTACTACTTACTTATTTTAATTGCTTACAATCAAAAGTAAACGCCATATTATTTGTAAAGTCTTACAATGTGACTTTTTCATAAAATTTCTATATTTCTATTTCTAAACATTCTTATTTCTATAAAAAATATTTTCAGATACACGCAATAGTTGTGCTGGAAAGTGTACCTAAAAGCTAAACATCGGCGTTTCAAAATAATGACATAAAAAGCTGGAAACAAAATGATGTTGAAATTAACTGCCAAATATGTAAACTCCAACCCCATATGCAGATGCGTATTATATAAAAATTTTCGTAAATATTCATTTTAGTGATTGAAAGTTTAAAATGAAAATTTGATATTTTGAAGCGTCGTTATGTCCCCTTAAAATAAGAATCCAAATCAAATTAATAATCCTTATCCAAATTAATAATCAATCACAATTAACATAACATGCAAATATATTTATACTTTCTACAGGAGCCTGCTTAAGAAAAGAGTTACTACCTAAATTTTAATTTCGTATAATCCAAAATAATAACCAGATTATTTGTAGATTGTTACTATGTGACTCTTTTTCATATAGTTACATTCTATTATTGTTTTGTTTGTAACTTATCACGCTAAAAAAAACGTAGAATGCATTCAATCTAAAGACCGATATAAAATCCAATCATAATTGACATGCAAATGTATTCATACTTTCTACAACCTCATTCCTTTGCAATGAAGAAAATAAATGTTCTAATATTCTTTCTTTTTGTACACAAAACGTGATATCTCAGAACAAACATATTATTACAATATCAATTTCACGAGTTTACAGGTGAAAAACATAAAATTGTACTGACGTTATAGAATTCGGAACGATTTATCAGCGACTCCTATGTTTTTCCAGCTTATAATGAGTATTTGTACTACTTACAACAAAAGTTAGTAATGAATAACTGCAGTTACTACCGATATTTCAAGGTAGGATACCGATATTTCAAGGTGTATAGTTAAAAAAAACCTATAATTGTTAAGGTAGACCCGTACCTTGAAAAGCGAAAAATAATTTGAAATTGTCGAAAAACATTTTATTATCAGAAATGATACCTTACATATTGAAAAATATGTTGTCCAAATTTGGTAGTCGTTTGCAGTTTTGTTCGTTTGTTTTTCTTACAATTTAGGTGACGTGTATAAGTAATTTCAATAACAACTAAAATCTTTAACCGCGTTTTTCTCGGAAACATATTTCTGAGCTTTTCACCTTCTTCGAACCGCTAAGGCTCAGAGGAAAATCATCCTAATGAGTTAATTTTTCTTTTGCGTTATTCCATATGATGTAGTAAACAAACTAATGGTGAGTTTTTCTGAAATATGATTGTCTAAGATTTAAAAAAAATACATTTTACACTGAAAAGGCTTTCTTTTTCTCAAAAAAATTGAGTGTCCTTGACAATTAAATTTGCCAAAATTTTTTTTGATTATTTTCGAAATGTCTCACCATTGTTTTGTTCTACACACTTGTATAATGATGTAAAAAACAAATTAGACTTGAATCCATAAAATTAAGGGAGGAGTAGGGTTTTAAATATTTGGAAAAATCGGGGTAAAATGTCAACTTTTTTGTCCATAAACTAAAAAATAATAATCATACATTTTTCTAACGTAGTTGTTCTAATATTCGTACTTTTCAACTATGCTGAAAATTTTAAGTGAAAATATTAAGAAATAAAAAAATTAATCCCTTGAAGGTACGGGTCTTCCTTAATGTATATACTAATTTTAAGTTTCATTGTGACTTATTGCTCTAAAATATTACTTTCAGATATAAACATAATCACTGAAGTGTAAAATTGTTTTGATTGCATTATATTAAAATTATAATTTTTAACTGAAAATTTAATTTCTTAATTTTTTTAAAAAAATACATGTAAATTGAAGCAATTGAGGTAAATGGTTATAAATTGCTCATCCAAGCTTTAAATTTATAATTTACTAAAATTAAATTTATATATATATTTTTAAATAATGTGTATTGCTGGAAACCTGACAGTTACGGATTACACAGGTGACGTGTTTAAACTCCTGTACCCCCTCAGACGGTTAACTTGTTTTTTTTGTAACTTAATTTGTCCTACCTTAATCGTTCCTAACTATAATCTTTCTTTGTCTTATACTATTTTGAGAGATTTGGATGAGTATAAAGTTTAATTTTTGAATTCAAATTTGAATTTCTCTTTTTAAGGACTTTTGTCTGGTTAAAGCTTATAAAGACTGATTTTTTAAAATTTTTAAAATTTATTAAAATTTAAAAATTATAACCTTTTAAAATTTTGTTGTTAAAAAAATTTACAGTCAATGAACGGGTTCAACGGTTCATACATTTGTATTCTTTGAAGGGATATGGCTAACTCATCCAACTTAAAAACAAGTAGGTTTAACAGAATCTGTCACTTAACCCGCTTCCACACAACAGTTGTGTTTAACAGGAACAAACGCGCCAAACACAGCATTAATTCTATATTAAACATTTACATGCTAAATTTAGCTAGTTTCATTTATTTTATTTCGAAAATTCAAAAATTATTACTTATCGTTTGCAAAAATTAATTTATATTTCAAAGAATAAATATGCAATATTCCTCGCTTTTAAATAGAATGAAAATATTTCATATCAACATACAAAGAATCTCGTAGCGATATATATTTGACGTCATTTCAAACTGATCGATGTCGCAAAAATAAATTTGTTTTAATTTATTATCTAAAAGAATTAGTGTCTCGAGCGATTGTTGCGAATGACAATGGTGATTACATTCTAATAAAAATGACTTCCTATGCTTTTTAAATGAGCATTAAATTTTGCAGTTTTAAATAATTGAAGTATTTCGAATTCGAATTCTTTTCTTAAATTTGCAATGTATTCTAATTTCGATGCGCTGAATTTTTTTGACGTATCACACTTTTCCGTAGCATTTGTAGTTTGGGCTATGAAAGTGGGTGACGGACAGATGGACTGAACGATTATAATACCTTCCACTTTTTACGTTATAAACGTAGTGTGGAAGCTAAAAACACAATAACAAAATGCAAATGTAGTGATACTTTCTACAACCTATTTTCTTTCCAAATTAACTACATATCATATAAAATACTTTTTTATGTGCCAAAAAAACGTGATATCGCAGCACAAAACATTATTGTGCCATCATATCTCACGAACTTACCTGCAAAATTATATGCATGGAAACTTGGGAGGAGCTCCTATAGAAATGGCTGTAAGGTCAATGCTGAATTAAGTCGGAAAAGAAATTAGTGTCATTGTAACAGGCGAAGGTAATTAAAAGCATATCATTTTGTAGCGTTATTTAAGATAGGGTCTGTTTTCATTAGGGCTGTCTAATGCGTATCAAGGTGATGCTAAGTAGGTTATGAGAAACCTTTTAATTATTATGTAAACCGCAAAAGATTAATTTGCGAAGAATTTGGGTAATTTTTTCTTCGAAATTATTGTGTTTTGATCGAAATATAATGTAGGGTAATTGTATGTAGGATAATGTGTTAGATTCATTAGTGTTTTAGTTTTGGCTTGTATGATTTTGTTGAAACATAATCGTATTCAAATTTCCCGATAGTCAGAGCTTTTAGTTTAACGATATGTAAAATACTCCAGATATGATTAATTAAAAAAAGTACGGTAGACTCCAATTATACACATTAAGTGTAACCGGGCTTTTAGCCATTCTGGAAATCAAATGTAAGGATAACTTGATTTTTATAAAAATGGGGATATTTTAATTTTTCTATGTATGTTAAATATGGTAGGAAAGCTATTTTTAACCGGTTTGAGGAATACAAACGTGTACACCTGTCACCTGACTGCCATGTTTTCTAGCAACACACATAATTATATAAATTTATAAGTTTTATTATTTTACTAAATTTTAAAATTTGACTGCACAGGAACCTTCAACAGAAACACACATTTTAAAAATTAAAGAATTTGAATTTTCAGTTGAAAATTTGCATTTTAAGCTTATGCAATGAGAACAAGTTTACATTTCAGCCAGCATTTGCTTCTCCCTTAAAGAGTTAAAGATAAAGACCTTTTAATTAAATAAAATTACCTCACTTTTTAAAACTAGGCTGCAGTTTTGGCGGTTCAAATCTTTTGCAGACTCGGCATATTCCCCTGAACTACGGACCATTTTTTGTTGCACTATCTACGCGGCCCTCGTTACCAATTTTAACGCTTTGACGAATCAATGACGACAATTTGATGAATCAAAACTATCTGTGGATGTTAAAGTGTGCAGAGATTTTATTTTACTGAATGAACCAAATCGCTAAATGGGTACTCAATTGATCTTTTACATTGATAAGAAACTTAAAATTAAATAGTTGGGGATCATGAAAAATGTGTGTCCAATGATTCCAAATGTCTTTTTAGGTATAACTGAGTTTATTTTTTTTTTCAGATAATATGCTATTATTTGATTTTGAGGTAATAGAAACTTAATATTTGCCAAAAACACTTTAAAAAGAAACTCCTCAAATGACAACCCATCTTCACAAGTTTGCTTCCGTACTGAAAAGCTCCTTTTTTCAAATTAACATTATAATTAAATATTAAATGTAAGTTATATCAGTAATCGTGCTATTATTTTTGAATAGAATAAATTTATAAAATTCCAAGGGAAAAAAAGTTGTAGCCTTTGTCTCCAAAAGGATAAAAAATTTAAATAAATTTAGTCAAAATCTGTGGAATTAATTTTTACAAAACGTGCCATGGTAGCACTGTGGTACATGACAAGGAAATTGCATCGTTATTTAGAGGGACTGTCATTCCCATAGAGCTAATGCATTAGTTTCGGAATCACAACTTCGGCAAAAGTATCGCTTTGCCATGTTAGCTATTTTTTATCAGGTATGGGAATCGACATAACATCGAAATGGAACCAATTTTAAACGAAAATGTTATTAGTTATTCAATTATATATTTTGAAGTTTTAAAATGCCAAAAATATACAGCAGATGGCGACACTATTTTAAAACTTTATCAATTAATAACTAACTAACCAGATGTTATTTTCTTTTCAATTTTGTTTTAAATTAATGTTTTGGTAATTCAAATACCTGGTGAAAATGGGATAACATGGGAAATAATTCTTTTCCAAAAGTTGTGATTTCAAAACTAATGCATTAGCTCTATGGAGCTGACAGTCCCTCTTAACTAACAAAATTTCTCGTACTTTTCTTCAAAGCTAATAGTTTTAAAGAAGATAGACAACAGAATATTAAAACGAGCTTACAAAGTTTCAACACTCGGCCGGAATTTATCATAATGATTGATTCTTATTCTTTTGCAAGCTCTGAACAAAAAGCAATCTTGGTTTTTACAAATCCACGGTACACTCTTCTGGCATATCAAAAACCATGTAACAGTTACATTTACACCCAAAGCATTGCCTCCATTACACAATCAAATCTTCGGATTATAAAAAAAAAATACGCATGCAAGGTTATTCATAATAATCCCACAAAAGTTCAACTTATCAAAAACTTCAGAATTTGACCGCAGCTAGTCAAAGTAAACGAAAATAAAGTTGAAGGGGGGCAAAGCTAATCCGACTCTAAGCCCCTACTCGACATGGAAAAATAAACAAGACAAAATTCTTAGAATTACATTTCTGAATATTGTGCGTGGGAGAAATAGCGAATGCAGCGTGTCATTTCGAATATTCGAAGTTCACGCCTTTTTGTGCATATGGCGGCCATTGTTGTATGGACCCTTAGTCATGGTATTCTAAAAAGACCCACACATTTTTGTTTAGAGTTGAATGGTTTGTTACCTACGCGAGCTTGGATCGCAACGACATAAATATAATAGACCGCAATTCTAAATATTAAAAAGGTTGGTTAAGGAAGGGGCCAAGATAAATTGCTGATTTGGCGAAAAAGTTTGCTGCGTTTGGCAACTTTTCGCTGCCGTTGGATTTAAACTAAATCAGTCGTATTTGAAAGCTTTTTAAGTTGAAGTTCCATGCCTTATATCTTTGATGCATACATAGTTTTGTTAAAGAATAAACCCAGTACTTTTTAGAATATTTGAAAAGCGAAAGTTGTGCTTACAATTATGCTAATGCCACGATTATGATCCAAACCCACGTGACTTAGGGTGTGATGTTAGTCCCCTTTAAGGTTTTCCAAAATGGGAGTATATAATACTGATTATAACAAACTTTATTTTCTTTTATCTGATATAAAAAAGGAGTGTTCTTGATATAATTTACATTCGAATGCCATATGTCTCTTGTCCGAGTCGAATTGTATTTGTGTAATGTTAAGAGAGTTATGTAAACAAGTCGTTATTTATTCCTTAATTGTTTTGAGTGGGTTGGAAGTGATTATATTTGAGTTGAAAATAATTTATTAACACCTTTGCTTCATCATGATCAGAAATTAATAAAATAAATTTGTGTATGTCGTTGCATTGTCTTTGGGGGATGTACATAAATTACGGCATGCACAGAAGGGAAACCAACGTAGGGGTAGGGATAAACGCTTGTGTAACGTAATGATTCGAAAAAAATATCTTTTGAAGAAAAAATATCTTACATAAAATGAAGTTTTTAAAAAAAAAATATTTTTCATCATAGCAAACTTTATTTCAGAAAGAGGATTAGAGATTATTACATGCCTCAACTTTAGCACTATTAGTCTCCGATATTTTACAGACCTCTAAGTAAGTGAGTAATTTCAGGCATACAGAAAGACAGACGGACCAAATGATCAACAACCTATTATTCATAATCAGCACCCTCCGACCCATCGTTACCAGGTGAACCCATAACACATTTATACATCTTTTTTTATCATTTGCAAAGCATCGTCTCAAACCTTTAAAATGCAAAAAATTCCCGTTTTTATAATATGAGATTTTTTTGCACATTTAGAACAAGAACTTCATACTAAGCTATTTCAATTTAAGTAATTCAAACTTGTATATTTAAATGAATCTCTGATTCACGTTCTTTACTGATTTTAGCTGTTTGAACCTCTAATCACATAAAAAAAAATATCCGGTTATTACGAAAACTTTTTTTTCTAAGAAGACCTTATCTTAGTTGACAAGTGTTTGCAACCACAACCTGTAAATACGTCACAACAAAAATCTCAAGAATGTTTTTTTTTATATAAATCATTAAAACCGTGGGAATTTCACAATGCTCTCTTAAGACGTCAGTGAGCTTACCAAATGTGACCCAACATAATTTGGCGAGAGAAAAAAAATACGATTCGGCACTTTTATTACTAATATACTCTTGGGTGTGTCTCTCTGACATTTGACCATCCATCTGCTAATGTAACGAGCATTTGTAAAAGTCGCATTACACCAACTCTTTACGGAAACAGATCACGGACTGAAGGTGTTTAATGGAACTCTTTAGAGAAAGTCACACATTTGAGATTGGAATTGTTATACTTAAATTGTGAATTTCTTTTGATGTGATATATATTACTGAAAGCTTGACCTAAGACTCAGAGTTGTATTAGCGAGCGTTATGTTAAAGGGCCATGAAATTACACTCTTAAAACAAACGAGCGGTTTTAACTCAGTCTGAGTTAATTTCCACTCCTTTCCGTGCCGATAATGCACTTCCCCTATAGGAGTGGATTTCACTCTTTTTCGGAGTGAGTAAAAGAAATAAAAGAAAACAATCTACGTCCTACACTCCTAAAACGAGCGGAATTAACTCAGTCTGAGTTAATTTCCACTCATTTCCGGTGCCGAAAATGCACTTCTCCTATAGGAGTGGATTTCACTCTTTTGTTTTAAGAGTGTAGCTTTGAACCTATACATTTTGCCTCACACCTCACAATTTTAAATTATTTTAGGACAACATAATTTAAATTACGAATATTTTTATTTTTCTATAACAATAAGCACCGTAGTTGAATGATATTTTTATATTTGATAATTATGACCTTAATTTCAAAGGTCATAATTTTGAAGTATGCATATTTTGAAACCATATCACTCCTAAAAGGTCTCCCAAAAGTATCCATGCCCAAACTTCGCATGGTCAGGCTCTGTCGGTACCATAGTTAGCGGGTATGAAATCTCTCCTGTAGGATGGATGTTCATAATTACTTTTAAGCAGACATTTATCTGACAACATATCAGCAATTGTAAAAAGCATTTGTAAAAGTCGATTCACACTTACGGAAACAAATCACGGATTGAAAGTGTTTAATGGAATTTTTCAGCGAGACTTATTCATTTGAGTTATTTTTTTTTACGGGGTTGGGACTTGTTTTTTTATTTTATAAATTTGTTTTATATGATACGTATGCAAAGATTTGTCGTAACTTGGAAAAACAAAGCAGGTAAATGGATCTTGGTATCAATTGAGTATCTAATTTAGATACAGTAGAACTCCCATTAGCCAAACTTAAAAAGTATCATTCTGCTGGATGAACGATATTACTAGGGCCCGCCTCAAAAGACCAAGTTTACGGGTTCAAGTCGAACCCTGGCTGAGTCGGCAGATTTTCAGGATTGGAATGTAGTGGAGCACGAAAGTCATATGATTATGTGGCATGTAACATTTCATTAACTATCTTTTGCATCAGTTACTAGTCACTGTTAAAACTATGGAGATTAAATCCCTTAAAACTGTCCCTTTTATTGTATAAAAAAACACATGAAAGTTTGTTTACACTAAATTTGCATGTTTAAAGTTAAAAAGAGACAGTTATTAAATATCATAAAGTGACATTAATTTCTAATTGTCTTATTTGCTTTGAAACTTGAAGTCACATTCTTTCTATTACTATAAATAAAATCCTTAAATGCATAATTTATGATAGATTTACACTAAGTATAATAATATTTCCGAATACCTTTACTTGTGCAGCTGAATTCATTAAAAGTTAACTTTTTCATGTAAACAAAACAAATTTATTATTAATATAAAAATAATGATTACTTACAGTAAATAATTACCGACTAACCTTCAAATTAAGATTCACAAAAATTTGCAATTGTTATGCAAATCTTTCAAAGTAAAAAGGGAATAAGTCATATGGCAAATTTCCCTCTAGGCTTTTTATTACTAATATTTTAGTGAAAGAAAAAGCTTTATGGAAATAGTTTAGTATAGTTGACTCCTTTTAACATTTAGCGAATCATTATAAATAATAACAGTCGATTACCTTCAAGTTAAATTGTCGATCGTTTAATTAAACAAAAATTAAATTATTCATTCTTTATGTAAATTTTCCTTTTGTCCTTTGAACAAATATTTGTTTTAAAAATTGTTCATGGTTGCATTGAATATATTAATTTTTGGAAATACAATACTAGTTTATTTATGATGACCTTAATATCAAGAATTTTATGTTTAGAATTAATAATGAAATAATTTAATATTCATTTGGAAATAAAATGTTTATTGTTCTAATATTTATTAGGTTTTGTTTCGATTTCTAAAGTTGCGCAAAATGTTTGAACATTTTTTTAGTTACATAAATTAGTTCCTACATTTTGAATAAATTGTTACACATTCTAGTGCATTTTAATGAATGAATTGAAAATAAAAAACTTTTAAAATCGGTGTTACGTAATATTTCGTTTGGCTCTGCAAATTTTCTCTGCACAAATTTCTGTTAGTTCAAATTATTGAAATCAAAGTACAAAAATCTAATATTTAATTAAACACCGAATGTTACGTAAATTACCATTTAAAAAATAAAATGTAATTTAGATTTGGTAATTCAGATAATTGGAACAGAATCTGCTTTAATCAAAATACTTGGGAAGAAAGGTAACAATATATCAGGGACCAAAAGATATCTGTAGCTTATCAACACCTACTTTTTCATTATTTTATTCATCCGTATTAAAACAAGAAGTTCTTAAAGAACTAAAATAGCCTACTTTCCTGTTACTTAAATACTTACTGAAATTCTAATCGGGAAACAACTAGGTTCTTAACAGTAAATATCATCAACAACCGTTTGTACACTAGATTTATACACATTAGAAAAAAAAATCGCTAAACACAGCATCCAGCTATAACATAAACTTCTAAAATCAACTATTTTCCTTAATATTCTTTCGCAAATTAACTTAATATTATTTATCGTCTGCTCGATTTATTTGTAGTTCGAATAATAATTAAATATTTATCACATTTTTTTTAAATTCTTTCGAATTAAAAAAAGAAAAGTAGGCTAAAAAGAGATACTCAGAAGCCAGAGTCTTAAAAGTGTAACTATTGCATTAACAACGCATGTAATTTAGCCTGTTAGTCATTAGAAATCAAATATACATTTCTGATAGAGGCTCGAGTTGTAGATTTAGAGGTTCCGATGTGGTGCCCTTTTCCTTGTACTAAAAGGGAAAAGGCACAACTTTGGAAAATTAGAGAAATGCTCTGTATCCTAATGATAGACCTGATAAGTCGCAAATACAGTCAATGGACAAATTATTGGACGCACTGTATTTTTTTTTAGTAATGATGAAAACATACCAAAGAATGTCATATCATTAAAAAAAGATGTCGATATATGTATTAAGTATAGCAGATAGTATTTTCTGTTCAATAGCTTAAGTTTAGGAACACAAATGTCCTTCTAAAGGTATTTTGTTCATCATTGATTCATCATGTTCATGATTGATACAGGAAATCTTGCAGTGAGTCTAATAATTTATCCAGGTAGACCTGTAGTCGTTAATTCAAATTTCCTTCTATTGTTCTAATATATTGGAGTTTGGATTCTATTTCTGGCATGGATGTTTGTAGTCATTCGGATTTGGCAGAGAAGGTCCCTATCAAAATAGTCTTCGTGAATATATTACTTTTTTTTATTATCCCCTATTAATAGTTCCACAAGGCTATTTTCAAAAATATGGAAATGGAATTATTGAAACATCTGTTTAAAACCCTACGTGCAAGCTTAAAAAAAGATTGTGACATGCCTTAATTTTTACATTCTTTTGTGCAATTTTTGTGAAGATATCTTAATATATAGGCTCGAATTATCGTTAACAATGTATACAAATCAGCCGCTGCTAGTATCATTAGAAAACAAAGATTCTTCTGCAATTTGCCCAAGAAAACCCAAAAGCGCAAGTATAGCCCTAGATAATACAAGTGGTAAGATATTAGACGTTTCGACGGCAATGATTAATATAGAGCAACCGAAAATATCGGAAATTCTCCAGTCGATGCACAGACTTTGACAATCACGTATTTTTAAAAAAAAAATTAAAGCATGTCTTGAAGTAACTATCATTCCATTGAGATTTTTTAAATATCACTAATTTCTCTAATATGGCCAAATGGTGACCAAATGAATAGAACACTAGGGTCTTCTTGCTGATGTCTTAAGGATCAAATCCCACTTCGAATGTTCAGAATCTGCTTGTAGCAGTAGTTCCAGTTCCAATTATCCCATATAACACGTGAAACAAAACAAAAGTCCCTAGCACTCCCAACCACACCAATTTCTTCTGAACGTATTCAAAATTTCGCTAACGATGCATGCAAATCAGCCGCGGCCAGTCATTAGAAAACAAAGACCCTTCTGCATTTCGGCCAAAGAAAACCAGAGTTAAGAAGACGGTGGAGGTGCTTGGCGCGAAATAAATTGAAGTCATCAGAAAGTTGCCAAGTAACCCTAATAGTCGGCCCAAACAAACCGCTCACTCAACGTTATAGTTCAAGTAAAGCGCATTATATTCTTTAAAAAGCGTTGATTCAAAATTAAAGAAATGACTGCGCGGTTGTAGGCTGTAGCACGAGATCTGAATTTACACAAGACAGTAGTAATTCCCTTCACAAAGGTAATAAAAACGAGTTGTAATTACAGTTTTTATTAGAGAGTCAGAAATCGCCAAGTCGATGTAGTATAAGCCTCCCCCTCTAAGAGATACAGATGTATAATTCCATCACCTGACAGTCAGCTTTTCCAGCGACACAATATTTAAAATATTGCAAAATTTATGATTTAACTAAAATTTAAAGTATGAAGCAGTCGTTATTTATAATCATGTGCAGCAGAATTAAAATTTAAAATATTTAAGAAATTAAATTTTCAGTTACAATTTTAATCTCATCCAGTGAAAGCAAGATGACACTTCAACCAAATTGCGTATTCCTCAAACCGCTATGCAAACCCCACTTTAGAATAGGTCGCCAAGAGCGTTCATTTGGTCTTACTACAAAGGCGATCGATGACTTCACATGGCAAACCGGTTTCTGCGTTGATTTTTTCCCGACAGCATCTCCATTTTCTTCTTAACTTCATAAAGAAAAACCAAAAAGCGCAGCAGCAGCAGCACAGCCCCAGATACGATCGGAGCACCATCTGACCTCTTCGACAGCAGTGATTAATATAGAGCAGGCTCACTTGACCGGACGCCCAACCGGCGAACGAGGCCGATAGACCAAGCGAGAGGCTGACCTCGTAATTTGGAAGCGTTACACAATCCCCACTTCGGGGAAAGAGGCAGAGATAGCCGATGAAAGTGTCCGATAATGAGTTAATTTGAAATTTATTAATTAATTAAGGGAAATTTTTCTCGAGGTGTGGATAATTGCGACCTGGAAGTATGAGATAGCGCCGGGGAGATTGTTTGGTTGTTGTTTGTGGTCTGGTTAGGTTAGGTTGGAATTTGGTTAGCAATGCGGATGTGTTGTTTGGGGATGATGGTTAGTTAGCAGATTGAGAACTGTAATATATGGTTCAAGGTCGCTTGGTTCATGTGATATAGATCAGGGCCGTAGGGTGGTTTTTCAAGCACCCTGCCCTCTTAAACGTATATACGCTAAAATATTATTTTTTTAATTTAAATTCAATTCGAATATTTCAATCCTCATGGCACGTGCATTTTGACCAGACGTCCGAAAATCTACTGTTATTGAAAATACTCCATTTTCTTTTTTTTTAAAAATAAATTTGTGTTTGATATTATAGGTGATTATATCATTATTTCTTTTTAGCAGAGATATTTAAAAATCCTCAGTTCAAATCAAAGAGCTATCATGGGGAAGAAATAACAAAACAAAATATGTTGATATATTTTATAGTTTCTGGGAAAAATGTTCCTAAGTATTGAAAAACTTTATATTTCAAGCAACGCAAAAGAAATGTAAGGTTTAGGTAAGAACTAGCTGATGTTCAGAGTTTCTCAAAAATGCTTATAAAAAGAAATCCACTAAACAGTAATCGATAATCTATGGTCTTACATTAAACCTCAAGATATGTAGAATAAAAAAAAAGGAAAAACAGAAAATCGACATTTTTGACCCAAACACCCATTCGACTCCCTTTAAGTTAGTGGCACAGATTTTGCTCCTAAATTCTTCCATCCGATTTCTAACACTGATCTTCAGTGATGCCTTGTCCATCATCTTGCTTTATCCAAACTATTTGCCATTAACAAAGAACACTTTGCTTCCAGACTTTTCCTATTTGCCGTTTCTCCTGATATTTGCTTGTGGTAATTCAAGTTGTTTGCTGATATCAAATATCACTTTGAGAATCTTTCTAACCCATTTCTACGTGATGCTTAAACTCTGAACTCTGAAGAAGCATTGTGAAAATGACTTCCTATACCAGCCCCACCATTTGTCTGTGCTCTCATGGTGAGTTTTGTGTTTGATAGATGAATAATAATATTGTAATCGTGATTCTACTTTTCTGTGTTTCGGTAATTGTTTAAAATATAGTCACTAGCTGCATTCAAGGAAGGATCTAGCTGTATGTTATTAGGAATGATTTAATAATGCTTGCAAACAAATTTCACTGAAAAAAAAACTGAAGAAGGTTTTGAAATTTGCATCAAAATTTTAATTTTAAAATAATTTAAAAGCTTTTAATATCATAAAATATTTTATCTATAAAATTTCTGTTTTACACCATTTTACATCTATTTATCAAAACAATATTTTTGATAAACTCAATTTAAAGAAAAAACATATTTAGTACCGAGTTCCTTTAAAAGTAAAAAGGGATCCATAGTCCATTGAAGAATTTTCCACTGCGCTTCTTACTTTGAAAATTTTAGTGAAATAAGAAAAGTGCACGGGAATTTGTCTGTGGACTTATACCGTAATTACATTTAATTACCTCATTTCTCCGGCTGTAATGAATATTTTTATCAACGGTTTTTTATATGATAAATTTAGCTAACTTACATATCTCTATAGCCCCCATTTTTTTCACATTGATTTGATTCTAATATTTTTTTAAAATTTTCAATAAATAATTTTACAAAAAATATTCAATCAAATTTCAAAAAGTGGGATTGTAGAGACCTGTAAGTCAGCTACATGTATTATATGAAAAACCGTTTTTAAAAATATTTAATGCTGCCGGAGAAATGTGGCTTAGAAAAATGTGGCTTACAGGGTGTCTGTAAAAGAATGTCCGAGTTTCAAATTGTGACCTGACATCACGCCTTGTGATTTCTTCCTTTGGGGCTTCGTAAAAGATCGGGTCTACGTTCCACCCCTACCCCACGATTTACCAACCTTGAAAGGTAGAATTGCACAGGCTGTTGCTTCCATTACTCCGGACTTGCTACAGGCGGAAGAATTGCATTTTCGTTTGGATGTGTGCCGTATCGCTAAAGGCGCACACATTGAGCACTTATAGGAGAAACTAGAATAGTTTTCCTTCAATGTCATGTATGATTTGTTATATTTAGTATAAAATAAACTCCTGTAATATACCATTAAAAATCGGTCATTCTTTTACGGACACCCTGTATTTTTCCCCCATTGGATGAACACAAAGGCCCTTTGTGGCTAGGAGACCCGCGGTCAATTGGGCTTATTTACTCTTAATCATTTCCAGACTGGTCGGACCCAAAAGATGAATAGGTCGTGATCAGCCATATCATGCTCTGCACGTGTATATACAGACTATCTTTGCAGTTTTCGAATAATGCAAAATTATAATGCATTATAATGCAAATTTTAGGTTGAATATTTTTTTTTTATTCAATGAAATTTGTTTAAGGTTTTTGTTCCACAAGTTTTTATGCTAAGGATATAATTATTGCTTTACTTACAAATTCGGAAGTTATTAAAGTGAAAGTGTAAAAGAAAAAAAAATACAGCTATATAATAACCTATAAACGGTCAGTGCAACAAAAAAAACGAATAATACTCCGTTTAGAAGGAAGCGCACGTTAAATATGCTCCAAAGACCTGACGCGGCGTACGATGTCGCCTTTAAGTTGTGTAGGGTATAGTCTGGCTGCCACAGCTTAGCATCCCCAATTTTTGATTGTAGAACAGTCCACTTCGAAAAAAGGTGAGGAAGGTTTTAGTTTTGGGCAAGAGTTACTATGTTTGGCGATTCATTGCTTTATGGGCGTATATTTCTTTAAGGTTTAGAAACAGATTATCAATTGAAGGGTAGATCGAACTTGCATCTGGTTCACTCTTATATCGATTAATGATCAAGTCAAGATAACAAAGAAATACACGTATAATCGCTAATCGCTACCAGCAATCAACAACAATCCTCTTTCGCCGATAGCTGATGTGTAGTTCTAGTGTGATACATTACTTACAATCGAACTTGACCAACAATCCCCTCTTCTTGCCAAACGCCTTGAGCTGGCAGCCCTGCTTCCTTTCGGCTTAAAACCTTAATTCAAAGTGGAATCTTCTACAATCAAAATATTTAGGATGCAAAGTTGTGGCAGCCAGGACTATACCTACTGTCGGCTCTTCACTTGAATGTGGTTCTAAATTGAAGAGCTTAGTGAAAGAACATGCTAAGTGACAAAGAGGTGAAAACGAGAAAATGAGCTTTAAAGTTTTTTGTTTGTACTTAGATACGGTGAAAAACGGCACATACAAAAGATAAAAAAAATATGTTATAGAATAACAACTACTACACATGAGAGTATAATTATTATTTAGTTAATCTAAAAGAAGGAATATTGGACGTCCAAAGAGTGGTCTATTGTAAAGAAAGCATATTTTAGAGTTTGTAAAGAACGGTGCCGTAGCCGAAGATCGGCACGTCAAAAAACACACAACCTTACATCTCGAAGTCTAATTAAAAATAAGTCAAAACAAATTCTGCTGCGTCTGCAATTTCTCTGGGAAAGAATGTATTGACGCCTATTAAAACGTCGGAACTGTTCGATGGATCGGCAAGACATTAATTGAGAGTTACTAAGAAAGAACTGAATATTAAAATATTATAGAGATTTGTGTGGTTAATATTATAACTTTATAGAGATTTGTACGATATATCACATACATAACAAGATTCCTCCAAAACATAAACTTTAATTTATCTTTGAAGGAGCAAATAACATGTTCATTTACAAAAAAATCTCAATTTGTTAAAAATAGTTACTTAGCACGTTCTTAAACTAAGCTCTTCAATTACGACGGGCGTCGCCAACAACCCTCGTGTAGCTCTAGTACGACTATAATTCACTTAAACAACTTTTTCAGAGTATCATTTTTTTATATATATTTTTTTAAAACATAACTAATGCCAGTTATAATAACGTATGCGTATATGAAATGACGGAAATACTTGCTTTCTTTGTTTAATCCTTTCAATCTTCGAACATTCGTTACTGCTTTATCTAAAGAACGCTATTCCTCCATGAAAGATATTAATTTGAATGATGTACAACACTTAACGGGAGTTACAAGAGCAAATAAATCTCTCTCTATCTTGTTTGCATTGTAACCATCTTAGAAAAAGAATGAAAGCATAATGTTTCACTTTTAAAGAAGATAAAAGTAAAACTAAAGGCTTTTTTATTATCCGGAAGTAGCGAGCAATTGAAGACTACAATAGGTAATATATGTTTTGATCGTAAAACTAATTTTTTGCTTGTTTTATGGGTGTAGTTTTTTTTAAGTCTGTTTAACATGTAAGGGTTATGGTAATGTCAGTTGGTAAGGCAATTGTCTTGCTTACGGTCACATGTTCGGACGGCCGCCAAAATAACTGTCGACATATAAACGGTCTGTGCAGTGAAAGATTCAGACGAATAATACCCCTTTTTGAGAGAGTGAACGTTAAATATGCTCCAAAGTCCCAATGCTGCATACGATGTCGCCCTTAAAAGTTGCGTTGGGTGCCTACTCAGGTGTTTGTTCGTCCCTTGACTGTGGTTCTAAATAGGGTATTTGACTAAAAACTTTTTATTGGCTTAATTTTTTTTTTATATCTTAAAATATTCTTATGCCAAAAATATTAGACCCGTATTTTTTCTTTTTTTCAAATACCTCATAAAAAGGGAGAAAAATGAATTTTAAAATTAGGACGAAAAATTACGCCCGAAAACGCTTTGTGACTGTCATGTGGTATCTATGACGTCACTAGTAACTATAAACAAACTTTGAAACACCATTTTGGAATCTACTGGAATCAAATCTGAATTATCCGCTTCTGTAAAACCTTCTTCCATTATCTATATAATTCTTATTTTAATAGTAAATTACATTAAATCCAGTTTAATTGCAAGCAAAACAAGAAGTTCATAAAGAACTAAAATAGCCTACTTTCCTGTTACTTAAATACTTACTGAAGTTCTAATCGGGAAAAAAAACTAGGCTCCTAAAGTAAATATCATCAACAGCCGTTTCTACACTAGATTTATACACATTAGAAAAAAAATCGAAACACAGCACCCAGCTATAATTTAAACTTCTTAAAGCCAAAATCAACTATTTTCCTTAATATTCTTTCGTAAATTAATTAAATATTATTTATCATCTGCTCGTGATTTATTTGTAGTCCGAAGAATAATTAAATATTTATTGATAACAAAAGTAATGAAACTACTCCGAACTGCATTAAAAAATAAAAAATGTAAATTAAAACTAAGCATAATTGCAT
Organism: Oedothorax gibbosus; assembly: GCA_019343175.1. NCBI lineage: Eukaryota > Metazoa > Arthropoda > Arachnida > Araneae > Linyphiidae > Oedothorax > Oedothorax gibbosus. The sequence goes on along the minus strand of CM033280.1, from coordinate 6,767,029 downwards.
GCAAAAGTATGCCTTGCCGCTTTCTTGGTAGATAATTAATGAATAATCAAAGAATCAAATTGTGCTACATTTTATGACGTCATTCCAAACTGATTCATGAAAATATTATTTTGCTTCAAATATGTTTAAATAAATAAAGTTTCTCATGCCATTGTTGATTTGGCAACAGTGATTTAAATGACTCAAAATTGAATTTCAATGCTAATTCAATGGGAAATTTGCCAAAAGATAGTAGATTTATGTCCGTCCGGACGTACAGACAGACGGACAAAAAGTATGAAAGTTGGGTATCTGAGGTCATAGCTTTCTAACAAAAAAAGAATTTTTAAGATCCGATGGATAGAACCGATTTTGGAAGGGGGGGGGGGGGGGTACGGACAGACAGACAGACGGAAAGACAGACAGACATACGAACAGACAGACAGAGGGACATCAACCGCATTTCAATACCTACAGTGATTTAAATGACTCAAAATTGAATTTCAATGCTAATTCAATGGGAAATTCGCCGAAAGATAGTAGATTTATGTCCGTCCGGACATACAGACAGACGGACAAAAAGTATGAAAGTTGGGTATCTGAGGTCATAGCTTTCTAACAAAAAAAAGAATTTTTAAGATCCGATGGATAGATCTGATTTTGGAAGGGGGGTACGGACAGACAGACAGACAGACGGACATCGACCGCATGTCAATACCTACTTTTTCATTTTTTTAATTCTTTCGAATTAAAAAAAGAAAAGTAGGCTAAAAATAATTTATTTGTACTTTTTGTTTTACCGTATATAAATTAACTTTACAATATTTCTTCAGCCTGAATTCAACAATAAACATTTTCCGAAATCAAATTATTTTTAGTGAATGAAATATATATTTTTTTTCTTACAGAAACTAATAATAATAAAAAATAACCAAAGATAAATATTATGCTCATTATTGAAAAGCAAATAGTTTTAAGGATTTGGCAGATTATCTTCAAATTCAAGGTAACAGCAAAATACTCTGGGAAAATTGATTTAAAATGAATATTTTGCATGATATATTTTTAAAATGTAAAATATGTCAAGGCTTGCTTGAAAATCATTTTCAAAATATAATCTTTGTGATGTTATAAATGATCTTTACAAAAATGCAAACTATGTAAAATCATCAGAATGGGTATGCTTATTTAAATTCACTTTTGATGACGTACACTGGCAAAACGCGATGTTGCTTTTAAACTAACTGTGCCATTAAATAAAACCTTGGTATGCTTCAAATGGCATTTTCATTTTAGGCGACTGAAAATTTACCTAATGGGCGAAAATGTCAGATTCTCGTTTAGATGTTAGCGGAACATTTGAAGGTATGTTTAGTTTAGCCTTGGCAACTAGGCGCTTGTCTGTTTATATATCTAAAAGGATGCTATTAGTGGCACAGAATTTGTAAGAAAACTTTTGACGTTTTAAACGTTAGTCAAATAAGGGATAAAAGAATTTCGATGGTGTTTTCAAAAATATGACTGTATGCTTAAAATATTCCTTAAGTAGTTTGAGCACTGTTACTTAAAAACGGATGGTGAATAGTTGAACCTTCATGTGCTAGTGTGCAACGTTGGATTTTGGCAAGGAATTTGTGTCTTTAACACGTTAACGCCAGCGCGAGCCACCGGTGGCCCGCACTAGATTGTGTTATTAGACGTTGAAAATTAATAGAATAAAAATATAACGTACTTTCATTAAAAAACTGTGTCTGATGAGTTTTGTTCAATAACAACATAATAATACAGTTTATAACTGTAGCTCAAACTATACAAAATTAACATAAGAATTATACATTGATCTATTTATAACATCATTATTTATAATTTTTTTGTAATTTGTTAAAAAACACATTTCAAGCAAAGTGCTGGCTGACCCTTGCAGTTATGCCGGTGTGAACTGGCAAAAATCGCTCTCCGCCAGATGAAGCACCGCCTCACAGAAAAACAAATTAGAATAGGCCCCGGCGTGAACGTGTTAAGCTATTAGTTAGTAAGTTATTAGTCAGCATTTATTTGTAATTTAAACTTCTAGTCTCCAAAATGGGGAAGTTTCAGGTATTGAGGGGCAATAGAAATGCTGAATGAAAATAAATTCTATATCAAGCCTCGATTGGTGAAAGAATGTCACGCCACACCCTATTGTTTCGGTATTTGACACTGTTTAAAAAAAATCAACGGCAGCTTTTTAAAACTAATTAATGATCGAATTACGTTTTGACAAATTTTGTCCAGTGATTTAAAATTTAAATTTTCCTTTAGTTGAGCACAAGTAATTATACATGTGAAGGGTTTAGTTGAAAAACTAATATATCGTATGTAAAGGCCCCGTTCGTTGGCGACATTGTCCAATTGAATTCACAAAAGCGCCAATACATAGATCGGTCCCATATATATCACAGTTAAAGTATTAGATTGGCAGATCACGTGACCTACAATGCTAACGACGGAACGCGCATTGAGGCCAAATAAGGGGGCAAAATGGCCAGTGTTGCTACCACTTTAAGGAGAAAAATACTACGAAAAAATACCGTTTAATTCTAAAATTACAAAAAACCTAGAAAAGGATTTAAAGTCACTAAAAAGATTCCAAAATGCAGCGAGTATTTTTACGATATTTTTTTGTAATTTTAGAATTAGATGGTATTTTTTTGTAGTAATTTTCCCCTTAAAGTGGCAGCAACACTGGCCAATTTTGCCTCCTTGTTTGACCTCCATGCGCGTCCCGTCGTTAGCGTTGGAGGTCACGTGATCTGCCAATCTAATACTTTAACTATGATATCTATGATCGGTCCTAATATCTTAGTTGCACTTTGGAGAAAGTGAAACTCATATCTTATCTACTCATTGACTATTACTTTATTAGTTGTGGAAGTTCCCAATTCCACACCATTTCACAACAACCGCAATACTATTAGTTATTGCGTAAGCAACCCAATTTTAAATACATGTTTACTTTATTATGATTCTTATCGAATTCTTAAATCATAAAAGAGGGGGAAGGGTTCTCTAACAAGCCAATAGAGGCATATTAATCAGACATTGCCTCACCAATTTCTCCTACTCACTTTCACCTTCAGATAAACATCGCCAAACAAAAAGAGCCGCCAAACATCCACAGTTTTGGAACAAAAGATCTGTCGTTTTTGACCCACAATTCCACTTCCACACTAACCTTTTACGTATATCCATTGTCGTTCTCTAAACTGTTGGTTTTTGTGTCTTTAGTGCGTTAGAGGTGTAGCTACGTAAATGACAGTCTTCGTTTTATTCCTTCAAGACGTGGATTAAAACATTGCATTTAAAATAATACCTGAAGTAGCTTATAATAATGATGCAGATTTAAGCCAGTTGACGACTTCTTCCAAATGAATGTACCTATATCAAAAATGGCCAATTTTAAGGTTTTGTCAAAGGTATTCGCGCAAGCACTTACAATGTTAATTGAATTAGTTCCACGTTACAAATGAAGGGTGAAGTTGCACATCGCACATTCCCCAGAGTATAACTAACATATAGTGTCCGACACTTTCATTGGTGATTTCGTCAAAATGAATTTGCTATTATCAAAAGTCGCCAATGAACGAACCGGACCCTGTTAGGAGAACGAGAGCTTTGCAACTACGCATAAATTTTGACAACGGTAGTAAACGTTATTGCCTTGCCACTACAGCTCTATTCGAGGGAATATTGTTGATAAAGCATGGAGTATGATAATATTTTCGTTTGCTTCGAAAACTCTCCAACTTGCTTCATATTTGAAAACCATATTATGGATTTTGCGTCACATTAATAAGTAAGAAAAATATTCAGGAGCCGTTGCCATCTCAGCTGGCTTAATAGCTTAACTTTAATATACTTTTTTGAAGAAGTTTTTATGGTCTCCTAAATGGTCTTCGATGTGTGTTTTGCACTAAATGTCAGACTCAGCAGGCCTCTTCTGATCACGTCTTGAACTGCTTGAGACTTTCGAAGGTGAACATTTACTTTTCGAAAGTACTGGACTAATAGTCACCTCTTCTAGTACTGAATTTTTTTAAGGTCACTGGTCTAATGGATCATGTCTCACTTTTCCAAACACACCGGAGATGAGTCATACAAATACAAAAATTGTCGACCAACAACAGGCCAGAGGCCCAGCAAGGTTGGTCCAAAATAAATCTAATACATTACCAGTTTCCAATGACTGTCAAGTTTTCTTCTTAAAATCTTCTACTCTCTTCGAATGCACAACATAATCTGGTAAAAGCATTCCACTCATTGACAACTCTATTGTAAAAATGTTTTCTTACCTCCCTTCCAAAGCACGATTTATTCAATTTCTGATCATGTCCTCTGGTCCGGCTATTTAAGGTAAAACCTAAGCCCTCCACGTCACCCTGTTAACATCAACAACAATGTTCTTCAAATTGTTTCAAAATGTACTTGGACCACTTTTATTCCGAGGAACTGCGTGCTGGAAGTCATCCTTGCTTTCACTTCTCACCTCTTACAGCCGCACCCCGCCAAAAGATTCCGCCAAGGTTGGAAATAAATTTGCGAATTTCTCTCAATTCCTGGGTTTGCCCCTTGGTGCATTTTGTCCTACGCCCAGCCTAACTGAGTGTTGATCTCGGGTAACCTTGACTTCTTGCTTGCAATTAGCTATGCCCTTCACTTTCGATTTTCATATGTTTTTTTTTTTAAAGATAAAGAACAATTGATTAGAATGTTTTTGGATATTTCGCTTCAAATGATTCCTAAATGATGTGGTTTTTATTTACTGGAATATATTATTATTTATGTTCGGTGTTTATGTGTCTTTTGGTACGTTGTTCCCATTCTGTCATTTTGTAATATTAATAACTTTTACAACTATTGTTTAATTCCCAATTTCGAAACATGATGTAAAAAACATTTATTACCTGAAATCGTTCTTTTTTTAATACAAATAATCACCTGTAACTTCATTCGTATGAAGTTACAGGTGATTCATACTTACTTTCGTGTTATACGTTGAAAACATTTTATACTTTTAGAAAATGGTTACATACACTGCTCAAAAGAATTAGGGGAATTCATGGTTTAAACCCTTTCAACACCAATGATTCCATTTGGAATCATCAGCTTGCGATTTTTTTCTCATTAAGTTGAGCTTGCACTTACTTATCGTTAGATGGAAGAATCATGTCTTTTGAAGAATTAAATAATGTTGGTTTTACTTACATGAAAATATGAAAAACATGATAAAATAAAATTCACTCCCAGAAAATTTTATGAATTAATTTGACCCTAAATTCTTAACGCTTGCATCCTTAGATGTTTGAAAATTCATTTAAACTTTTTTAACAAATAAAGTTATGAAAAAAAAAATTATTGTTATAATTTATTCAAAAGTTATGATTCCAATTCCCCTCGCCCCCCATAAATTTTATTTTTAAAAATTTAGATTTTTTTCCCTAATTTTTACCATATCATCTTGGATGTATAATGAATCTATTTCGCAAATTTTAGATTTTTAGAATAAAAAATAAAACGTTGAAACTGAGAGGGTTAACAAAAGTACGCGAAGTGTTCCCCTAATTGTTTTGAGCAGTGTAGTTTGTTGGCGAAGAAGTACCAATCGGTGTAGTATCAGCAATTGCCACGGTAAACAGGGAAATGTTTGTCAATCAAACTATAACATCAAAAGTTGTTTCCCTAACGATTTCTCTTGCGAAAATTTCACCAACTTCTTGTTAAAAGGTGGATTGCATGCAGGCTAATAAAATCTTACTCTCAAAGACTTGGTCATCTCTATTATAGTTGGAGAATTTTCTATACCTAAAGATATCGTATTGCTAATTGATAGCGTTGTTTTTAAGTGGAAACAATTGACGGGTGCATTTGCAAAACAAACACATATAATAAGCTAATTTAAGCATAAGAAGAGGGCCGGATTTAAAGATTTGCCGCTTGTAGGCTACGATTGATTTGCCGCCCCTGTCACAATATTCTCCCCTCCCCCGTCGGGGAAAGGTAGCTGGTTAGCTGCAAAATAGGATGGTATGTATTGTTTAAAATAGATACACATATTAGAATCATCTATGTACCTTTACACACTAAATCGAAAGCGAAATAGGCTAATTTTTTTAAAAAACTGTTCTACTTTTTTTTTTATCTTTCAACTTCAAAATCCGGGAGGAGGTGGTGCAATTGCCCTCACAGCGACCATGTTTGCTACGAAATATTAGTACTATATATACGTTTACGGTTTACGCATTAATGTAAATTATTTGTTTTCTTTCTTAAAAATATTCGTATCTTTATAATAATTTTTATGCCGATTGCCGCTTTAATGGGTCGTAAAATTTACCGCCCCAAAAAATTCGCCGCTCTAGGCTACAGCCTACTTAGCCTATTTAGAAATCCTGCACTGCATAAGAAGACACCGTCCAATTGAATGAAGGGGATTCGGATGGTTCCATCTCGCCCATGTTAATTTACCTAACTTTAGGAACATTTTTCTCAGGAACTATATGAGATATCCTTAAAAAAAAAATTGTTTATTCCTTACATATAGCTCTTTGATTTAAACTGAGGATATTTCAAAATTTAAAAAAAAATACTTTTACAGTGATTTTTTTTTAAATTGTGTCTTGAAAAACAAAAAAAAAATCAGATTTGAAGTTATATAATTTTTTTTTGAGCAGATATATTAAAAATTCCTCAGTTTAAATCAAAGAGCTATTAATGGGGAAGAAATAACAAAACAAAAGATGTTGATATCTTTTATAGTTCCTGAGAAAAACGTTCCTAACTGTTGAAAAACCTTATATTTAAGGAAACGCAAAATAAAAGTAAGGTTCAGGCAAGAACTGATATTAAGAGTCTCTCAAAAATACTTGTAAAAAGAAAACCACTAAACAGAAATCGATGATCTTGGTCTTAAATTAAAGATAAAGATAAGCAAAGAAAAAAAAAAGAAAATCGACATTTTTGACCCAAACACCCATCCGACCCCCCCCCCCCCCCCTTCCCTTAACCATCATCAAAAGTCTCCTCAACGAACGGATCGGACACTATACCTCAGTTATACCTTGGATAATATGAATTTTCCAACTACACTCCTAAAACAAACGAGCGGTTTTAACTCAGTCTGAGTTAATTTCCTACACTCTTAAAACAAACGAGCGGTTTTAACTCAGTCTGAGTTAATTTCCACTCCTTTCCCTGCCGAAAATGCACTTCCCTTATAGGAGTGGATTTCACTCTTTTTGCGGAGTGGGTAAAAGAAATAAAAGAAAACAATCTACGTCCTACACTCTTAAAACGAGCGGTTTTAACTCAGTCTGAGTTAATTTCCACTCCTTTACGGTGCCGAAAATGCACTTCCCCTATAGGAGTGGATTTCACTCTTTTGTTTTAAGAGTGCACGCTCTTCAATTGGGGTAACCCTTTTCCAACAGTTTTTACTAATTGGGTTTTATATTTGATACATTGGAAAATAATAGTCAAAAATCATTTAAAGGAAATTCATTTTTTTTCAAAACGATGAAGAACAGAAGGCAATGAATCATCATCATACAGTTCTCATAGAGATATATAGTTAAGGGCCCTGTCTAACAATAGCAAACCAGATTTATCACATTTAATTCTTCTATGAAACGTTTATCTTGTAACAACGCCGACGATAATCGTGGTAAACGACGATATCGTTTCATATATCTCTATATAGTGGGAGATGCCCGGCCGATGCACCGTATTATAGTGGGAGAAACCCACTATCGTTTTTTAACCATGCCTACTCCTTTTGATCTTAGCAAAATAAGTTTCATGGGAAAACAGAGTTGTAACTGTGTAAGGCCAGTTTCGCACTTAGCCGGTCTGGTGGTCTTGATCATCGCTTTTTAAACAGAGTCTGATCTTCCGTTAGGCCAGTTAGGCTTGGACCTATACACTGTTAAAAATTTTGTGCTTGGTTTCACCATGATATTGGTTCCTAGTAGCTGCAACGGCTGTGTGGTAAAAAGTTAAACCATATTTTTGGTATTCGGTTGAACCATTTCTCAGGTTTTTGTTTCCAAATCCGGAAAAATGGTTCAACCAAACACCGAAAAAAAGGTGAAATATTTCACCACACAGCTGTTGCAGCTACTGGTAACCAATATCATGGTGAAACCAAGCACAAAATTTTTAACAGTGTAGGGCCCCCAGATTTTAGTGATTTTCATGCTAAATTGAGTTGCCCCCTAAAACTTCCGTACGCATTATTTTTAAAGCTGAAAGTAAAGATTAAAATACGTAAGTTCAGCGAAATTAGTTAATTTTCTATTTATTTTCACTGTTTTAAGCTTCAATATTTGATTTTTATTCAGACATAACAATTATATGAGCAATCACACACAAGTTTTCTTAGAGGGCCTTCAAAAGTTTATCTGCCCCTATAGTGCGTATTTTCATAGATCAGGTTCTGCTTGTCAATGAGATGGGTCTAGGTTCGAATCGAGAATAAGACACAGATATTTGTGTTGTCCCTAGTAAATGCGATTGAAATATAACGCGTACATGTGATTGGACATTAAAAATGTATTTGAACCCATTTCAAAAAGAGGGATTATAGAGACATGTAAGTCAGCTACATTTATCTATAAAAAAACGTTTGTAAAAATATTTATTGCAGCCAGAGAAATGTGACTTCGGTAATATTTTCCCATTGGATTAACACAGAGGCACTTTGACGGTTTGGAGAACCGCGGTTATTCGGGCTCGTTTGCCCTAAACACAGTCACTACCTCAGCAAATACCGTTGATGAATCCGTTATTATGATATTTTTTACAGTTGCATGTGAAAGAACCATGTGACACTGTAAGTACGACGAGCATACCATTACGCATAAAAAGGTCATATGAGCGGATTAAGCAGATTTGATAATATAACATTTAGAAGGAACTTTCATAAATACAAATACAAAATTTGTCGACCAACAACAGGCCAGGGGCCCAGCAAGGTTCGTCCAAAATAAATCTAATACATTACCAGTTTCCAATGACCGTCTAGTTTCTTCTTAAAATCTTCTACTCTCTTCGAATGCACAACATAATCTGGTAAAGCATTCCACTCATTGACAACTCTATTGTTAAAATAATGTTTTCTTGCCTCCCTTCTAAAGCTCGATTTATTCAATTTCTGATCATGTCCTCTGGTCTGGCTATTTAAGGTAAAACCTAAGCCCTCCATGTATCCCTGTTTTATGAACTTGTGATGAGCCGTAAGAGACTAATGATAAGGAATTTGACATTAGGACCTGGTATCGAAGGCACTGCTTTTCTAGAAACGAGTTGTGTAGTTAAAAAGCTCAATGAAAATATAAGTCTATGGGCTGATATGAAATCTGACCAATATGCTGATGTCGTTGTGAGAGTTGTATTATTTATATACGCTGCCTACTTTAGATTGCGTGAGATTCCTGCCTCAGGTTTTGATTAAGTAATGATGTCATTTGAGTACGTAAACCAGTATTAAATAAGTACATCCATGTTGAATGCTACGGCATAGGAAGAAGCGGCCGAAGAAGTTTATTAGTGGCTTTATATATCATATTAGTACAGTCAACAGTAAATATTAGTCGCAGTAAATATTAGTGGTTGTAGTAAATCCTTGGAATCCGCAAGGCAAAAGAAAGGGGGAAGCCAAAAACAACCTGGCGAAGAACAATCACCAAGGAAGTAAAAGAACTTAACAAGTAATGGGGAGAGATCAAGACCGTTGCTGCCAACAGGGTGAGGTGGAGGACCCTGACGGAGGCCCTATGCTCCATGTTGGAGTGAAAAAGGTGTAAGTAAGTAATAAATCCTTGCACAAACACTAAAAAAGTACACATGGCGTTGTTAATCCTTTTAAAGTGTTTAGGAAAAGTACCGTCGGAGTCATTATTAAAAAACTAAACATTTTAATTCGCTTACAACTTCGTCAAAGGAACTCTCTTCCAAATTAATGTGTTTTGAGATTCCTTATCGGGTTGGGCGTTCTCTCTTCCTCATCCTAGGAAGGGATGGGAGACGCCTGTCCATCTTACGGTCAGAAAACAGGTTTCAACTTCCTAAAGAAAAGGTAATAAAGATAAGCGTAAAAAGAAGTAATTTTTTTAAACAATCAGGTATCATAAATGAAGCAAAGGGTTAATGTTATTTTGTATTAGTCCTTGTTCATTACGTATAACTCCCTTCCCACTTTTCGTCATTTGATGGTGGCTCTAAATTACAGCGCCAGTCAACAATAGCCTCGTGAAACGCTAGAGTGATTATAACTCAACCTAAACCCTACTCACTCCTTAAATTTAGGGGCCCGGATGGCCGAGTGGTTTGGATCGCAGACCATAACGCTAGCAGTCTGCGCGCTGTAACGGGTGCGGGTTCGATTCCCGCCTTCGCCCTGGGTGTACTTTCCTTTCTCTGTGACAGTAAAAGTTCTTTCTGTGTCTGCCTTACTTGACGAAGGCTTATAAGCGGGTCTCTGATCAAGCACACAAGCCGGAATATATATGTACCTACCCTACCCTACCCTTAAATTTACTCATAGTACTCCTTCAAAAATAATATAAATATGTAATATTCCTCGCTTTTAAATAGAAGGATAACATTTCATATCAACATACAATCAAAGAATCTCTTTGTGAAATATATATTTAACGTCACTTTAAACTGATTTATGGCGAATTTTTTTTTATCTTAATTTATTGTTTAAAAGAATTAAAGTTTCTCGAGCGATTGTTGCGAATGGCAATGGTGATTTAATTTGCAATCTTAATTTGATATGGATCTGTTTGAGTCGCTATATACAAATGAGCAATTATTAAATTAGTTATTTTATTTCACTATCAAATAACGTGGCTGACACCTAAGAGGACTATCAATGAAACCTATAAGCGGCATCGTACGTGTGTGTGTGGTGACAAGACAATGGACTATAGAAAACTTGAAGGCGTAAGCTCAAAACTCGCATTCTTCTAAGTATAACTAAAGTATAGGGGCCAGCCTCTTCATTGTAGATATAGTTCAATTGAATTACCATTATTAAAAGTCGCTATTGAAAGATCGGCCCCTTGATCTTATTTATAGTTTGGAGACTCTTAGTTTTGCAACTACACCTTTCATTTATTAACATTTTTTAAAGTATAACAAATGGCCAACTTTCTGCAACTTACACTACATACATGATATCATGTTGTTATTATTATTATTCAATAAAAACCTTTTAATTGAAGGTTTGACGTACATAACGTTATTGATTCTACCATTATTTCTGAGAAAAATAACAAATTATGAAATTTTTTAAAGAAAAAGTTTAACTTTACATATTTTTGCGTCAGTAAACGTTGTGTCTTAAAAGAGTTTAGAGCATTTTTCAAGTATGATCGAAACAAACTCTCTAAATGCTTTGTTGTATTTATTTCTTATGTTGCGATGACCTCCCAGTCAGTGTAACTCTAGAGACGTTTTTTAAAAGCTAAATGTCTGCCTACCTCATTTGACGGTTGATCTTTGACTTTTCTTCTAACAAGAGTGACTCTAAGTGCACTAATGAAACTTTGTTGCCTTTTTTTTAAAAAAACTAACTGGCATTCCTAAGGAATTATATTTTAAGTTGTTTTTAATGGATTAAGAGATAGATACGACAGCATTTAGTTCATTGATTTTCAAAGTTATTATTAAATGATAAAAACATCTAATAAAATCTTCAACTAAAAATGTTTTGTTGAAGGAACCTGAAGATATTTATATTGTCATATCTAAAAAAAATTACACCTTTGAAAGTATAATATACAGGTGCCTGTAAAGATAAATAATGTAGTGTAGAAATCATTCATGAAAACTATTTGCACAGTATTTAAATATTGTAAGTGCATCTTTATTTCTAATTGTGTCAATTACCTATCTGTAACGCCAGATTAAATTACTAAAGTATATAAATACTATTTATTCATACTTAAATTCGTACATGGACGAGAGTAAAATTAACTATCACAACCTTAAGTTTTATATGTGGGCAGTTCTAGAATAATTTTTAATTTCAAGAATAAAAAAACTTGTGAAATTTATTTTTTCAAAGTCATTTTAAAAGTGTGTAAAAAGGCCTATAAGGGTTCTAGAATTACAAAAAATATGTACAGAAAGGCTCGTTTGTAAAAAAAACAAGTAGGTTTGTAACAGAATTTGTCACTTAACCCGCTTCCACACAACAGTTGTGTTTAACAGGTAAAAAGGCGACACACACCATAAATATTCTATATTAAACATTTACCTGCTAAATTTGGCTAGTTTCATTTATTTTAGTTCGAAAATTCAATAATTATTACTTATCGTTTGCAAAAATTAATTTATATTTCAAAGAATAAATATGTAATATTCCTCGCTTTTAAATATAATCAAAACATTTCATATCAACGTACAAAGAATCTCGTAATATATGACGTCATTTCAAACTGATCGATGTCGCAAAAATAAATTTATTTTAATTTATTGTTTAAAAGAATTAAAGTTTCTCGAGCGATTGTTGCGAATGGCAATGGTGATTAAATTCTAATAAAAATGGCTTGCTATGCTTTTTAAATGAGCATTAAATTGTGCCGTTTTTTAAATAATTGAAGTACTTCGAATTCGAATTCTTTTCTGAAATTTTCAATGTATTCTAATTTCAATGCGCTGAATTTTTTGACGTATCACACTTGTCCATAGCATTTGTAGTTTGGTCTATGAAAGTGGTTAACAGACAGACGGACTGAACGATTATAATACCTTCCCTTTTTTACGTTAAAAACGTAGTGTGGAAACTAAAAATAAGAAGTTGTATGAAAGGGTTAACAAAAGTACGCAAAGTTCTCCCCTAATTGTTTTGAGCAGTGTATGTAAGATTAAGTTGCCGATAACCGGACCCTATGTCCTATTTTTGGAGAATATAAGTTTTGAAACTACACCCTTTATCCATTCACCCACTAAAATAATAGATAACTTCACTCCCCCCCGCCCCTTCCAAAAAAAAATCTATGAAATGATCATACTTTTGACATGATTGAAGTTATTTTTTCCTGCAAAAAAAAATTAATTTCATGTCACTAATATTATTTTTACTGGTTTATTAACCCCTTAACTAAATCTCCATAGCTTTCATAGTTAGGATTCCAGACGAATATAACAATATTTATATGAGTAATAAATAAAGCTTATCTTTCAATAATGTTAGTTATAAACTTATTTTTTAAACATTGCAAGTGCACTTTATTTACGTCATGATGTCATTTGCAATCAGTGAAGATTCAAAAACACATGAGGACAGGTTTCAAATGCATTATTTGAGATTAAGAAGATCTTCCCTAGAGCTAAATGCTTGCAAGGGTTGTGATCTTTCTCACATTAATAACTAAGGTAAACAACTTAGCCGAAGAATTTTTTTGCGGTTTATTTCATGCCTATTTACGATGCTTTAACTTGGACTGTGAATACCTTGTAACACACTGCTCACAACAATTAGGGGAGTGCATGGTTTAAACCCTTTCTCACCAATGATTCCATTTCGAATAATCAGCTTGCAAATTTTTTTCTGACTAAGTTAAGCTCGCACTTATGTATCGTTAGACGGAAGAATCATCTTTTTTGAAGAATTAAAAATTTTTTGTTTTAATTATAAGAAAATATGAAAAACATGGTAAATAAAAATTCAGTCTGAAACAACTTTAGCAAATAAATTGACCCTAAATTCTTCATGCATGCATTTTTTAGATGTTTAAAAATTGATTTTAACTATTTTTAAAAAATACAGTTTTGAAAAAAGTATTGTTATAATTTGTTCAAAAGTTATTATTCGAATTTTCCCCCTTAAATTTTAGTTACAAATTTAAGATTTCCCCTCCTGTTTTTTTACCATTTCATTCTGGATGCACAATGAATCTATTTCAAAAAATTTAAATTTTTCGAATAAAAAATAAAAAGTTGAGACTGAAAGGTAACAAAAGTACGCAAAGTGCTCCCCTAATTGTTTTGAGCAGTGTATTTAACTTTGTCCTGAAATATGCACAGAGACATTGGACAATAAACAGATTTAATGTGTACACAAAGGTTTTTACTAAGTACTTTAAGTGATTTTGTACGGTTTTCGTAATTTCATCTTAATAAAAAAATTATCTATCAAGACACCGTCTATTAGGGTAGCTTTGGACCAAGCGTCGTAAAACAATTGGTTCTATAACATCTCTTCATAAAATGATACACGCTTCAGAATATGATCTTATTTTAACTTGTGTTACATTTTTAGAAAAGTGGCCACATTGGATTTCATTTCATGTAAAAAAGTTTTCATTCTAATTGTGGAACACCACAAATGATGCTTTATTTTACAAGCTTTTTATGATACAGATTTTTTTGGATTTTTGGTTAGAACATTTGCAAAAATATTTAAAATAACTAGAGAGAACAGCCGTACCCTAAATTTTCAAACTGAAATTAATTTTTCTAATTTATAAAATGTAACAAAAATGTTAACAAACTGTTCTTAAAAGTATAATACTTAAAATTCATAGTAAAAAGTGTTTAAATCGCTTTGGTTGTTTAATTGTTATTTCTTTGTAAAAAAAATCAATGATTTTAGGCTAAAGTTACCACCCAGTAGACGATATTCAGTTTGGTAAATGTTTATTATATTTTCACTTTATTGGTGAATAAGATGCAAAACATGAATTATTGATTTCTGAATTTTAATATTTACTTCTTACAAAATAAGCTACAGTACATATTTTGAATTTTCAAGTAGAGTTAATAATTCGATTTTTTAAATTTGAAAAAAACGATGAAGAATTTAACAATATTTTTTCCCATTTCATACTCTTTGAGTTTGTAAAGTTTACAAGCACTCTATACAATTCAAGTTGATGATGAAATATGCCCTAAGGTAGCATTAAACTAAGTGAATAATTAAAGTTTTAGCATTGAAACCTACAAAATATAAAATAATTACAATAGTAACACATCACAGTAACACACATTTCTAATGCAAAATAATTTACAGTTCCGTCCACTTTTAAATTATTGCACTGACCTTACGAGGCCAAAGTTCAAAAACTCAAATTATTTAAAAGACCAGTAAACATAACAAAACAAAAAAACTTTACAATCACAAAAACGTAAATTACTCCCAACACGCATACATTTGTTTCTAAACACAGTAGGCATCGTTTAAGCCATAATTGCTCGTCTTCAGAAAAAAATAAATTCGTTTCTACAAAACAAGTAATCAAACTATCATGTCATTTTGTTACTTAAATCACCAATTGTAAAAAAGGAGTTAAGTCTCTTGGAGCATTTCCCCAATAGACATTTTCCTTTCAACAATTTAGTGATAAAAAAAGATATAAGGTAATCTGCCTGTGGACTTGACATATTTGTTGCAGTTCAATATTCACTTTTAAAACTGCAATTATACTTCTCCCGATTCTGACAGCCGAGGTAGCCTGAGATTATTGGAAAATTTTCTTTCGAAAGCAACTGGTTGCAAAGTCTGACATCATCTGATGGGGAAAAAAAGTTCTTTAGGTCCTTTTAGTGATAAAGATGTCACGGTCTCCGATGTTTTGAGTCCATTGACTTAAAATTTGCTTTTTCAAAAGGGATTAACGTTCGGTTAATATTCAACAGTTTTTTTGTACTTCAGTTAGCAGATTTAAACCTACGACAGGTTTTTCTTTTAAATTGGTTGTGTCGACGTTGGTGTTTTCTAGTTAAACCTTTAACTGACCATAAACTAACTGGTATGGCATGATATTTCGAAGTGGAAGAAAAGGTACATCTGAATCAGTTTTTTCAGAAACCCCTTAAGACCCTTTAACTTTTAAACTCCTTAAGGGGATACGGTACCCAAAAATTGGTCAAAATATCGATTTTTCAGTTTTTACTTCTTATTATTCACAATATTGTTCTGAACATTTATTGAAAGTTTCACAATGAAATCTTCCGTAGAAAATAAGTTATTAAATATTTTCTAGAGTCATTCATATAAGTTTGAATACGTATTTCGTCTGCTTTCAACCTGTTTCTCTGTTTCACGTTTTTTCAATTATTGTGTTTAATAAATCCCTAAGGCTAAGGTGTAATTTTTTTGTGATTTTTTGAGATTATCAGTATAAACGCATGTTACTTTTTAACTGTAGCTCACATTTTAAAATCCATGCACAGTTCTTGAACAAATAGTTCTAAAAACAAACTATAAAAGTTTGGAGTTATTCTCAAAATTGAAAGAGGAGTAGCGTTTTAAAAAAGTTCAAATTTTTGACTTTAAAAAAAACAACGATAAACTACTTGTAAATATTTGTTTTTATTGCTAGAAAATGTTTATTTAGATTGAACATTATAAAAAACAACTATAATTTACAAGTTTATGTTATTATTCCTAGAAATAATGTATTGGGTACCGTATCTCCTTAATTCATCCTGTGTGAACACACATTCTATTATGAAATCATGTCCAGTGATTTACACAGATATGGGACGCAACCGAATATTGCATTTCAGGGAGAAACCCTTTGTTGTTAAAAAAAAGTACTTATTAATTTTTTTGAGAACTATGTTTCGTGGACTGATGGGGTTTCTGAAAAAATAGACTGATATATGCTTAAGGATACTTAAACGGTTAACACATAGCGTTATCGCATTTCCAAACACTATTCCAAGATTGCTTATACGAATTTACATAGTGAATTCAATAGAAAGGATTGCCTAGTTATTCAAAAATTTGTTTCTCTTATGACTGATTCTATTAATTGGTTCATTGAGTTTGATTAATTTTTTTACTGCTGATAAATAAAAAATACGGTACTTTTCTTTTTCGCAGGCGTAAATCTCGCCAAACGGAATCTTTGGCGAAATGTGCGAAGACATGTTTTTGACCTTGTACAGTCCCTGGACAAATTATTAGACGCACTGTATTTTTTTTTAGTAATTGTATGTTTCTTAAGAGTTTTTTATGCAATAATGGTAAACTACAATATTATTGATTTTTATTTAAAAGAATTGTTGTAGACTACATATTTGTATTTTTAACATATGGCAACACTGTGTTGAGAAAGTGATACATGAACGTAAACAAGTACAAACCTGTATCAGCTCCTAGAAAAGATTATTTATGTGTGGAATCATCATCCTCAAATGCAGGAGACAGTACAGTCTTGCATGGATAGCATGCCGCGCAGAATTAAAGCTTTGATAGCGGCTAAAGGTGGCTTAACTAAATATTGACTTTTACTAACCTTAATTTCACTTTTCTTTAAAACTTAATAAACTTATGCTCTTCTCAATGAATGCTGTTTTATTTAAGTCAAATAAATCGGTAATTGATTGGATAATATAAAAATAAAAAACAAATCAATTTAAAATAATAAAACGGTACAATATCACCCGGTAATTAATATTTTACATGAAATCTTGCAGTGCGTCTAATAATTTGTCCAGGGACTGTATTTTCTTAGAACTGTTGTTACAAAGTAACAAAATACAATAACCGACCAAAAAAGTTCGCTTCATTATTCTCCGGTTCCTTGTTCTTCTCGAAGGTAACTCTCGATAATTACTCTTTCTTCCGCTGCTTTAATGAGAAATGCACGTGAACTGATGGGCTTTGTGTAATACATCATGGGTTCACAGGGAGCACAAAAAGAGTGTGTGTTGAGATGAATTGAATATGGAGATGCTTCATTGACCTATAGAGAGGTCTCGCGATAATTGTATGTAGTAATCAAGGCCTGATTTGGTGTGTTCAATACCATATTTTGTTCATTCTGGTAGATCGGCAAAGATAAAGTAATCACATTTCACTTGATGTATTCAATACTGTGGTATTGAGGTAGAAGAATCATACTCTCTTAAAACAAACGAGCGGTTTTAACTCAGTCTGAGTTAATTTCCACTCCTTTCCGGTGCCGAAAATGCACTTCTCCTATAGGAGTGAATTTCACTCTTTTGTTTTAAGAGTGTAGAATTGCTTGTATATGAAGCAACCAAGTATAGTAATTAGGATGTATTAGTAATAATTGGATGCATTTAATACTGTTTTAGCTTCCACACTACGTTTTAACGTAAAGTTGAAGGTATAATGTTCAGTCCGCCTGTTGTCTGTCCGTCACCCACTTCTACCCCAACTACAAATGCTACGGTAAGTGTGATACGTAAAAATCAGCTCATTGAGTACATTGAAAATTCAGAAAAGAATTGAATTTAAGTACTTCAATATTTACAAACTGCAAATTTAATGCTCATTTAAAAAGCATGAAGTCGTTTTAACTCAGTCTGAATTAGAATTATCCAATTGCCTTCGCATCATCGCTCGAGAAACTTTAATTCTTTAAAACAATAAATTAAAATAATTTTTTTGCGACATCGATCCGTTTGAAATGACGTCAAATATATTTCACTACGAGATTCTTTTGTACGTTGATATGAAATGTTTTTATTCTATTTAAAAGCGAGGAATATTACATATTTATTCTTTGAAACATAAATTAATTTTTGCAAACGATAAGTAATAATTATTGAATTTTCGAAATAAAATAAATGAAACTAGCCAAATTGAGCATGTAAATGTTTAATATAGAATATCAATGCTGTGTTTGTCGCCTTTTTACCTGTTAAACACAACTGTTGGTTGGAAGCGGGTAAAGTGACAGATTCTGTTACAAACCTACTTTTTGTTTATTGAAGAGTCCGTCTACCCGTTGATATGTTAAGATTGCTATAAATTAATCAATCTCAGTTTGGAAGTATACAAAGCTTGTGTCTCCTATTGGAGCCCAAATGTTATGCGAAACCGGTCTAAGCGACAAATTATATTATCTTCCTAAATAAGTAACAGGGGCTGGGGAGCCCAGTCGGTTAGGCATTCGTCTAGCATGCGGAAGGTCCTAGGTTCGGGTCCGGGCATCGCCATAATAACTGCCGACCTATAAACGACCCGTGCAGCCAAAAATGTCCGACGAATAATACCCCGTGTAGAGGGAGTACACGTTAAATACGCTCCAAAGTCCCAACGCTGCGTACGATATCGCCCGTAACTGTTGCGTTGGGTGCCTACTCAGGTGTCGGCTCGTCACTTGACTGCGGTTCTAAATTACGAAGCCCGTCGCCAATAGCCCTCGTGTAGCTCTAGTGTGACGATAATTCAAACCTACCTACCTAAATAAGCAACCTATAGATGCAATAACACCATCTTACATTATGGTAAATTTATTTACTTGACAATCTTCTCCTTAGGGCCACATCCTTTTTGGGACCACCAATGCACCAAGAAACAAGTTCTGCTCTTGTTTATCGTAATTATCGAACCTGTGGTAGGCGCGACATTGTAGGTGTGACACGCCTTGCACTTATGCTGTCTTGTTATGGTCTGTCACTGACCTTGGATCTTGGGTTCAAGGACCTCTTTTCATTTTCATAAACAAAAAAGAATGCCTTTAGTTTTAATGATTCAGCCCCCGAAAAAATTAAAATGCAAGATGCGTTATGTTGCCTTCCATGAATAGTGATGTTCCGATTGAAATTCGTTAATGCTCTTGTTGTGAAATTTCGAAATCGTGCGTTGGTGTTCGATTGTTCAAAGTTAGCATATAGAAATGTTGAGTTTTTGTTTATTTAAGGGGACAGGAAACAGAACGACGCTTCAAAATATCAAATTTTCATTTTAACTTTCAATCACTAAAATGAATATTTACGAAATTTTTTTTATATAATACGCATCTGAATATAGGGTTGGAGTTCACAAATTTGGTAGTTAATTTCAATATAAATTTGTTTCCAGCATCATATGTCATTATTTTAAAACAATGATGTTTAGCTTTTAGGTACACTTTCCAGCACAACTATTGCGTGTATCCGAAAATAATTTTTTATAGGAATAAAAAAAAAGTCCATTCAACCCAATGAACCTCAAGTTTGACGATAAAACATTCATAATTTTAAGTTATTAATCTAAATAGAAATTTTGCGCATTTCTTAAATTAGAAAAATCGTCTTATTTTTACTCGCTTAATATTTTTGGTTTACTGTGTTAAATATACATGTATACGACATCACAAAATTTTTTAACCCTTCGTAAAATAGAAAAAGAGAACAGTGTACCTTAAGGCTGAAAATTGGTGTTTTGGAATAATGACATTTAAAAGCTGTCAACAAAGTTATATTGAAATTAACTACCAAATTTGCAAACTCGAGCCTCATATTCAAAAGTGCATCCTAGAAGTTTTTTCGTAAAGGCACGATTCAGTAACTAAAGTTTAAATGAAAATACGATATTTTGAGTGGTCGTTTTGTTCCCTGTTTCCTCAATGTTTTTAGTTTCTTGTGAGCTTCGACTGCGAAATTTCAACCCTCCGAGGGATACACTTTAAACTCGTCATTTGATAGTCAGGATTTCCATTCTGCATCGAAATTATATTTCCAAGAAAAAACAAAAAAGTGGTTTTCAATTTAAAAATTCACACTCAAAAGTTTTACATTAAAAATGCCTTGTATGAATTATGGAGTAGTTGGAAATACATACAAATACAACACTGATACTTGGAAATAATGTATTTGCTTATGAAGTTACTCAGTAATAAAAATGTATACGTATATTCTTGTTGTTTAGATTAATTTCTTAAATTTAAATAAGTTATTTTTAGAAATACATATTGGTGTTATTTAATAAATTTACATTTTTATCCTCTTAATGTTATTGAGTATTTATAGTGCAACATTTTTATATAGATAGGAACTTAATTGTAATACATTTTAAATACACGTAACATTCTTTTCGAATTAACTTCTTTATACATACTTTTTCAGACTTATTAAATAGATATTTAACACACTTTAATATATGTGAACACTTAAAATAGAATACAATTGATTGTTGTTTTCATAATTAAACTGCATCATCTTTTAAAACTATGTTTTCTTTAATGAAATAAACATAAATTAAAAAAAAAACTTCTAACCTGAATTCTAACAGACATTTTACAGCTCCAATTTTAGAAAGACTATCTTTTCCTAAACATATACTAAGCTTTCTTCAAAACAAAATAAATTTCTTTGTCTTTAAAACTCCTCAGGCAGTATACATTCATCCAATTTTCCTCTCTATAGGATATTGATAGGCCTACGCGTGTTTACGGCTCTTTTACTGCTTTAAAAGCCACCAATTAGCATAAGCAATTTATGACTATTCCAATGGACAGTATACCTCGTTAGCATACGATACAATTTCCTTGCAGCTTGTTTAGGAAGTTGAAGAAGTAACAAGCTAGCGTTTCTACATGTTGTACGAAATAATTGGAAAATTTAATAAATTATTACTTTCCCCCTATTGCATCTGTGTTTCAAAGATATTTTCATTTAACAAATTTCAGTAAAAGGGTTCTTTCTTATTATTTGCAGTTTTCTTTCTAATTATTTGCAGTTAAACCTTACACAAACGAATTAAATTTTAATTTTATACGTTATATACTGCTTTAAAAGCCACCAATTGGCATAAGCAATTTATGACTGTTCCAATGGACACTATACCTCGTTAGCATACGATACAATTTCCTTCCAGCTTGTTTAGGAAGTTGAAGAAATAACAAATTATCGTTTCTACATGTTGTACGAAATAATTGGAAAATTTAATAAATTATTACTTTCCCCCTATTGCATCTGTGTTTCAAAGATATTTTCATTTAACAAATTTCAGTAAAAGGGTTCTTTCTTATTATTTGCAGTTTTCTTTCTAATTATTTGCAGTTTTCTTTCTAATTATTTGCAGTTTTCTTTCTAATTATTTGCAGTTTTCTTTCTAATTATTTGGAGTTTTCTTTCTAATTATTTGGAGTTTTCTTTCTAATTATTTGGAGTTTTCTTTCTAATTATTTGGAGTTTTCTTTCTAATTATTTGGAGTTTTCTTTCTAATTATTTGGAGTTTTCTTTCTAATTATTTGGAGTTTTCTTTCTAATTATTTGGAGTTTTCTTTCTAATTATTTGCAGTTTTCTTTCTAATTATTTGCAGTTAAACCTTAAACAAACAAATTAAATTTTTAATTTTATACGTCATATATTTACCAGTTTAAATAAATCTGCATTTCGGTAATGCATTACTTTTTATAGAGAATTAAAATAATGTATTTTGCGTTTGCCTAAATCTGTTTATTTTTTCTTAGGACTTACAGAAGGTTCCACTTGTGTTTATGTTGGGAAAATAATTTTGATCGAAAATGTTCGTCAGAATAAAAAGTTTTAATTGAAAAAGGAAGATAGGAGGAAACTTAAATGGTAAGTTGCAGTACTTTTCTGGAAATACAAATTTGAACAAATAGTTTGTGTTTAATGTTAATTGAAATTTAGCTACTTTTAGTTAGTTAATGCAATTTAAAATCACCTCACTTTCACTACGTATTTTGGAAAAAAATCTGTTAACTTCGAAGGAAAAAACATACATTTACAAAAAAATACTCATTTTTCTTTTCCGATATTTTCGGTTCAGTTTGCTTCTTACCGTTTTCAGTATACTCCGCCTGTCACTGGGGTGCCCGGGGGATCGATTTGCCGCTGGGGCGGAGGGGGTGAATTTCGTTTTTTCATAACGATTTCGTTTTTATCTCTTTTATGTTAAAAAAAATTGTGCGTTGAAATTAAATTTGTTCTTATAAAATATACAGTATAATTCTGTACATCATACAGTATTATTCTGTCATACTACTTGACAGTTTTTTTTATGCTGTAAAAAACACTTTTTTACTGTGTATAGTGGAAAAAAGTCAGTGTATATTTACAGCAGTGTTTAGAGATTTTAATGTTTTGCAATAATTTTGATTTTAATATATTGCAATCCTTCGGAATACCCTAGAGCGTAATGCAAGACGTGTGAATAGCTTTTTAAGCAGACCTTTATTCAACAGTTATTTCAAAAGAACTTCGAAGATCTTTCACTATGGACAAGATTTTAACAGCTTTATTTAACAGTTACTTAAAAAAGTTCATGTTCAAGATCTTCACATAACCGCGTCTCGCATTCAACCAGCGCCGTTACCACAACATAAAGAATGCCTCTCCTTGCCCCTGTGCAAGGCCGTTACAAGATGAATGGCGACTAAACTCTAGGATGGGCTAACAGGGTGGACCCGGGCCATACTTTGTTTAGCAAACACAAATTGTGAAGTGAACTCTACAAAGGTTCACGTATGTGTTCCTACTCAGATGTCCTGGTGTCACTTGACTATGGTTCTAAATTATTACGCCTAATGGCCCTCGTGTAGTTCTAGTGCGACTATTTTTCAACTCAATCCAACCTAATCCTACCCACGTATGTGCACATATGGAGCTAGGAGTTTAAGCAGGCCTTTATTTAACAGTTACTTAAAAATAGTTTCCATGTTACATTCAAGGATCTCTCCACACTAACCGCATCTCGCATTCCAACCAACGCCGCTGTTACCACGACATAAAGAATACCTCTCCTTGCCCCTGTGCAAGGCCGTTACAAGATGAATGGCGACTAAACTCTAGGACGCGCTAATAGGGCGGAATCGGGCCATACTTTGTTTAGCAAACAAAAATTGTAAATTCTACTAAGGTTTACGTATGTGTTCCTATTTGGATGTCGTGGTGTCACTTGACTATGTTTCTAAATTATTACCCCTGTGCTAATGGCGCTCGTGTAGTTCTAGTGCGACTATATTTCAACTCAATCCAACCTAACCCTACCCACGTATGTGTACATCTGGAGTTTAAGAGGGAATGGGCGCGCTGGACCGGGGGTCTCCAAAGCAAAGTGCATCAGTGTTAATCCTATGGCGAAAAAAAATATTTTCTCTGCCACATTTCTCCGACTGTATTGAATATTTTTGCAAGCGGATTTTTTTATTTGATAAATGTAGCTGACTTACAGGTCCGACCTTCCCACTTTTTGAAATTGGTTCGAATATTTTTTTTAAATTTTCAATAAATAATTGTACACAAAATATTCGAAGCAATTTCAAAAAGTGGGAAGATAGAGACCTGTATGTTATCTACATTTATCATTAAAAAAAACCGTTTGTAAAAATACTCAATACAGCCGGAGAAATGCGTCAGAGAAAATAGTTTTTTCGCCATTGCATTAACACTGAGGCACTTGAGTTTGGAGACCCGCGGTCCAGCGTGCCCGTTCCCCCTTAAGCAGGCCTTTATTTAACAGTTACTTTAAAAGAGCTTTCACGTTACATACGAAGATCTCTCCACACTAACCGCATCTCGCATTCAACCAGCGCCGTTACCACAACATAAAGAATGCCTCTCCTTGCCCCTGTGCAAGGCCGTTACAAGATGAATGGCGACTAAACTCTAGGATGGGCTAACAGGGCGGACCCGGTCCATACTTTGTTTAGCAAACAAAAGGTCCTTACAACCAATAACCGGATTCATGTAATAACGTTACGATTGTTCTGTAAACTTTTTTTATGGGACAAGAATTTAAAATGAGATTTTTTTTATTATTTCGGTATTACACTCGTGGGAATATGGAGCTTTGGGGTGTGTGAAAAAAAGATGTATTTCGTGGTCGTGGTATTAGATGAGATGCTTTATATTCTTTTTAAAAGGTAAAGTGCGGGATCACGATTGCCTTTTATTGAATTTGTTGGGGTTTTCCAAAAGGATTATTTTTGGTGTTGTGGTTTTTGATATAAATTTCTTGTAGAAACTGTTAAAACGTGAGTTTTTTGTCACCTGAAAGAAAAACTTGAAAAAATTATTATTTAGTTTATGTGTGATACCCTGTCTGGATTGAACAATAGTATTTTTAGTGTACTTACTTGACTTCTACTATATTTACCTTTAGGTATTCTGTTTTATGATACTAATTCCTTGTAGAAACTGTTAAAACGTGCGTTTTTTGTCACCTGAAAAACTTGAAAAAATTATTTATTTTATGTGTAATACTCTGTCTGGCATTCGACAATGGTATTTTTAGCGTACATACTTGACTTCTACCGTATTTTTCCTTTAGGTGTTCTGTTTTATGATATAAATTACTTGTAGAAATTGTCAAAACGTGCGTTTTTTATCATCTGAAAGAATTTTTTTTTAAATATTACTTTTGTATGTGTAATACTGTCTGGAATTCGAAAATGGTATTATTAGTACGCTTGCTTGATTTCTACTATATTGTCTTTTTTACTTTTTTTTATACTTTGGCTCTTTGAACAAAATACGTAATCGTGTAAAACTTCCAGTATATATTTGTACGTAATTTTATTGTTTTAAACTGAGGGTTCCTTCACCTTCTAC
This sequence comes from Oedothorax gibbosus, assembly GCA_019343175.1. Lineage (NCBI taxonomy): Eukaryota > Metazoa > Arthropoda > Arachnida > Araneae > Linyphiidae > Oedothorax > Oedothorax gibbosus. The sequence goes on along the minus strand of CM033280.1, from coordinate 6,741,737 downwards.
ACTGCGATGCAAAAGTTTAGACAATGACGTTTTTTAGCTGTAAAATTTAGAATTGTGATAGTAGAATTACAAAACACCCCTACACATATTAAATAAATATTTTGAAATGCTATAATTCAAACATAATTGTTTGATTTGCTATAAAATTTTTTTTCATAAAATAAAATTTGTACGATGCAAAAGTTTAGACACACATGCGATAATATGCAAATTTAAAGTAGATATTCGCCTAATTTCGCATATTTATTGATGAATTGAATTTGATAAATTGAAAAAACACGATATCCGGTGAACTAAACAGATTTAATAAAGATATTGGTTCAATTTTACCCAAAAAGACAATATAGCCACTTTAAATATTTATTCAAATAATATTTGCTTCAAATGTACAATTAACATCTCTAAATACGAACAGAATACCTACCAGTCCATCACCTAAAAGTTTTGGCACGAATTCATGGATTTAGAGACATACATTGACGATTTTCATGATGAAAAGTGCAGTCTTTCCCGTATAAAATCACAAAATTGCGGCATATTATCCTTTTTTGCACTTTAGTACAATGCAGAGATAGTCACCTCTTCAAAAACGAAAAAAAAGTCGTTCATTTTAACGTAAATTCACTCCACACCATTACGAAAGTTCCTTCTTTATGCTAGGGTTCTTTCGTAATGAATTTCGTATAAAGGAACTTTCGTAATGGTGTGGAGTGAATTTACGTTAAAATGAACGACTTTTTTTGTCGTTTTTGAAGAGGTGACTATCTCTACATTGTACTAAAGTGCAAAAAAGCATAATATGCCGCTATTTTGTGATTTTATACGGGAAAGACTGCACTTTTCATCATGAAAATCGGTCAATGTATGTCTCTAAATCCACGAATTCGTGCCAAAACTTTAAGGTGATGGACTGGTAGGTATTCTGTTCGTATTTAGAGATGTTAATTGTACATTTGAAACAAATATGATTTGAATAAATATTTAAAGTGGCTATATTGTCTTTTTGGTGTAAAATTGAACCAATATCGTTATTAAATCTGTTTAGTTCACCGGATATCGTTTTTTCAATTTCTCAAAATCAATTCATCAATAAATATGCAAAATTAGGCGAATATCTACTTTAAATTTGCATATTCTCGCATTTGTGTCTAAACTTTTGCATCGTACAAATTTTTATTTTATGAAAAAAAAAATTGTTATAGCAGTCAAACAATTATGTTTCAATTATAGCATTTCAATATATTTATTTAATATGTTTAGGGGTGTTTTGTAATTCTACTATCACAATTCTAAATTTTACAACTAAAAAACGTCATTGTCTAAACTTTTGCATCGCAGTGTATAACCGACCTGGGAAAAGGCAAAAATATATGTTTTTTTCACTGCATACATTTGAAATAGATTTTATTTAAAATAACATATTTATTTAAAAAAATCAGAATTAGTTTTGTCCTTGGAAAATACAATCTTAAAATCATTTCCAGATGAAAAAGTACATTACGAATCAAAATTTACTATTTATAAGATTTTGAAGTTTAAGGATATTGTAAGAAAGACTTATGCACAAGATACAGAAAAAGCCGGATATAACGCTTGGAAACTTAAGTTTTTGGTGTGGCGTGTACATTTCAGAGTCTCAGATCGAGCCAGTATATAAGTACAAGTGGTCCAGTATGTATGTTTAGTAGAGAGCCTAAATAAACGAACTATTTATCCAGGCACCCTAATGTTAAGTGATTGAAAGTAAAAGTGAAATATCGCTATTTTTGAAGCTTGGCTTTGTTCCCTGTCCAAAAACATCAAGTTATTGGGCAGTTAATTGTATGGTTTTTATGTTTTTCCCATTGTTTCGAAATATTAATATTTCTAAAGAATAGTGTTTTGACCAGGGTATACTCTAAAAACAAACAAGCGGTTTTAACTTAGTCTGAGTTAATTTCCACTCCTTTCCGTGCCGAAAATGCACTTCCCTTATATGAGTGGATTTCACTCTTTTTGCGGAGTGAGTAAAAGAAATTAAAGAAAACAATCTAAGTCCTACACTCTTAAAACGAGCGGTTTTAACTTAGTCTGAGTTAATTTCCACTCCTTTCCGGTGCCGAAAATGCACTTCCCATATAGGAGGGGATTTCACTCTTTTGTTTTAAGAGTGTAGCAAGACTTTTTTCATTGTGTAGAAAATGTAGTTTGGCACCGGCCTCCCCCAGCCACCTCCTTGCTTGTATGAGGCTAGATAAGACTGACTTGGTGGAGAATCCTGTCCAAGTCATGGACTTTTTGAGGGTTTGTGACCTCCTGGACTTGATCTTGTCGATCTAGACCATGGAGAATTAGTAACAACACCGAAAGTTCATTGATTTCACTGGTTACATTCAAATCCAGGAAGCATACGTTTTCAATGTTTAATACATTTTGACTTTTGAGAAATAAATGTAGGATTTTAGTCATAGTTTTAGAGAAACTCATTTGCTTTAAAAAAATACTTAAAATACATATCTTATAAAACGAATAACTTTGTGCTTATTAAAGACATTATTACTCTATATTTAACTCTATAACCAATTATCCTAAAATGTAATCAAAAATTCATGAATAAATTTAATATAATGAACAAAATTGTGAATGCGTAGCATGTTTATCAGGTCTTCCAGAAACAAGTAGCCCAAACGTTTTCCTATCGAAGCCCTCTAACCCTAACTAAACAATGGCGCCCAAAATAAACGAAAATTACAACGTTCCATTTGAGACAGCTCCTATCAAAACTCGGCAATTTAAATGGCACTTAAAGACGTTCAGGAAGGGTTTGGAACTAGCAGAAAAAGAGAACGCCACCACCTCATTCTAATTTGATCTTTTTTTGTTCGATAGAATGTCCAGATTTTTCTTGACCAGAAATGCGGGACGGTAGTAGAATGTGTTTTCTTTTCTGCTTATGATTGACGCGTCGCCCAGCCCTTATTTCTTGAAGAAGTTATCCATGTTTTGTTCGAAGAACTATTTGGTAGCAGACATTTTGATCTTTTCAAGGAAGCAGTTAGTTGGGGGAATTCTATAACTAGGCAACTACAATGGGCATGTTTTACGTTTTGTGAGGCAGTAGCTCCAGCGGTATTGATATTGTTCTTGGTCCTTCTGGAATTACATTTGCTTGGAACAATGCAATATTTTCTTCTCTTACTGAAACGAATATAGTGTACAATATTTTTTTTTCAACAGAACTAAACCTTCTCAATGTTCGTGAATCACGTTAAATTACCCAACAAAAAAGTCAGCAAAAAAACTTTAAAAAAATCACAAAGATGCTGATTTTTTTGCTGACGAGATGATCAATGAAGGTTTCATGCTGATAGTTTGCAGTTTTTGTGAAAAATTATTGTTGACGAAATCATCCTATTAAATTTCGAAGGAAATCTGCTGCTTATTTAAAGGTTTACTGCAGCTTAAGTTTTGGAAAGAATATAACTTGCATAAATCAACGATCTATGAAGGTTTTATGCTGATATTTTGCAGTTTTTGTAAAGGTTATTTGGAGATTAAATTACAAAATTAAATTTTGCAGAATAACTGCTGCTTATGTAAACAATGCTTATGTAATTATGTACACACTCATATTCACCCTACGTAGATCATCCTTCGTTTTTGCTATTCATCAGGATATCTTGGCTTCCGAAATAGGCGCTGGTGTAGTGGTTTAAGCATCATATCACATAGGATATATTTCGGGGCTTAATCTTAGCCATCCCACAAAAGGATCCTTCTTTTACAATAAAAAAAAATCCCGCCAATACGTTGCACGTTAAGTCTGTCGTGGTCCAAAGTTGTGACGCCGCTTTAAGGTTGCAATGCATGGGCAGATCGAACAGATGATACTAAAGTTTCAGATTAACTTGAGTTAATTTTAGAAAGTTCCGTTTTTACTCCTGCAAAGCGAAGAAACATTTTTGCCCTAATTTCTCAAAAAAGCTTCATATTGATTGCTCGTATTTATTTCGCATGCACATGATTTTAGCACACCTTGTTCAAATATTTCAATTTTTCTGCTTTTTGCTTGAGTCCAGGGTAGGGGTAGGTACATATATATTCAGGCTTGTGTGCTTGATCAGGGACCCGCTATGAAGCCTTCGTCAAGTAAGACAGACACAGAATTTTTTACTGTCACAGAGAACGGAAAATACACCCTGGGCGAAGGCGGGAACCGAACCCGCACCCGTTACAGCGCGCAGGCTGCTAGCGTAATGGTCCAAACCACTCGGTCTTCCGGGCCACCAGTTGGTAAGTCGTTGGCTTTCTGATTTTTAAGTCTCCCATGCATGATGTCGCTCGTTATTTTTCTTTCCATTGTTGGATTGGTAGAAAATGAGGCGTGGGAAAGAGTTTTTCATTAACTTATTTAGGATCAGCATTTGTAGTTTAAATCAAAATGTATGTATCCAGAAACTTTTTTAATGTTGTTAAGTGTAAGTACTGTTGAAATAAATGTGCGAAAACGGAAAATAAAGTTTTAAAACCTTTATATACACTATCTGGCTAAACTAATTTGTTTTAGTGATTAACTTTTCGGCTATGAAATCATTAAATTATCGTAAATTATATTTAATTTACGTAATTTGTGTTAAAAAAACACTATGAAAAAATAAATCTTAGAAACTTTGTACACTTATTAGAGCTATAGATATAGTTAAATAACAAACTAAACTGTACTTCAGAATACAGTAACGTCTGGTTACGCTATCTTTAAAACTTAATAAACCGTATTTAATTATTAACAAAAGCTACGTGAATTGATGAAAGCAAATGAATACAAAGAAACCTTTATTTTTCCCCGTGTAAAGGAACAATTAGTTCTCGTATGTACAGGTTGTCCGTAAAAGAATGTCCGAGTTTTAATGGTATATTAGAGGAGTTTATTTTATACTAAATATAACAAATCATGCATGACATTGAAGGAAAACTAACCTAGTTTTTCATAAATAAGTGCTCAATGTGTGCGCCTTTAGTGATACGGCACACATACAAACGAAAATGCAATTCTTCCTATACTGTCTGCAGCAAGTCCGGAGTAATGGAAGCAACAGCCTGTGCAATTCTACCTTTCAAGGTTGGTAAATCGTGAGATAGGGGTGGAACGTAGACCCGATCTTTTACGAAGCCCCAAAGGAAGAAATCACAAGGCGTGATGTCAGGTCACAATTTGAAACTCGGACATTCTTTTACGGACACTCTGTAAATTAAATTCTGATCTCTTTTACATCCTGCAAAAAAACACAAAGGGAGTGTCCTTTTCCATCGTTTAGAAAAAGGTACACCAGACTCAACCAATTACTCCAAAAGAGGGCTTCATGCTTGTCACATTTATCGGCACTCCAGTCAGCTCGGAGGTTAAACAAGATGGAGGGGCTGCCGGAAGAAAAAACAACGTAAAACTAATTAAGCTATACGTGAAGCCATAATCGCTTTGACGATGCACCCAGACAAACCACTTGGCGATTGATTCTGTTGTATTCTAAAGAGGAATCGCTATTCCCTCAACACTGTCCTGTGAGAAAATTTCTTTATTTTATGCTGCGTCATTGAAAAAGTCACCATGATACTTTTCTATTTAGCGGGTTCAAGAGGTAAACTCGTCAAAAATGTATAACCGCCGCCAAACGGAATACTTCCAATCTCTTACTGGGTATACTGTGTTTTGTCTTTAGAAAATTCCGTTTGTTACCACATATTTAGTTTGGCGAGATTTGCGAACGCAAACTGGAAAAGTACCAATATTATTTGTTTCTTAACGTTTGTTAAAGTGTGGTTTTAAAAATCTGAGGGTTATATTTATTTTATTTCGATCTAGTTTTGTTTCGAATTCGCGATGGGCCTACATCATAAGATTCGCGTACATTGGTTGTTGGGTGCATAAGCATCAATTTGGCTACTTCAAAATGGTTTAAATTTTATTTTCTCGCCAAGCATTTCCATCTTGTGAAACCTCTTTGCCAGTTCGGCGTAATTCCGTGAGTGAAATATATTAATAACTAACCGAAATCAGCCCTGTCAGGCGCCATTTGGTGCATTCAATCAGAAGGGGGTGAAAGGAATATAATGGTTAAAATAAGTTTTTAAAAGAAAATAAAAACTAGTTCTTGCGGTTGGAATTTTGAGCCCCAACGTTGCTCAAGATCTCAATTCTTGCACAAGATGGCTTCAAATTAACAATGACTCCTTTATGTTTGAAAGTTCGTTCCAAATAAACAAGTTCATTTACTTGGAAAAATATTGATTGACCGTTTCGAAAACTGTCGAGATGCTTCGAGTGACAAGAGTCTGATTGAGCTTGATTAAAAATGACATATTGTGATTTTTAAAAAATGGATCTAATGGCCAAATCGTAGTCGCTACAACACAAAAATGTAGTCTACGGAATTTTTTAATCTTTATTGCAAAAAGTTTGTAACATTCGTATGTTATTGTTTAAAAATCTCCAAACAAAGTGTCTAAGTTTTGTGGCCCCTTTTTCTAGTATTAAGTGTCATTCACTTTCAAATCTGTCATAAAAACTAAAAATTTACTTGTAGACAACCAAACTGAGTGGCTTTTTTTCCGTCTATATGACCGTCTTTTTATAGTTTTTCATAAGTTAGGCTTTCAAATATTTTCACTAACTATAGTAATTTGTCTGAGTACGCAATGTATGTGTGTTTAATTAGTATTAAAAAGATTTATCGTAAGTAAATATTCACAAAATCAGCATTTAAATCTACGTAAATTTAGGCTAGTGTTAGCGGAGAATAACTAAAAGCAGCATTAAAGGCAAAACATTAAGAACGAATAGCCTAGCTTAAATTCGTCACTTGACTGTGGTTTTAAAATACGACGCCCGTCGTCAATAGCCCTCGTGTAGCTCTAGTGCGACGATAATTCAAACTAAACTAAACTAAACTAAACCTAGCTTAAATTCAATTTCATATAAAAACTTAAAGATAACTTAAAAAACAAAATAAAACAAAAAATTCACGGAGGATTGACAGTGGAATAATTTATTTTGGGGACAAAATTTTTTTTTTTGTAAATTATATCACTCATATATAACTTAATTTCAAAGATCCTATAATATCCAGTTTGTAAAAAAAATGACAGTTTTTCTACATTTTATACGTATTTTTTTAAAAGTGTTTGCTTTTAAGTATGTAGAATGTAACATAAATCTTAACTCTTTCGAAAAACATCATTAGGTTAAAGTTTATACAAAGACGAAGTTTGTGTATAGAATATTGCAGAAAGCTTGATATTTTGGTTACAAATAAAACCTTTCACTGAAGTGTAGCGTTACTAAATATTAGAATCGTTGTGACGAAATACCCTTTCATTTCATGGGATGTTTTTACTACCTATTTCATGACATCCTGATGTTGCTATGCAAATGAAGTACACTGGAAAACTTACCACACATTATGTTCTTTGTGCTGAAATGTCTTGTCTTCTTGCGGATTCTTATTTGATTATTTGATGACATCCCATAGATATGCAAATGAGTACTTTATAAAAGACATGATATTTTACAAACCGTGACTCATTTAAAACGTAAACATAACTTGATCGGAAGATTGAGGATCCTTTCTACAAGTTTCTTCACAATGTTAATCACGTGGTGAAATGAAACCAGACTGTCTGTTAGAAAGAGTAGAACGAGTGCGGTAAAAATTAAACATGCGGGACAAAATGACCACGTATGCTATTGCCAAAGTTAAATGAATGTAGCGCAAGGACTTCATCAGGCCATTCACCGTACAATAAAATTAGGAATTTTTAGTTATATTTTCCAATTCAATTGCTCATATGCTACACTCTAAAGGGGAGTTATAGTGTAGCTCTAGCGCGACGATAATTCGAAACTAACCTAGCCTAAAGTGGCGTTAATTCCAAAGAGTTCTATAGAAGGGTAGAGGAACGACTTGTACTGAGCTGCCATCGGCAGCCATGGCTCACTACGGAGCGGGAATAGAGTGGCAAAGAGCTAGTTTCGGTTTGAGGCCAATTGGAATCGAAGCTACTTAGGGGGGTTTTGGCTATTTTAACTGGCTTATAAATTTTACCAAATGCAGCAGTTGATTTGAAATTCTGATACTGAGAAAGGAAGTACACCCAGGGCAAAGGCGGGAATCGATCCAAACCACTCGGACGTCGGTCCCCACATGCCACCCTATATTTTCTGCGTGTTGGTCCATGGTGCTGTTGCCAGGTTCAGTCTCTACCCTATTATAGAACTCTTTGGTTAATTCAAACTAGTGACTAATAGTTGCGTCGTCAATAGCCCGTCGTGTAGCTCTAGTGAGATAATAATTCAACCTAACTCCACCCAAATTATGTTGCGGCAATAGCTCATGCTACGGTGTAATGCCACCTTAATCCAGCCAAATATTAAATTTCCATAATATTGTTTATCAAAAATAAAAAGAGGCATCAAGGCAATACTAAATCACCGATTCACCTCATCAAGAGTTGTAATTACAGAGGTACCCTATCGCACTAAACAACAAGCATCCAGCATCATTGTCGAAAGAAAGCCCTTGAAAAATGATGAATAGCATCCCAAACTACCCTTTCACATTGTTTACATCCCTTTTGAGGGCCCCCTAAACATCGAAGATTACCGGAAACACAATTGCACATTTCATCAACCTTAACGCGCTGAAAGGGGCTCTGATACGATCGTATTTTATGATAAAATACTAAGTGCCCTTTAATAAGGGTAAATAAACTGTTATTAATAATAGATGGATGAAATTAGATACTGAAGGTAACAGTGGACACGCTATGCTTCTTTAAGTTTTTTTTTGTGGTTGTGAGAATTGGAGAAAAGATTATAGCTTATTTGGGGGAAGTAAATGGCCATGGAATAAAATATTGCTTACAGATGCAATGTGTCATTGACCACAGGGTATTTCCAAGTATGGGATATTATTAGATGAAAGATTTGATAATGGTTAGAGTTTAAGAGGGATTGTCAGTCCCATAGAGCTAATGCATTAGTTTTGTAATCACAACTTCCGCAGAAGTATTGCTTTGCCATGTTAGCCCTTTTTTCCCAGGTATGAGAATCAACATAACATCGAAATGAAAAAAAATTTGAAACGAAAATGTTATCTAGTTATTTAATTATATATTTTTGAAGTTTTAAAATGCCGAAAATTACAGCAGATGGCGACACTATTTTAAAACTTTATCAAATAATAATTAAGTAACCGGATGTTATTTTCTATTCAATTTTGTTTTAAATTAATGTTATGATGATTCCCATACCTGGTGAAAATGGGATAACATGGCAAAGCAATTCTTTTGCAAAAATTGTGATTTAAAAACTAATGTATTATCTCTATGGGACTGACAGTCCCTCTTAACACGTTCTGGACTGGGATATTCCGATGCATTCAATTCGACCTTGATGAAAGAGTTTTCTACTTTTTTGGCAAAGCGGCACAGTGGCTGAGCTGTATTACGTGCCCGCCTCATAAGCCCAAGTTTGCGGGTTCGAGCCCCGGCTGAATCGTCAGATTTTCTGGAGGAGAAAATCGTGGGCATGCATGTCATACGATTATATGGCATGTAAAAGATCCCTTGAGTACCCATTTGGCTTGGGTTCTCTCGGCAAAGTTAAAAACTTGGCATAATTTTACATCAACAGAGAGCTCAGATTTATTGTAATCTGATCTTCAAAATTGGTAGCGAGAGTCGCCTAGATCGTGCCAAAAAAAAACTCTCGTTCTGGTGAATATGCCAAATCTGCAAAGGCTTAGCCGCCAATTGAGCAGCTAGCCCCGTTGGGAAAAAAAATATTTTTGACAAAGTTCGTTTCGTCAAAAAGTAAGAAACGCTTGTTATTTATGACAAAACTCATTTCATTAAATAGGTGACGAAACAAGTTTCGTTAATTTGACGAAAGATTTAATCGTCGAATTTTACACGTCATCATTTCGTCAAAAATTAAGGAAATTTCGTCGTAATTATAATTTTTATTATAAATTTATTGAACTGCTTTAGAAATTTTTGTTTTCATTACATTATATATTTTTATGATTACTGTGGCTGCTCTTTTGTACTGCGTGAAAAAACAAATTAGCTTACGATATTTTTGTGTCCCAGTTACATGTCCACAATGAAAGAAAACTTTCACTTAAAATCATTTTAGTTGTTCGCTCGCTGACAATAACAAATTAACTTCATGCTATAGATACTAACTTAAACTGACGCTTCTATAATTTGTTTCAAAATACAAAACAACAAGGATTTATGTCTATTCAAAAACCAGATCTTTATTTTACTCAATAATACTCAAATAGCCATCGATGTGTTTGGCTTGACAAAATTGTAAGTTATTTAACTGGTTTTGAGCAAAGAAGTTTAGAATATTTAGTTGTAATGTTGGCCTGTGTTGAGATCGAATGATGCCATTTCTAGTACGCATGGCTCTTCCTTCATATCACCCAGCTAAATTAGAATTTTAAACTTATTATTGTTCACATTTAATAATAGTGATGCTGTTTCACATAAAACTTGCTATTCAGAGCACTTAGAGGTGTACAATAGCTCACATTGCACAAGAGATACACGCTAACAAAAATGTTAAATGGAATCCTGAAGAATTTTGACCAAATATTCTCGAAATATATAAAAATGTCGACTCACATTAAATTACATTCGCATGTTAAAAATAGTATTAAATGTTATTTAAATTGTTATATCTATTAATACGTAAATAAGATGTAATTTTAACTGACTTTTACCTTTACCAACGTTGACCGAATTCCGACATTTTTTGTGTGACGATCTTTCAATATCTTGTGCCACTTAGTGTAGTTTGGTTCTCTCATTTAAAGAGTGTACCTTCTAGTATTTGATTTTTTATTGTCATTTCCAAAAAGTTGGAACAGAGGAGTCAAATTAGAAGCCTGGAAGCCAAGGAGAGTGCAAGTATCTACACATTGATAATGACAAAAAAAAGATTAATAGACTCTCAGGAAATTATATAACAACAGAGCTTGTACTTATACCATTCGCTAGATAGAAGCATTATACAGTGATCCGGACTTGACTAAGGCTGTGACCAGATCTTAGAGGCGGACAACCTGTTGACTTATTCAGAAATTGGCTCCATTTACAAAAAGACAGCAATAGACTGGAGTCCCCCTCAGCACTCTTGATATGGCGCTAAAAAACCAGGCGAGATTTCTAAATTGCAACTATGCAGGCAAGACCAAACTGCTCTCTCCAGATTCAGGACGGGACACACAAAGAGTTTGAAGTTTGAGGCCGGAACCAAGCTGTTCCCAGACTGCCCCAACTGTCGTGAAAGTGCTCAAGCTAGTCCCGAACACACACTCCGTTGCCTCGGTTTGACGTGGAAGGACATCAACGACGACCCACTTTTATTTTTGGACTTTCTCAGGGTCACAAACATTATGGAACTGATCTTATTTTGACCCAGGGGTATGTAAAAAATAATACAGTGATCCACTTGTATCTCTTTACCACAAAAATATTTGACTCTTCATTAACGTTGTGAAATAAACTCCAATACTAAATGAAGTGCGTTAATACCCCTTAGCTGCTAGGATCCTCGAATGGGACTGAAAGTATCCCAAACAGACTTGGCCAAAGAGTTTTATAGTAGGGTAGAGGAACGACTCGTACTGAGCTGCCATCGGCAGCCATGGCTCACTACGGAACCCGAATAGAGTGGCAAAAGTGCTAGTTAATTTATAATTTTGATACTGAGAAAGGAAGTACACCCAGGGCAAAGGTGGGAATCGAACCAGCACCAGTTACAGCTCGCGGACTGCTAGCGTTATGGCCTGCGATCCAAACCACTCGGCCATCGGGCCCCACATGCCACCCTATATTGTCTACGTGTTGGTCCATGGTGCTGTTGCCAGGTTCAGTCTCTACCCTACTATAGTCCTCTTTGGTTTTGGCATAATCAATAATCTTCGAAAAACATAAGAATTGATGAAGGCGAGCTAAATCGGTAAGGCAAAACTTCGGACAGTCAAAATTATGTTTTGGAGAAAGTTATTAGTTATATAAGAAAGTTATGTACGTTATAGGACATTAGAACAATGATGATGGCTATCATAACTGCGATGTTCGTAACACGTTTTCCTCATATGTTTGAATTAATTACCAGTTATAACTTCTTCAAACTCGGGAAACGGTTTGACGTTTAGGCAGAGTCCTTTTACAGACGTTTACGCGGTTCACGCCTTAAAAACTAATCATAATGCGTAAAGGAAAGCATCACGTAATTGGTTCAGGCTATTTGGCGAAAATCAAATCAGCCAATTAAAAAGTAAAACACCCTCTCAACAAAGGCCATTTTCGAACTCCATTATGGTCAGCCATTTTTAATCCTCACCTAGCGAGAGAATAGCGGCAACGCCTATGCCATATTGCATTGGAGTTGCCTTTTTCCAATTAACGGATATCTCACCGCTTCGTAGACTTCTCACTCAAAAAACCGCTCATTATGTAACTGAATGAAATAATCTTATTTTGTTTACCATCTTCTATGTTCCTAATAGACCTATACGATCGTGAGCCGTGAACATAATATCCGCACTGTATGTGTGACAGTGACGTATATCACCAGCAAAAATGATTTTTCGGAAGAATTTTCTCGTTTTAGTTGACGTGCGTTCCTTCCAGCTTTTCCTGCGATCGGGGAGCTCTGTTCCCACGTGATATGAAAACACCGGACATGAATTCCTGTCTCTAGAAATAATTTATTTTCATTCAGCATTAGTTACCACACAAGACCTAAAACATTTCCATATTCTGATGTTAAAGCCCATTTTACTGTTCCGGTAAGTTTTTGCCGCACTTACGGTGAGCATGATCACATTGTGTCAATGTTAATTCAATTGGAGCTTTCATACGTGACAGGAAAAATATCGTACCTTCGATATTTGCTCAAGTAATGGCAATGTTAATGTTATTTGTAGTCGCAAATCTACGACAGCAAATTTTACCAACAAAACCACAATTTACCGCACTTACTACTCAAATGAATATTAATGATAAGACCTAAGTATAATATATTCTCCCATTGTAGGTGCAATTTCTAATAGACTTAACATTGTCACCATTATTGTGCGGAACCGTAAGAAAGGCAATTACTACCGGAACAAGCGTTGTGTGTAAAACGTTACTGAGGAATTTCATTGCATTATAGTGTGTAAAAGTAACACATCTACTGATTGTATAGCTCAACTCTATTTACCTGTATATTTAAGAGTTGAATTTATCGATGAGTCAAAGTTTTAATGGGCCTGTTTCAAGTCTTGAATGGCAACATAAATGTGAATGTAAATAGATTCTCTCTCGAGCTTCAAATGGTAAATCAATGTCACTTGGAAATAGAGCACCAATCGGAGCACCGATCGAAGGAAATGCAGGATTGAAATTACGTCAACTGAAGCAAACCAATTGTTTTTATAATCTTAATTCCAAAAGTCAGATATATCACTTTCGCACGCACAGTGCGATATGTTCCAAACAATACCTTCTTTATTCAAGATGGCCGCCACCTTCTTTTTTACTAACCCGTTGTCTTTTTGCTTGTAATTCATTGCAAAATGACTTGTTCGATGGGCATCTTAACAAAGGAATTAGCGGGTTTAATTTTCTTTTGGGAGAAGATATATTTTTTTTCTTTCGGTGTTTACTTGTTGTGATGCAAGCTTTGAGATAAGCGATGCAAGTAACCCGTTTCAGAACAATGACTGCAGAAAAGAAATGTCTGAGCTTTGGCTAACGTTAGAAATGGGCTAACATGACTGCAGTGACCCAAGTCACATGTGTTTACCGCGATGATTTTCAGCTTAATTGCAATACTTTCATTACCTTATATTTCATACTAGCTTTATAACGTTGCACGGGTGTACCCTTAAGAACGGTGGTTTGTTATGTTTATTTTATGCCTATTAATCTCCTTTCCACTGTTCAGCACCTTATCAGAATATTACAATATCCTTCCACTCTAATGTCAGCATTAACTAAAAGAAATATAAGTGGATGTGTCCGATTGCATCCAGACCTTTCCATAGTTTAGTTTGAATTATCATCGCACTAGAGCTACACGAGGGCTGTTGGCGACGGGCGTCATATTTTAGAACCACAGTCAGGCGACGAGCCGACACCTGAGTAGGCACCCAACGCAACCGTTTAGGGCGACATCGTACGCAGCGTTGGGACTTTGGAGCATATTTAACGTGCACTCCCTCTACACGGGGTATTATTCGTCGGACATTTTTGGCTGCACGGACCGTTTATAGGTCGGCAGTTATTGTGGCGATGCCCGGACCCGAACCTGGGACCTTTCGCATGCTAGGCGAGCGCCTTACCGACTGGGCTCCCCAGACCCTTCCATAAGTTTGTGGGCTTTCTCATAAGCCCCTGTTAAAATTGCTTGTTTCATAAACCAGAGAAAAACCAGGCCCAGGATACAATTAAGGATCAAAAAAATAGTTGAGCAGTTCACCTGCTGCTACTAATTCTCTCGAACACGCTATATGTGGAGGGAATTGACATTTCGAATAAGTATTCAGCGGATCCATAATAGTTATCACCATTACTGTCATGAAACATTGTAGCAAATATCACCCAATCCTCTACAAAACGTCTCAATATTAATTATTGGACTTCCGCAGACAAGAAGACAAGAGAGTACAGGACAAAAGAAAGAAAGCGAAACGGACATGCATCATATTGTATGGTTGGAAGAGTTTTATAAAATACAAACTCCTTATTTGCGCTTTACACTTCCTACAAAACTTCATATCTTACCATTTGTAAATATAAATGAAATTAAATTCGAAAATACAATTCGAATCATGCTGAGGAAATCTGATCCAGCATAAAAAATCGAATCCTTTCTTTATATACCTAGATTGTTTAAAACCAATTAATGACTGCACAGGCATACTTTTTGATATACTTTTAATTTTTCCATTCATATTTGCATTTCAAATAAACAAAGCTTGTAAATGGACCATTTCGTGACAACTGTGATTCCTCGCTAAAATAGCTCCAAATCTTGCGCCAAGTAGCTTCTTAGGTTGAATCGCAGTAGCGATAATGGCCTCACTTGGCAAACCTATTTTTGCATGGCTTTTCTTCCGGCACCTCTGCCATCTCATTAAACCCCCCTCTTTATCTATTAAATTAAAAAAATTTCGTCACCGTTATGAATCCTTTGTTGTGAGCCTGTTGATATAAGGGAGGTAATTTTTTGATAAAGGAAGCATGAAATTTCAATGACAGATTTGGTGGCGAAGATTAAAAACGCGTGATGCTGAATAATTTGATGTGAAAAGTAGAATCTTTGTTACGAAATTGGAGAAGAAAACCTTTTTTCAAATTATAACCTTTCAACTTTTGAAGAACCGTATGCTTGGCAGAAATTTGCAAAATTCGTGAAGATAAGTTCCATTAGTGGTTGAACGTTTGAAATGCAAATTAACTAAAAATATTTTATTTGAGATCCTTAATTTGTGTTAACTTTCGGTAGGTCTTGAATTCTTTTATATTTGAAACACTAAATAAAATTTGAGTATTGCCACTAAAATGTTTTAACTTGCTATACATACAGTAACGACCATAAATATTTTAACAAAGATATTTTCGCGCTATTTTATGATAATCATTCCATTGCATGCTTTTAAGAAAACTACTGTTATTTGATATTGTTAAAATGTTAAATAGAATAGCAATTTTCGTATTTAATGAGTCTCTTTACAAAATTAGATAACACCGATTGAGTGTACTGTTCACAGTACAAAATCATTGAACCGTGACCCAAACTTCCTTTTATACAACTTCAAATTGAAAATCATCATTAGAAAACCCTATATACAGTGACGCTCTGCAAGTCAATTGTAAAACATAAAGATATCAGGAAATCTTATTGAATGGGGCCGTAGTGAGCCTAGTGGTCAGCGTCTCGGTCTCGGGATCGGAAGGTCCTGCGATCGAGTCTCGGTACCACTGAAGACCTACCGAGTATATGCGGAGTACGTGCTCGTTAAATCTGTTGGGTCCGAAAGTCCTCTAAGTTCCCATACCAAATCAATACCTCTGGGGGTGACAAGCCAATTCTGGGGATCCTCTAGTTGGCCTCTGTCTCTAAAAATTAGATGGATCCACTTATGTGTGTGTGTGTGTGTTGTCTGTTGTGTCTGTCTTACTTGACGAAGGTTTATAAGCGGGTCTCTGACCAAGCACACAAACCTGAATATATATGTCTACCAACCAACCAACCAACCATCTTATTGAATTACAGCAGTTTCTAGCTTCATAATTCAGCATCGCGATTTGTCTAAAAGACAAAAATGGCTATGATTACAAAATGCATTATTGCACTTTCTAAGGATAAGTTCTATTAACTGTCACTATTTAGTGTATCATAAAGATCTAGAAGCATTTATTAAAGCATTTGCTACAGCTTTTTAATTTATTTTATTATTAAGTAGTCTGATAAACTACATGTTATAAGTTGGGATGTTTCTAAGCTCGTAATACCCATATCCTTACAATAATACAATGATTGATCCTTAATGATCTTGAAATATTTATGTAACTAACGTATTCTAATTAAGTAAACCTATACTAAAATTAGATAACGTCAAATTAGTGTACACTTTAAAAAGAAACATTATTGATTTATGAGGATGACCATTTTTTTTTAAATCGCCTACAAACTAAATGTCATCATTAGGAAAGCCTATCAATCGTTATGCTTCGCTAGTCAATTACAATCTGAATTACAGCAGGTTCCGCTTCAGAAAACATTATACGCAATATGTCGACAATATAAAAGAATTATAACTACAAAATACTTCATTTATCGTTTAAATCTAATAGCATTTGTCACTTCATTTCTAAATCTTTAAATTTATTTTTTATAATTGCGTGAAAAAAATCCGATTTTTACACTATAATTTTAATATCAGACGCGTGCGAAAAGTTATACTTTTTAGAAACAGTGATACAAAATTACTTTTTTTCACCCAAAAGCAGTGAAAAAAAGTACTTTTTTTCACTCTTTTCATAAGATGCCAACATTTCAAGTAAAATTTCTATTTCATAATCTTCATAAAATCCAGAAATTTATTGATCTGCTTTATTTATAAATATTATGCGCGTGAATTTTATTATTTTTTTATTTTTGAATCCGTATCCATGTTCAAATGTTTGACTTTAAACTAAAAAATTAGTTTTCCTTTTGTAGTTCCAGAGATTTATCGATGCCGATCTTCTTTACGTAAAAAAATTAGCACGTGAATTATTTTTGAACCAATGAGATTTGATTTTTTTCACGTAATTATAAAAAATAGTGTATGAAACACGTGTGAAAAGTAAACTTTTTAAAACACGTGTCATTATTTCACTCGCTCGTACCTCGCTCGTGAAATAAAATCCACTAGTTTTAAAAAGTGTTACTTTTCACACTTGTTGCATAAATAACTATTATTATTGATGGTACAATAAATTTACTCATTGTAAACAAAGCAGCATTTTCTAATCCTGCAATACCATGTTTAGAAGGCTGCACGTGCGCAGACTTCTTTGCTATCCTTGAAATTTTCAATTCAAGAACGATTTCTATTTAATTTTTTCCTGCAAACAGACAATGTCAACGGAGTGTATTAAAAGAAACATTGGTGAACATCCAAACGACAGTTTAATCATTCTCAAATTGAATATCAACCTATCAACCGTTATGCTTTGCAAGTCAATTACAAACCATCAGAATATCCTATTGAATTACATATAAGGAGAAGTTAGAATTTCTGTCATTATTTTTTCATCACACATAAGATATAATAACATTTCCTATAACACTTTATCAAAGATTTTGACTTATTCTGTTATTGATGTTCTAATAAATTTGCATATTGTAAACTAGCTGTCTCTAATCCCATAATATGATTAGATGACAATAACTGTTCTTTTCTATATCCTTGAGAAGTTGAACTGACTAACGTTTCGTAATTAGCCTTTCGTAAAAAAAAAACACGTCACCTTAGTGTATCGTATACTCTACAAAAAAAACATCATTGATTAATGACCAAATTTTATTTTAATCATCTTCAAATTGAATGTCATCATTAGAAATACTACCGATCGTTACGCTTCGTAAGTCAATTACAAACCATAGACATAAGAAAATCCTCATTGAATTACAACAGGTTCCGCTTCAAAAGTTCTAACGGTACACGCAATTCCGACGACAATAATTCTCGACAATAGCAGATTTCAATTGGAGATGTCGACTCAAGATATGGTCTGAATCGATTCCAAGGTTAATTACTTATTTGCTAGTCTCTGTCTTCAATTAATTGGTAGAAATCAGTAATTGGCGATGAACCAAGGTCCCGATTGCCGAAGGTCGAGTTGACGCCATATTTTTTATTGTAAATATGAATGAGGTGTTTGTGGTTGTATTTAGAAGAGGATCATTCGACCTTCGATTTCAAGAACGTCTTTTTTTTATGAAGAAGGTTAGTAGATTGCATTTCTGCCGTCGGCAGGTAAATTGCAGTATCTAGATATAATGACTTGAGCCATTGTTGTAAGCACTCAATAGCTCCAACGTTTAAGAAAGTATACTGAAATTCTGATTATTTCAGACCAAAAATGGTCCAGTTCACTGTTGTGGTTACTGCAGTTTACCTGCCCACGGCAGATTTGATTTACACCTTCAGATAGATAGATGAATCTTATTTGATGGCTCATAAGAAACTCACCAAGGGAACAAACGCTGATCAAGTATAATTAAAATAAAGTCAACAAACTGCAATGCGTTATAATCTATACATTAAACGTCGCCATGATAACATGTCAGTTTCATTGATTAATGCAACTGTGGCGGCTACCACACGCACGCAACCTGAATCAATCATCCACTCGCTAGAGGGCGCAGATTAACCTCTGCGTTCCTACCAGTATTCTGAATAACATCGAAAATAGTAGTATATAAGCCGAGGTAACTAATCTCCACCTTGAGGATCCTTTTGGTAGACTATGGGTTACTGAGGCCGCTACACAACATTTGCGAAACTTTACAAATTCAACTTCAGCAAGGTCTTAAGATCTCCCCGTATATTAAACTCAATGATGAATCACTATGCCTAAATAAAATCTACCCTCTAATTATAGGTAAACCTCGATATGTTTCCTGTAAAATTCAGAAAATAAAATAATTCTATCCTTAATATAAATATATACAGGACTGTTATAATTGAAGTAGCGATTAAAAATGATTGTCAAGTTATAACGTTTTAATTATTGATTTGAATGGCGCAAGTATTACCTGAAAATAAGCTCCACGCTAGATGGCGCTGATTTACTACTGTGTTTCTACCAGCCATATGAATTATAATAAAATCGTAGTATTAAAGAAGCAACTTTATTTAAGATGCCTTTGGTGTGGGTACAAGTTTTGTAATATCTTCGTTAACACTGCGATTTCAATGGCGTAAAATTTGATACGGTGCAGTGCGATTTTTTTTTGACAAGATATTATAGAACAATTGGGAAATGGAGCACTAATAGATATCATAGTTAAAGTATTATATTGGCAGATCACGCGACTTCCAATGCTAACGACAGGACGCGCATGGAGGCCAAATAAGGGGACAAAATGGCCAGTGTTGCTGCCACTTTAAGGAGAAAATACTACGAAAAAAAATACCATCTAATTCTAAAATTACAAAAAAATACCGTAAAAATACTAGCTGCATTTTGGAATCTTTTTAGTGACTTTAAATCCTTTTCTAGTATTTTTTTTGTAATTTTAGAATTAAATGGTATTTTTTCGTAGTATTTTTCTCCTTAAAGTGGCAGCAACACTGGCCATTTTGCCCCCTTATTTGGCCTCCATGCGCGTCCCGTCGTTAGCATTGGAGGTCACGTGATCTGTCAATCTAATACTTTAACTATGATATCTATGATTAGAACCAAAATGCCACGGATACAGAGAGAGTTATACCTGCGTAAGGGCAATTTTGTCACATGTTATGCCATTACTATTATAATTTTTTTTCATAATTCTTAACCTATACTTACCACTATTTTAAATTAAAACCAACTGAGGACTAAAACTGGTGGCATACACTGCCCCATTGCCCTCTTATTCTGATCTTCATGCGCGTCCCTCGTTAGCATTGGAAGTCACGTGATCTGCCAATCTAATACCTTTCTATGATATCTATGGTTTTAAACCACTGGTCCGTCTGTCTGTCTAAAACCCCTCTACAGCTCGGACTAAAAGAGCTACGGACTTGAAATTCGGTTTACGATTTCCCAGTACCTGTTGGACATCATCATAAGGGTTTGAGAAAATCGCGCATGCTCAAATCAGAAATTTTTAGATTTTAAAAATATCTTGTAGGGTTTCTAATTTTATTTGAAGTATGATTTAATGTCATACACTGCGTATGTAGGTTCCATACCTATAGGACATGCACCGAAAGGAGTTTAACTCGACTGAGTTAAACCGCGTTTTAGAGTTAACGAGTTTTTTATTTCTTTTACCCCTCCGAAAGATGAATTCATCTATACGAATGCATTTCGGCAGAGGGTGAATTAACTCAGCTGAGTTAATTCTTTGTTTAAGGTGTACACTCCCTTCGTTTCGTTCACCTTCTCAAATCTACGATAATGCCATCCGTTGCATCATTTTACCCAGTATTCTAAGTGCTGGGCAAATCTGGCGAGATGGTCAAGTCGATTTTTTTTAATAGGTCTATCCTTGCTTAGAGAAAGTGAAGGGCAAAGAAATTTGTTTGTTTAGCATTCATTTCCCTCATTATTAGTCTAGAAAAACTGATTTAGAATTGAGGTCGTCAAGAAAAAAAAACTCCTTTATTTTTGTAAGTTCAGAGTTGAGGCTACGCCGTAGGTGAACCTGGGGTTAAATACTTGTCTAATTCACAATTCCAGAAGAAATCCTTGGGTGAGGAATTTCGGATTGCCGGTGAAAGTGTAAATGTATGTCCTTTCTGACCAACAATAGGGAAGTTGCATACTACTTGAACTGACGGTCTTGTACACTCTTAAAACAAACGAGCGGTTTTAACTCAGTCTGAGTTAATTTCCACTCCTTTCGGTGCCGAAAATGCACTTCCCCTATAGGAGTGTATTTCACTCTTTTTGCGGAGTGGGTAAAAGAAATAAAAGAAAACAATCTACGTCCTACACTCTTAAAACGAGCGGTTTTAACTCAGTCTGAGTAATTTTCACTCCTTCCGATGCCGAAAATGCACTTCCAATATAGGAGTGGATTTCACTCTTTTGTTTTAAGAGTGTACCTTTTTCTGGTACATTAGAAGCAAATGATTCCGAATATCAGCTTAAAAATCTTCTAAAATAATTATACTCGAACTATGCACACAAAAAAAATCCATAAAACTCACATGACGAAAACCAGGGTCTAACGTAAGGATTCATGCTCTTGGCTTTTTTTTTCCTAAAAATGGCGCTACAATTTACGAACACTTCATTAAAATAGACAAACAAGCTCTAAAAAATATAAATAAAATAATAAACTGCTAATTTTGACCAGTTTTTGAACATAAATGAGAACAGTCATCAGTTACTAGTTTGGCTAGTTAGTTAAAAATAGTAAAGGAACGCGCCTTAGGTATTTTTGTCCTAGTCAAATGTTGGATAAATCGAAATCGGCGTAGAAGATCTGCTAAGTTTGATTAAAATAACAAACTTATAATACTCACTTTTACTAAAAAGTAAATTTTTCCGATCGAGATCATTCAAAACTCATTTCTTAGTTTCAACAGCTAAATCGCATAGAAGAAAAACATCCTACACTCTTAAAACAAGAGTGAAATCCAATCCTATAGGAGATAAGCATTTTCGGCACCGAAAAAGAGTGGAAATTAACTCAGACTGAGTTAAAACCGCTCGTTTTAAGAGAGTAGGACGTAGATTGTTTTCTTTTATTTCTTTTACCCACTCCGGCAAAAGAGACACTCCTATAGAAATACACTCTTATAGAGGAAGTGCATTTTCGGCACCGGAAAGGAGTGGAAATTAACTCAGACTGAGTTAAAACCGCTCGTTTGTTTTAAGAGTGTAAGATGCTACTATCATCAAAAAATCGAAAACTATTAAAATATCTGTAATATACTTTAAACTAACAATCTTAATTTATGTGTTACCATACATCGCTTAAATCTTTATTTGCTTTTTTAAACCAGTCTTTATGTAACACATAAACTTAGTACTGTAAACTCTAATACAGCTATGCTATACTTAATTTTTTAATACCGGGTAGTTATAAAATAACGCTCGCTATTCGGAGAGGTCTGTAGCTTGAATGAATAATCCGAATGCAACAAGCATTGAGACACTAATCAAGAAGGGGGGGGGGGGGGGGAAGAATGGAATCATAAAAAAACAAACTCGTCTCATGACCAGGGTTCTAAATTACGAGGTGTAATTGGCTGTGTTGGCCATAATTGGCTACGCTTCGTAATTTAGAACCCTGGTTAAGAGACGAGTTTCTTTTTTATGATTCAATTCCCCCCCCCCCCCCCTTCTTGATTAGTGTCTCAATGCTTGTTGCATTCGGATTATTCATTCAAGCTACATACCATACCCAGGGCCCGATCAAGACTTTTGTGCAAGGGAAGCCTGCCTTTGATTTTGGGGCCCCCCGCCTTTGGGGGCCCCCCCGAGGCAAATTTGCGACCCAACTAATGGGCCAACATACACAATGTGGCGACCACTTTTAGTAAGTAAAAGGTTACATGGGCCATGTAACTGTTGTTGGCAAAGCAAATCTTTTAAATTAAACGTGTTGAACTTGTTATGTTCATTACAAGAAATTTTCTATTCTAATTCCTCCACGCATCAGAAAGTTTCTTTGGAATTATAATAATGTTGGTGGGCCTCCAACAGAAACCTAACAAAGTGCCTCAAAAGTTCCTCAAAAAGTGGCTTAACTTAAGCTTTAGTGATGAATACGATTAAAAAGTACATACAATTGTAAATTTTTTTACTTCCAGTATCCCGTATCATAAACTTGTAAGTTGAAAGGGCCCCTAAAAGTGGCTTAAAGTTTTACAAAGAATACTATAAAAAGTTTACAAGATGGAGAATTTTATTTTGTTGCCCGCAGACATCCCATATCCCAAACTTAAAATAAAAAAATGTTTTTGGAACATAAGTTTTTAAAATGTGGGGATATTTGTAACAGAATGAGTATTAAAAAAAAATGATTTGGGGGCCCCTTCAAATTTTGAGAAGGAAGCCCAGGCTTCCTCGGCCTATTCGGTGATCGGGCCCTGACCATACCACTCCGAATAGCGAGCGTTATTTTATAACCACCCTGTTGTACATATCCAACAGAATAACTGTCAAAACACTGGCGCCACTGTGTCTGATGTACAAATAACCGAATCATTTGACTGTCAGCTTTACGTTAGGTTCATCACTCGCCCATCGGTTACGCAAAAGCTGGGCAAAGCAATTTCGATTAATATGTTTTTCATATCGACCTACCTAAGGACACAATTGTAGGTAAATTGTAATATCACGTTTTGCTGAATTACCGAACAAGTTATCTACGGAGATTTCATAATACATTGTAACTCTTTTTTTTATTACAAATTGAGAGAGTTTTTCGTCATATTGATAAATTTTAAAGGGAATGGTATATAGTGATTTGATTTTATGTTTGCCATCGAATCGTACATATATTTATTGTTAGAATAACGACATTTGTTGTATTTTATGTTTGTAATATTAATAAACAGATTCCCCTATTAAAAAATTGTAAAAACAATGACCATACGATTAAGTAATCTGTACACCAGTAGGAAATGAACAGCTTATTGGTGTTTATATGTTACAATATTAGACACAAAGCCATTCTTCTGGTACCGAATTAACTATAAATAAAGTAAATAGCTATTGTTAGAAGTTTCGTAACTATAACAGTAATTAAATATTTCCTCAAAGTTTATGATCCTATCAGTGCAATAATGACCATTGATTAAATAAACATTTACAATAATCATTTTTGTCAAAACCACAAATTTGTTTTCCCAATAAGCCGTCAATTCGCAGTTCCACTAAACAGCCGATTCGCAGTTCCACTAAACAGCCGATTCGAAGTTTCACTAAACCGTCAACTCGCAGTTCCACTGAACCTCTAATTAGCAGTTCCGCTAAAACCACCTTCACAAAATTCTATTAAACCACTAATTCTTAGTTCCACCATCACTAAACTACCAATTCGTAGTTCCACTGTACCTCCAGTTTGAATACCTTTGACTTATGCAAACGAATATCACTCTCTCTTTCACAAGGATATCATTTTGATCCCCCTCCAGCGACCTGCAGCCAATCCATTTTAGTAACAACCGTAAAATGTTGCCTTGAAATCAATAAATGTATCTTCCAAGTCATTAGGTCATCGTAGTACTGTTGTTGTGATTGTAATGTTAACATCCGAACTTTAACTCTAAGCCTTTTGAATTATAAGTCATTGTTCAACTTCCACGGACAAATGATGTGGAAGATTAGCAAACAAAAGGGTGTTTAACTACAAAGGGTGTTTAATCACAGTTCGACAGTCTACAGGCACAGTTCAGCAGTTCATTGTCTACAGTTCGACATGATCGTTATTCGCAGTTTTACCAAACCGCCAATTTGCAGTTCCACTAAACCAACCACCAATTTAAAGTTCTACTAAAACGCAAATTCAAATTTAACCTCTACTGCCAAACACAGTTTGACTAAACCATCAATTCGCAGTTCTACTTAATTGCTAATTCGCAGCTCCAATATACCAACAATTCGCAGTTCCACTATAAACTCCCAAATCGCAGTTCCACTAAATTACCGATTCGTATACGAATCGGTAAACCGTCGGTCGACCGTACTATAGTTCCACTGTACATCCAGTTTACATTCCTTTGACTTATGTAAACGAATATCTCACTCTCTTTCACAAGAATATCATTTTGATCCCCCTCCGGCGACCTACAGCCAATCCATTTTAGTAACAACCGTAAAATGTTGCCTTGAAATCAATAAATGTCTCTCCCAAATCATTAGGTCACCGTAGTACTGTTGTTGTGATGTAATGTTAACATCCGAACTTTAACTCCAAACCCTTTTGAATTATAAGTCATTGTTCAACTTCCACGGACAAATGATGTGGAAGATTAGCAAACAAAAGGGTGTTTAATCACAGTTCGACAGTCTACAGGCACAGTTCAGCAGCTCATTGTCTACAGTTCGACATGATCGTTATTCGCAGTTTTACCAAACCGCCAATTTACAGTTCCACTAAACCGACCGCCAGTTTAAAGTTCTACTAAAACGCAAATTCAAATTTAACCTCTACTGCCAAACACAGTTTGACTAAACCATCAATTCGCAGTTCTACTTAATTGCTAATTGGCAGTTCCACTAAACCGCCAATTCGTAGCTCCAATATATATACCAACAATTCGCAGTTCCACTAAACTCCCAATTCGCAGTTCCACTGTACATCCAGTTTACATTCCTTTGACTTATGCAAACGAATATCACTCTCTCTTTCACAAGAATATCATTTCGATGTTCTCCGGCGACCTACAGCCAATCCATTTTAGTAACAACCGTAAAATGTTGCCTTGAAATCAATAAATGTCTCTCCGAAGTCATTAGGTCACCTTAGTACTGTTGTTGTGATGTAATGTTAACATCCGAACTTTAACTCCAAACCCTCTTGAATTAAATGTCATTGTTCAACTTCAATGGACACATGATGCGGAGGATTAGCAAACAAAGGGGTGTTTAACTGCAATGAGATATTGAATAATTTATTGTGTTTATATCTGAAAGGTTTTTACTTGCGTAAAAGTTCATTGTAAAACTTCTTGGTTTGGATTAACATATACACGTTATGGCACTTTTATGGATGAATAGGTATTTGGGTTTTCGTAATCAAATTTTCATTGGAAATGTTATTTTAAATGAATAATCTTGATAATTTAGAATTAGACTCTTTTAGATGACTTTGCTCGTTTTCAATAACAGTTTGTTTATTTTTAGTTTTACTATAAAACTTTCATGGATGCCGTAAAAAAAATCGGAGAAATCTCAAAGTCTTAAGGGGACGCGGTAGCCAAAATTTAGGGCTGCCCAGAAAATAATTAAACATGCTCGAATGCTGTGAGATAAGGATATTGCAAAAAAGAAAGAATCCTTTATAATGGTAGAGGTTTATGGAAAATGATATAGTGGTTGGGAAAAATGTTTTTGGAAATTTTATGTTGCTTTTTTAAGTTTTTAATTTTTTTTTTAATCTTGTGAATGGTTAAAACCCTAAGGCTTTTAGGTGAATTAATGCAGAGCTCAACAATTCTTTTTCCTGTATTAAGGCATATACCATGAAAAAAAGTTGATATGGGATAAGGTCAAGTGTGAATAATTTAAAAAAAAATAACAAAGTTGAACATTTACAAAAAATATTATTTTTTGGCCATTTTTATACATAAAGCTACATAACTGTTCTTGTTTAACTGTTAGCTCAATATCCATACCAAATTTTATTAATAGATGTTGTAGGAACATTTGCAAAAAAAATTCGTTAAAAATTCTTTAAATTGTAAGAGGAGTAGCATTTTAAAAACCGTTAAAATTTTTAAATGTTTTAATTTTTAAAAAATCTTATCTTCAATATTTATTATTTTCCGTATATATTTATTGAATGTTAGTTTATTGTAAAAATAGTTTAATTTGGATGCTAGCATTAAAAATACTGGATTTAATTTTTTGGGTACCGCGTCCCCTTAAATAAATAAATGTTTCTAGACTTATTTTCTAATACAAATACGAAATGATTTACGCAGTGTACTTCATTGTAAGAAAGGAATTCAGTGCAATTTATGTAATCGGAAATGAGTTAAGAAATCAAGGCCTATGGAGGCATAAATCAAGGCATTATGGATTGATTTTTCTTGAAATAAGCATTAAGCATTTTATTGCACAATTATTACGATTTCAATTTATGCATGTTTAACATTTGCTATAAAAATTCATATTAAGGTTTTAAATGACATCATAAATTTGTTAATTGCTGCAATAAAATTTATTAAACCGTTTAGTATCTAAACCTCGTTTACTTTAATAACTTCAGCACACAGAACCATTTCCTTCCTGAACTATCAAACAAATGAAGTCTCTTAAAAGATCGGCCTCGCCTTTTGTTTTGTCTTAAATGACATATCTCACAGCATGGGGTTTCTTCAAATGGCCCTTCCTCAAATTCGAGTTCAGGATGCAGACAACTCAACTCAACTTCTTTGGCGTCCCGGGGTCGCCATAGAAGTTAAGAATAAGATAGAGACCCTGCCGGGCAAAAACCAAAACAATATCCGGTTTGCCATGTGAAGCCATCGATCGCTTTGTAGTACGCCCAAACAAACGCTCTCGGCGAAGTATTTTGCGCTATTCTACAATGGAGTTTGTAAAGGCTTACTACATCGACTTGGCGATTACTGACTCTCGCATATGAACTATAATTACAACGCATGTTTCTTACCTGTGAAGGGAATTACTACCATCTTGTGTAAATTCAGATCTTGTGCTACAACCTGAAACTGCGCAAACAGTCCATCCATTGTTTTGTAGTAAGCCCAAACAAACCCTGAGTATTTGGCCCTATACTACAATGGAGTTTGTATGGGCTTACTACATCGACTTGGCGATTACTGACTCTCGCATATAAACTATAATTACAACTCATTTTTCTTACCTGCGAAGGGAATTACTACCATCTTGTGTAAATTCAGATCTTGTGCTACAACCTGAAACTGCGCAAACAGTCCATCCATTGCTTTGTAGTAAACCCAAACAAACCGTCTCGGCTGAGTATTTGGCCCTATTCTACAATGGAGTTTGTATGGGCTTACTACATCGACTTGGCGATTACTGACTCTCGCATATAAACTATAATTACAACTCATTTTTCTTACCTGCGAAGGGAATTACTACCATCTTGTGTAAATTCAGATCTTGTGCTACAACCTGAAACTGCGCAAACAGTCCATCCATTGCTTTGTAGTAAACCCAAACAAACCGTCTCGGCTGAGTATTTGGCCCTATTCTACAATGGAGTTTGATGGGCTTACTACATCGACTTGGCGATTACTGACTCTCGCATATAAACTATAATTACAACTCATGTTTTTACCTGCGAAGGGAATTACTACCATCTTGTGTAAATTCAGATCTTGTGCTACAACCTGAAACTGCGCAAACAGTCCATCC
Source organism: Oedothorax gibbosus (assembly GCA_019343175.1). Classification (NCBI taxonomy): domain Eukaryota; kingdom Metazoa; phylum Arthropoda; class Arachnida; order Araneae; family Linyphiidae; genus Oedothorax; species Oedothorax gibbosus. The sequence continues at coordinate 6,713,411 of CM033280.1, read as the reverse complement.
ATTGTTTTGTAGTAAGCCCAAACAAACCCTGAGTATTTGGCCCTATACTACAATGGAGTTTGTATGGGCTTACTACATCGACTTGGCGATTACTGACTCTCGCATATAAACTATAATTACAACTCATTTTTCGTACCTGTGAAGGGAATTACTACCATCTTGTGTAAATTCAGATCTTGTGCTACAACCTGAAACTGCGCAAACAGTCCATCCATTGTTTTGTAGTAAGCCCAAACAAACCCTGAGTATTTGGCCCTATTCTACAATGGAGTTTGTATGGGCTTACTACATCGACTTGGCGATTACTGACTCTCGCATATAAACTATAATTACAACTCATTTTTCTTACCTGTGAAGGGAATTACTACCATCTTGTGTAAATTCAGATCTTGTGCTACAACCTGAAACTGCGCAAACAGTCCATCCATTGCTTTGTAGTAAACCCAAACAAACCGTCTCGGCTGAGTATTTGGCCCTATCCTACAATGGAGTTTGTATGGGCTTACTACATCGACTTGACGAATACTGACTCTCGCATATAAACTATAATTACCACTCATTTTTCTTACCTGCGAAGGGAATTACTACCATCTTGTGTAAATTCAGATCTTCTGCTACAACTGTAAAAACAGAATTTTTTTGTTTTTAATCAACCTTTTTTAAAGAATAAAATGATGCTTTTTAAATTAAACTAAAGTCTAGTGACCTTTGTATCATATATAGGGGGGGTGGCATGCAATATTGACATGATACCCTCCCACATCATCACTTTTAGCTTCCACACTACGTTTATAACGTGAAAAGTGGAAGATATTATAATCGTTCAGTCCGTAGGTCTGTCCGTCACCCACTTCCATAGTCCGAACTACAAATGCAACGGACAAGTATGATACGTCAAAATATTCAGCGCATCGAAATTAGAATACATGGAAAACTTCAGAAAAGAATTCGAAGTCCTTCAATTATTTAAAAAAAACCTGCAAAATTGAATGCTCATTTAAAAAGCATAGGAAGCCATTTTTATTAGAATTTAATCACCATTGCCATACGCAACAATCGCTCGAGAAACTTTAATTCTTTTAGACAATAAATTAAAATAAATTTATTTTTGCGACATCTATCAGTTTGAAATGACGTCAAATATATTTCACTATGAGATTCTTTGTACGTTGATATAAAATGTTTTCATTCTATTTAAAAGCGAGGAATATTACATATTTATTTTTTGAAATATAAATTAATTTTGGCAAACGATAAGTAATAATTATTGAATTTTCGAACTAAAATAAATGAAACTAGCCATATTTAACATGTAAATGCTTAATGTGGAATTACTGCTGCGCCTCTTTTTCCGCTTTTTAAGTCGAGTAAATGGACCACTAACATGTTTTTTTGTCATCCTATGCGTTTAGAGTAATGGGTAACAGCCTTCCCTTACCTTTCTGTTATGTTATATGTTAACGTAGATTGAATTTGGGCTTACCAGTGTTTGTTGGCGACTTTCTGATGGCTTCACTTTATTTCGCGGCAAGCGTCTCCATCTCCTAAGCTCTGTCGCCCATTATGGTGGCCCCGTGCGAAATCGAATTTCATTGGTCTCGCGTTGTCAATCTTATTTCGGAAAGGGTGTTTCGTATGAGGAAATGAAACTGGATAGGATATGCACATCACCATTGGAGAAGGAAGAATTTATTTCTCTTTAAGCGTGTCTATTTTCTTTTTACAATTTGTTTTTAACCACAAGCATAAAGACCACAATGGCTTTTATGGCTTTTTCTCAACGACAAATACGTGGAGATTGTGCTCTTACAATTTCTTTAGATGCTTTTGAGAAACCTAATTTGTTTAAACATTTTATTTGGTTTATAAAATAGTACACAGATAGTTATCTATTGGTAATTACCTTGTTTCAGGTGACGTATTTCTTTCCCACTTTCACTCCTGCATTTCCTTCGAACTGCTCTCCGATTGGTGCTCTGTTCTCACGCGACGTTGATTTATCAATCAAGAATCGAGAAAGAATATATTTTTATGCAGCATTTCTGATGCTACTCAATGCCTGATATATGCTCATTTTATTGGAAGTACTTGATAATTAGACTAAGGTTACGTTTTAACCCAAGTTTTCAACGTAAAACATACAGTCCCTGGACAAATTATTAGACGCACTGTGACCCATAGGGATACATGACCCAATGCCCTTTCTCAGCATTGGAAAAGTTTTATAAGTTGAAAGTGGCATCACTTCTTTCCTTTCAGTCAGCCGACCACATGGTGAAAAAATCCAACTGAATCATTGCGTATATGTTTAGCTATACGAAGAATAGAAACACCCGAAATCTTGCAGTGCGTCTAATAATTTGTCCAGGGACTGTAATAGACTATTAATATACCGAATTTCAGAAGCATACTTTTAATACAAAACACGTAAATTAAACCTACTCTCTTAAAACAAACGAGCGGTTTTAACTCAGTCTGAGTTAATTTTCACTCTTTTCCGTGCCGAAAATGCATTTCTCCTATAGGAGTGAATTTCACTCTTTTTCGGAGTGGGTAAAAGAAATAAAAGAAAACAATCTGCGTCTTACACTCTTAAAACGAGCGGTTTTAACTCAGTCTGAGTTAATTTCCAATCCTTTCCGGTGCCGAAAATGCACTTCTCCTATAGGAGTGAATTTCACTCTTTTGTTTTAAGAGTGTATCTATCTTGATTAATAACTACTAATTTGTACAAACTATTTGACGTTCGTTCAAGTATTTTTCAAAATTCCTTTTAATTAAGATCGATGACTACTAATATAACAACTTTGCAAAACCTAATCTTAATTTGATTAAAAAATAATAGCTAGAAACTTCATTTGGGCCCTTCTCAGTAATAAGTAAAACAAAAGAACATCATACACATTCATGTTTACAGATAACTTCCTACAATTATTACAACACCGTAATAAAACATTTAATTGTTTTCAAATTAATGGTTTAACACTTCAGGTTCGCCTTTCTTAGTAATAATTAAAGAAAAATCCAATGTAAATCTTTTTGGTTAACATATTATTACTTCGAATAATTATTTTAACTTCGCTATCTATTGATAACTATAAATTTTTTATTTTTATTGGTTTACATTCTAGATATTGTTTAAACGACAAGTTACTGTTTTCTTCCTAATATTAATTAAAACAAAAGAAAATTAAACGCAAATATTAATTGGGTTACATATGACGACTTCAGACAATGGTCGTTTCTAAACTTTTTATCCATATTTTTAATTGGTTAATTTTCAAGATAATATTTTGACTTTAAGATACGTTTATCTTCTTATTAATAAATAAACAAAACAAAATAAAATTTGAATTTAGCATTTCTACGTATTATGAGTTCAGATTTTGACAGCAATTATAACATCTCATTACAAAACCCTTAATTATATTTAATTGATTTAATTACAAAATGATCATTTAACTTTTCATCTTGCTTCAAGCTATTTAAAAAAAATCGAATTAATACTTCCTTGTTTACGAACACTTTGGAATTTTAACTTTCGTTTCCTGCAATATTAGTGTCGTGGTAAAGAGTCAGTAATTGTCGTTTTGTTTTGATCAGCTGTTAGTTTTAAGGAATTTTAAAAAGGAAACACGGATATATTTATCCCTTTTAACTAATTTCGAGAAGCTATAAACTACAAGTAGTGACTTTTTATTGTTATTTATGAGAATTCCCCTTCAAATTCCGAAATTCCGAAAGATGGCATGGAATACTAAATGTTCCATGATGCATTGTAAAGTTTATAATGAATCCGAGTAGAAGAAGAAACTTTATTTTTCAAAACAAAATACATTGAATGCCGGGGGGCCCCCGGACCCTTCCAGGCAACACATAAAATTATACAATCGAAATCATCAGGGAAAATTAAAAGCAACATTTCAGATTATACCAAAACAAAAGCGGGACAAAAGAAAACCTAACAAAATCTGGCAAAGGATCGGACACACGAGATACACAAACATATTACAGAACGTTAAAATACATAACTTCACTATTGGTTTTACAAAACAAATAAAATATATATATAATTTAGTTGACAGGACGTGATATAAATTTTTTAAAAATTATATCACAGATTTGAAAAGAATCTCTACATCAATATTCAAGATGTGACGCTTAACTTCTTTTTTAAATGTATTCTTATGTTTTAAACTTACTATTTGTTCAGGTAGAGAGTTAAAAAATTAGCGTGCTAAATACATAAAGCTTTACGTGCTGTAATAGTTTAAATTCAGGATTGTTTGAAATGTTCTTTTAACGTATTCTCTTTTAACGTAAAACTACAGAAATCGAATACATGTTGAGTTTGAATTTTTGTATTCTAGGTACGCAACGATTTTGTTGGTTTTTAAGTTTTATTTTTTGTAAAGCTGTACTGCTGCTTAAGATTTACATTGTTGTTCGTTAGATGAAGCTGTTCTCTTTTGTATTAAAGCTCTTTTCTTGTTGTACCGAAGCTGTTCTCTTTTGTACATAAGGCTGTACTTTTGAAAAAAATTCAAATTGGAACCACTCTTGAAATCGGAAATACTGAAACTTTAATATAATATAAAATTTAAAAATAATATGCTTAATAATTCTAAATAAAAAAAACATCGCTATATGGACTTATATAATATAATATAATTTATTATCAACGTTTATTATACCTTTTAACTAACTTAACAAACATAAAAATAAGGGAAACTTTTAAAAGGCTTTGACGTCGGGGAAAACAATCAGACATAGTTAGACATCTGCATTTTGATTGAATATATTTTTATAATCATACAAATTATTAGTATTAGTATTCTGTAACAATAAAACTTTTGAAAGTGTAACTAAGTCGTTTGTAAACTATTCTATATATCAATTTAAATTTGTTGCTACAGTCCCTGGACAAATTATTAGACGCACTGTAGTAATTTTATGTTTCTTAAGAGTTTTTATGCAAAATGGTATATTTAAACTACAATATTATTGATTTTTATTTAAAAGAATTGTTGTAGACTACATATTTGTATTTATTTTAAGATAATTATGATTAATTATAATTAATATTAATTTATATTAATTATTCATTATAAGATTATTTATGTGTGGAATCATCATCCTCAAATGCAGGAGACAGTACAGTCTTGCATTGATAGCATGCCGCGCAGAATTAAAGCTTTGATAGCTGCTAAAGGTGGTTCAACTAAATATTGAGTTTTACTAACATTAATGTCACTTTTCTTTAAAACTTAATAAACTTATGCCTTTCTAAATTAATGATTTTTTATTTATGTCAAATAAATCGGTAATTGATTGGATAATATAAAAATAAAAAACATCAATTTAAAATAATAAAACGGTACAATATCACCCGGTAATTAATATTTTACATGAAATCTTGCAGTGCGTCTAATAATTTGTCCAGGACTGTGTGATGCATATAAAATCTATTTTTCGACTCGCAATGCATGACCTATAAATTTACAAAACAAGAATAAAATAAATACTGTATGAAATCGAAGTTTATAAAACAAGAATAAAATAAATACTGTATGAAATCGAAGTTTATAAAACAAGAATAAAATAAATACTGTATGAAATCGAAGTTTATAAAACAAAAGACCAATACGTCTTCATTTAAAAACTATAAACTGATTTCCAGCCCACTCCTTACATTTCAAAACAAACGTGCTTCGAAGTAATCATTTCCATGGATCTAATATTAAAAAGATGTTATTAATGGCAACTTATACATTCACAAATAAACAAGTGATTCGAATTCCGCCCTGTTTCCCATAGAACTAATTTGTCTTTCCTGCAAGAACTATATATTTTCAAGATATATCGACATTTACCCACCATGCTTGTTTCCTTCTATTTTTTTTCACTTCAATTCGATCTGAAAAAAGTTGCCATAACCCTTTTTTTTATCTATCTTTCCTAGTTCTAATAGATTGAGATATACAAAGTTCAAGAGGTCAAGCAGGCCAAGCATTTAGGCGATTTTGTCTTTTTAGGTTCCATATGGGTCAAATATCAATGCTATCATTTCCAAAAACCGCGGCAATCTCTCTGGTTTTATTTTGGAACACTAAGTGGAATGAATTGACGACAAGATTTCCTTTTTACGATTTCTTTTTCTTTTTCGATTTCCCTTTCGTTGTTTATTACGTAGCATCGTGCGCAGAAAAGAGTTTTTTAAGATAATCATCCGATTGTTGGCTTTTTCATTGGATTTTACTTCTGTTCTTTGTTGAAATGAAACAGTTTTAGAAGTTTAGTTTATTTTGAATTATCGTCGCACTAGAGCTACACGTGGGCTATTGGCGACGGGCGTCATATTTTAGAACCACAGTCAAGTGATGAGCTGACACCTGAGTAGACACCCAACGCAAACGTTAAGGGCGACATCGTACGCAGCGTTAGGACTTTGTAGGATATTTAACGTGCACTATCTCTGGTATTATTCGTCGGACATTTTGGGTTGCACGGGCCGTTTATAGGTCGGCAGTTATTTACCCCGAACGTCAGTTACGGGCCCGAACCTGGGACCTATCGCATGCTAGGCGAATGTCTAACCGACTGGGCTCCCCAGCCCATTTTTAGAAGGCATTGAAAAATCGTCATAACAGCAAAATACAACAAAAAATATCATCTGGTTATTTATTTATGGATTTTTGACATTTTAATCCTCTTAGGGATACAGATGTAATAAACCCGTCGCCTGATTGTCAGATTTTCCAGCAAAACACATAGTTTTAATAATATTTTAAAACCTTATAATTTACTAAATTTTAAAATTTAAATTATGGAATAGTCTCTTATCACCGTCTACTTCAGAAATATATACTTTTAAGAAATTTAAAAAAAAATAATTTCGAGTCAAAAATTCAAATTGTAATGTCATTCAGGGAAACTTGCGTATAAGAAAAATACGTTTTTCCAAAAGAGAATTCGGATTTCTTTATCGTCGAACAACTATTGTAGCGATCTATTTAATAACTATATCCACAGATAGATCTTTTAAATTCAAATATTTAGGGGATACGGTACCCCAAAACATTATTTCTAGAAATAATAACATAAACTTGTAAATTATAGTGGTTTTATGTAATGTTCACTCTAAAGAAACATTTTCTAGCAATAAAAACAAATATATATACTAGTAGGTTTTCATTTATTTAAAAAAAGTCAAAATTTTGAACTTTTTTAAAACGCTACTCCTCTTTCAATTTTGAGAATAACTCCACCAAACTTTTATAGTTTGTTTTTAGAACTATTTATTCAAGAACTGTGCATGGATTTTAAAATGTGAGCTACAGTTAAAAAGTAACATACATTTATACTGAAAATCAAAAAAAAAATTACAAATAATTGAATTCAACATTTAAAAAAAAACTATACATAGTAGACCTTATTCCATGCATAATTTTGTGCATCATATATATAAAAACACAGGTTAAAAATTTTAAAATTATAATTTATTTAGCAAAAAAGCCTTAGGGATTTATTAAACACAAGAATTAAAAAACGCGAAACCGAGAAAAAAGGTTGGAAGCAGACGAAATACGTATTTAAACTTATAGGAATGACTCAAGAAAATATTTAATAACTTTTTTTCTACAAAAGATATCATTATGAAACTTTCAATAAATATTCACAAAAATATTGTAAATAATATGAAGTAAAAACTGAAAAATCGATATTTTGACCAATTTTTGGGTACCCTATCCCCTTAAGTAATTTTAACTCGAAATTGTTTTGCTAAATAAGTCACTTTCCTTCTAGCAGTGTTCTATTTACTTGTTTCGAATTGTGAAATGTTCTTTTTTTCAAAAGGTAACATAATGCATGTAGTATTTTTTATAGAATGGCGATTAGAATTGATGATTCTTATAAAAGAATGAATTGAATGTTATTGATGATGGAGTTTATATTAAAGTTGAAGTGTCTATTTTTGGTGTTTTTTCGCGCTACTGTGGATAGCATGCTGGGTTTCCTTTTTTTTTTGGTTGATTGCCGCACATTTGAAGTTACAAGTCTTGTTAAGGGTTAACCAATGGGTTAACTAAAGAGACATGTTTATTTCTATTCAAATCGAGAAATCTGTTATATTCAAAAGGTGTCAAACTTCGACCGTTTTTTGTCGAAAAAAAGTTCTGTTTTTGAAGTTTCAATTTTGAAATAAAAACCAGATATTTAGAAAAGGATGAGTGTGCTTGCACCACTTTAAAAGGTATAAACACAACTTCAAAATGTATAACAAAAAAAGAATTTTGTTTTTTTAATATTCACTGAAAAAGATTTCATATATTTTGTTTTGGTAAAACTAAGCAAAAAACCAAAAACCACTTCCAAATCGGACACTTGTTTACTTTTTCATGTTAATCTGTGCGTTAACCTATAAAAGCCTACATATTTTTTTTACTATAAAACATTAAACAATTACGAAAACAACAAAAACAAGAAGTTCATAACGAACTAAAATAGCCTACTTTCCTGTTACTTAAATACTTACTGAAGTTCTAATCGGGAAAAAACTAGGTTCCTAACAGTAAATATCATCAACAACCGTTTCTACACTAGATTTATACACATTAGAAAAAAAATCGAAACACAGCATCCAGCTATAATTTAAACTTCTAAAAGCCAAAATCAACTATTTTCCTTAATATTCTTTCGCAAATTAAGTTATTATTTATCGTCTGCTCGATTTATTTGTAGTTCGAAGAATAATTAAATATTTATTAATAACAAAAGTAATGAAACTACTCCGAACTGCATTAAAAAATAAGAAATGTAAATTAAAACTAAGCATAATTGCATGCAAAAGTATGACTTGCCGCTAACTTGGTAGATAATTAATGAATAATCAAAGAATCAAATTGTGCTACATTTTATGACGTCATTCCAAACTGATTCATGAAAATATTATTTTGCTTCAAATATGTTTAAATAAATAAAGTTTCTCATGCCATTGTTGATTTGGCAACAGTGATTTAAATGACTCAATATTGAATTTCAATGCTAATTCAATGGGAAATTCGCCGAAAGATAGTAGATTTATGTCCGTCCGGACGTACAGACAGACGGACAAAAAGTATGAAAGTTGGGTATCTGAGGTCATAGCTTTCTAACAAAAAAGAATTTTTAAGATCCGATGGATAGAACCGATTTTGGAAGGGGGGTACGGACGGACGGACAGACATCACGGACGGAAAGACAGACATACGAACAGACAGACAGATGGACATCAACCGCATTTCAATACCTACAGTGATTTAAATGACTCAAAATTGAATTTCAATGCTAATTCAATGGGAAATTCGCCGACAGATAGTAGATTTATGTCCGTCCGGACGTACAGACAGACGGACAAAAAGTATGAAAGTTGGGTATCTGAGGTCATAGCTTTCTAACAAAAAAAGAATTTTTAAGATCCGATGGATAGAACCGATTTTGGAAGGGGGGTACGGACGGACGGACGGACAGACGGACAGACAGACGGACAGACGGACATCGACCGCATGTCAATACCTACTTTTTAATTTTTTTAATTCTTTCGAATTAAAAAAAGAAAAGTAGGCTAAAAATCATAGACTTGTAGCGAAATCTGGTATGGATAGTTTAAACTATTACCAAGCCTATGAGTGCAAAACAGAAACTATTTAAGAGAATTAAGGAGCAAAAAGAACTTTTTTTTTTGTGTGTGTGACCATATGATGACGATAGGATTGAATATTTTATTAATTAAAAATGCACAGACTAACATTGCACAAGTTCCGTTTTTATTTTCATTTTAGCTCCACACTACGTTTATAACGAAAAAAGTGGAAGGTACTATAATCGTTCAGTCCGTCCGTCCGTCTGTCACCCACTTTCACAGAACGAACCGTAAGTCTCACAAACAAGTGGGATACGTCATTTTGAAGCAAAAAATTAGGTTAGACTACATCCCGAATTTCATTAAAAAATTTAAATTAGAAGTTTATTTAAAATTTAAATAACTAAAAATTTTAACTATATTGAAATAACATGCAAATTCTATTTTTATTCAATATTTTCACTGTTGCCATTTTGTGAAACGTACGAGAAACTTTATTTAAAATAAAAATAAAACTTTTGAAAGAATATTTATTTATGTGATATAATTCAGTTTGGATTGTTGTAATATCACAATAGAGTTCTTTTGATGGTTCATTATATATGTATGAAGTAAGATGCATAGAAATTCTAACTTGGCATAAAAAAAATATGAAAAGTTTCGCTTTTATTTTTAAAGCATCAATTGTACTAATTATATATTTTTCGAACAGTAAATTAATTTAACAAACGATAAATAACTGAATTTTCGAAAGAAATGTAAATGGGAAATTGTGGCGACACAAAGATATTTATTAAAAAAGATTACATCATTATTCTTCAAACTTTAAACAAATTTAGCGAACGATAATGTCTAATTATTAAATCTGTGAAAGACGATTAATGAAAATAGTTAATTTTGGCGTTTAAATGTTTGAATTACAACTAGCTCAAGTTTGGCGAATTTCTTTCTGAGGTGTATAAATAGTTTGTTTCTTGTTGAGCACAAATGTTGTGTGGAAGCGGTTTAAATGACAGATTCTGTTATAAACCCCCCTACGTGTTTATTTTCATTTTTATATTTGTTCTTAGTTTGCAACATGAAGGAATTGTTTTCAACAAGCGACAGAGATAGCGTATTGTAAGTTAAATGTATTATTCATAAGATTTTCGAATCACATAAATCATGTATATTTTTTTCTATTGGAATTAAATGTATACAATTTCACAATCATTTTATTCAAAATCTAATAGTTCGAATGAATTTGGAATTGAAAAAAAAATTCTGAAAATTAAGGTGTGTCAAGTCAGAACTTCGACATAGAACCTTTTTCACGCTCGATATTAGCAAATTTATTCGACGCATATTATTTCAATAACAATAATACGCGATTGTAAATAGCGAATTAATGGGGAAGAATGAAATTTCGGAACATCTAAATAGGGTAATAACATGCTGTGCCCACTGTTGCAATTATAAATTCTAATTGAGAATAAAGAAATGAAATGAAAGCAATAAGAAATTGGATCTTTTCATTCACAGGATTGTTCAAAAGTAAATATTGAATAGAATTGTTAATATTCGTTCCAATCGCTGTTTTGAAACAAATGTAAATTAAAATGTAACAAGTTTTGGATTAAATCGGTTTGGAAAGGATTAGTTTGATGGATAGCAGAATATTAATCTCTCTTCTGATAATTGATGATAATCTGATAATTGATGATAATCTGATAATTGATGATAATCTGATAATTGATGATAATCTGATAATTGATGATAATCTGATAATTGATGATAATCTGATAATGATAACGTGATAATCTTAGGAATGATAATAATCTTTAAATAGTGAGGCTTACAGAGAAAAATGCAGTAATAAAATAGCTAATGAAACATGATATAACACTTTTTGAAAATTTTACTTTCGAGAACCATAGAGCTTCTTGTAGAGTATGAACAAATTTTAATGCATAAAAACGTAAAATTCAATTACAATTATATCATGGTTTCTTTAAACTTTATTCGATAGTTTTTGCATAAACTGATGGGACGTATGTGTTATTTGGGTTTTTAGTTACAATCCTTTTCCAAAGTTTTATTAATTTACAATATTTCTCTGATAATAATATCACGAAGTAACATTGAATGATAACGTAGCGTTTTAACGTAACGTATTGCGGACGTAATAACATTATTACGTCAGTTTAATCTTCGATTAAAAATCAATCTTCAATAGAGATTGATGCATGCATTGTACACATAGTTTTTAACCCTTTCAGTCCCAGTGATGCCATTTGGCATCATAATGTTTCTAAACATAATTTAAAAAAATAATAGGGCTGACATCGATTGGGATTAATGAAAAATATTTTCTAATAGAAAGCAGTTTGAAGAATCGAATGATGTGCTTTTTGATATCATAAATGGCTATAGACGATCAGAAAAAAAAATTCTAAAATGATGATGCCAAATTGTCATTGGGACTGAAAGGGTTAAATAACCATTTACGATGATTAAAAAACCTACAATGCACTTTAAAACTCTAACTTGATTTTTCCTGCAACACTTTTAAAACGTGTGGTGCAAAATTGCACCGGAATCCTGGAACTTATTTGCTGCCACCTCCATTTGGTGCATGAATTTACTAATTTGGTAAAACCATAATTTTTATACACCGCAAAAGTGGTAAGTTAACTCTCCAAACAGTGGGCATATCTAGAAAGCTCCGGGGTTCCGGTGAAATCTTTTACCAAATTTTTAAATACGAGAATTTCTACAATTTTTTTTTTTAAGAGGGATGGTTAGTCTTACAAACTTAATAAACTATTTGGGAAAATACACCATACTAGTACCATACCATACAATACATGTACCAATAACATGTACCAATAACATAACAAAATAAAGGTTTTAAATTACTGCTATTCGATTATTCATAAAAGAGATTTGTTCTGATGTAATTGTCCTATACAACTTTGTTAAAATAGCACAGGCTATCCAAACCTTACCTTCCGGCCCTAACTAATTTTTATTAAAAAACAACAAAATGTTTGATGCCAAACACACACACAAATGAAGAAAATACTACGAATCACACGTAACTTATTCCCCATTTTCCGATGTTTGTTCGATCAAAAATGAGGGTAATGTTAGTGACGTGAGAAATTTTACTTTTTTTACCAACCACCGTATAATTATGTGTGGATATTCGCTGATTAGTGAATTATATTTCACCTGGAATTGATTTAATATTCATAAGAAAACGCCTTGCATATTTGAAGCTCATTTAACAGTAGCCGTTTTCCGGAAGGGTCGTGATCATAATTTCCAACTGATTTGGTAATATGATGATCGCTGATGTATGTAACCTTTGAAATGACATAGACACATTTTTCTAATGATTTTATCACGGCTACCTTGCTCCCGACTGCCTATTTCTTATATTCTTGCTTTTCTAAAGAGTTTCACCACAGCCTAAGTACGCCTTGTACTTTTTTTTTTGTCAAAAGGACGGTATTGAAATTTTTTGTTTAGGTTTGTAACAGAATCTGTCACTTAACCCGCTTCCACACAACAGTTGTGTTTAACAGGTAAAAAGGTGCCAAACACAGCATTAATTCTATATTAAACATTTACATGCTAAATTTGGCTAGTTTCATTTATTTTATTTCGAAAATTCTATAATTATTACTTATCGTTTGCAAAAATTAATTTATATTTCAAAGAATAAATATGTAATATTCCTCGCTTTTAAATAGAATGAAAATGTTTCATATCAACATACAAAGAATCTCGTAGTGAAATATATTTGACGTCATTTTTAAAACTGATCGATGTCGCAAAAAAATATTTATCTTAATTTATTGTCTAAAAGAATTAAAGTTTCTCGAGCGATTGTTGCTAATGCCAATGGTGATTTAATTCGAATAAAAATGGCTTCCTATGCTTTTTGAATGAGCATTACATTGAGCCTACATGCGCCTTGCACTTTTCAACAGTTCAAATAAAGCGTTTGAATTTTTCAAAGAACGTTTTTCCGCATAATTGGATTGAGGAAACTATTTTCTACGTTATTTATTGATGATTTTATAAAAAAAAATTATTGCAATCTATTCAATATAGCTTTAGAACTTATAAAATATATTATGTATTCACCTATAGAATTACTGGTCTTCTATTTTTATCATTGCATTTTTTCAAAGACCAACTGAGTGTTTAAAAATCTTAAAAAATGTATCCATTGGAAAAAAAATTTGTAAAAACAGACCAGTAAACTTTTTAATGATAACAAATGTTTGCAATTAACGCTCATGTGTCTAAGGGGAGTCGGATGGGTGATGGGATTTTTTTTCTTTTAAATTTAATTTGCATATCTATAGCTTTAATTTAAGACCAAGATTATCTATTTTTGTTTAGTAGTTTCTTTTTATAAGCATTTTTCAGAAACTCTGTACATCAGTTTTTACCTATAAAATAATTTTCTTTTGCGTTTACGGAAATATATATAAGGTTTATCAACAGTTAGGAACATTTCTCTCAGAAACTATAAAACATATCAACATGTTTTGTTTTATTATTTTTTCCCCATTAATAGTTCTTTGATTTAAACTGAGGAATTTTAAGTACCTCTGCTCAAAAAAAGTTATATAACTTTAAAACGGATTTTTTTGGGGTTTTTTAATACATATTTTAAAAAAATCACTGTAAAAGTATTTTTTTATGCTGTGAAATATCCTCAGTTTAAATCAAAGATGTATATGTAAGGAACGAACTATAAAAAAATTAATAATGATATCTCATATAGTTTCTGAGAAAAATGTTCCTAGAGTCAGTAAAATTAACATGGGCGAGATAGAACCATCCGACTCCCCTCAACCCGAAACGATGAGTTAAACTTCAATGTAAATTGGTGCCTTACCAATGGCTTCAGAAATGTATAACTGTACGCATGACTTAACCAACTTGTTTAGCATATTAAACAATGTCTTCTCACTACAAAAGAAATGCATCACAAGCAGCAAGTGTTAAAGTAACATTCAATTTATCTTATCTCCTTTTATCTCCATCAGGTAAATACAATATCTCCCATCCAAATACTTTTTCCTAGTTCGACCAAATAGTTCTATAGTAGGGTAGAGACTGAACCTGACAACAGCACCATGGACCAACACGGAGACAATATAGGGTGGCATGTGGGGCCCGATGGCCGAGTGGTTTGGATTGCAGGCCATAACGCTAGCAGTCCGCGCGCGGTAACAGGTGCTGGTTCGATTCCCGCCTTTGCCCTGGGTGTACTTCCTTTCTCAGTATCAAAATTATAAATTAACTAACACTTTTGCCACTCTATTCGGGCTCCGTAGTGAGCCATGGCTGCCGATGGCAGCTCAGTACGAGTCGTTCCTCTACCCTACTATAGAACTCTTTGAGTTCGACAAAAGTGTTAAGGCAAAAGAGAAGAAACTACCTGAAATAAATTTTTGACAGATGTAACGAAGCATGAAAATTTGTGCTTAAATTGATACCAAGGTATACCATATTTACATGTCCAGGGTGGCGCAAATAAAAGTGGCCCCGGCGTAGAGATAGGAATGCATTGGGACGCTTGGCGAGAAAAACTACTGAAGCCGTCTGAAAGCTTCTAAGTCGAAAGAAAAGATTATTCAACATGCAATGGCTTCACTTGGAAAGCCTGTTTTTGCATTGGTTGGATTGGATTAGCATCACATTAGAGCTACTCATGCTAGACTATTGGCGAGTTCAGGTCTTAGTGCGTAAGTGAAAGTTGCGGCTGTGTGAGTTGATCAATGCACAGGTGAATATATTACTCACAGTACAGCAGAGGGTGTTCATTGTAGAAAGTTCTATTAAAACAAATTCGTGGGGAAAAATGTGGTCAGTTATTTGTTAAAGAATTTAAAGGTGTAAAAGTGACAAAAAAAGAGTGCTATGCAACGATTAGTTACGAAATGACAGGATCAGTTTGACAGGATCTGTTTTGAACAAGTCCAAAACATTACGAACACCGCATTCTGTGTCTTGCAATCAATTTAGAATGTTTTGTATCAACAAAAACAAAAAATTGTCTGATTCTCTAGGATGAATAACAGCCAACAAAATCACTAGTGGGAACTTTTTTTGCACAGCTGTACAAACCTTCAGTTTATATTGCATTCCAACTAGATTGTCAAACCATAGCATAGTTGCCGCTAAATAATTCGTCAAGCGTTTGTTTGGGCTTAATATTGAAGCGATTAATAGCTTCACGTAGCAAACCTGTTTTTGCATTCGTTTTCAACTGGGCAACAATTCTATATTATTCCTATCTCCATGACGGGGCCACTTTTATTTGCGCCACCCTGTATTATAAAGCCATTTTCGCCACCGTGTATTATAAAGCCATTTTAAAAATAAAATTTGAAAAATTATTTTTAAAAAATCAAAATTAAAAATTTTATTTTTCCTAAAGAAACAACAGTCGTAATCTTTTTTTTATTTCCTTACTCTGACTGTCTATCGATTTGATGAATCAACCGTTTTGTAGAATCCCCTATACTTAATTTTTCATGATTTCTTTCTTTATGTTATTTCCAAACAGCAAAAACGGATAAAATTGGAAATATTCCAATTCAACTTTAATACAACTTAATTTGGAAACATCGCTCAATTTTCAAGATCGGTAAAAGTCGCTAATGAACAGATTTGCAGAACAAAAAAAAAAGAACAATGCGTTTGTGATTTCCGTTATATTGCAATTGTAACGCGGACATTTCCCATCAGGGCCATAATTATCCTGTTATGGTAGATCCTACCTCGCCAAGCGTGCAGTTCATTTGCGTTTGGAAAAACTGACTTCATAGAGGATGAGATATTTGGACGATAAACATGTTCTTACCTTATTCTATGTTATCCAATTCGGCGTCTAGCTCAAAGGTTGTGTCTTTTTAAGCCCTTATCAGACGGTACGAACGTCGCTCGTCGAACAACTTTTTGGGACAGCAAAAACGTCACAAGAGAACGGCTACGTCATGTGTAACATCACAAACTTAAAAGCAGTATTATCGCGGTATTGGAGGAGGAGGCGGCTCGGCCATGACGTCACGACTGAACTTCGTTCTGATTGGAGCAGCCGTTCGAACAGCAAAAATGAGCCGGATCGACTCGAAAATGCTCATCGAGCAAAAACTGCTCCAAAAACCAGTTTTTGATATGGCGTACGGACGTCGCTGAACGAACGAGCTCTCGTGTGATAAGGCCTTTATGTGTTTTATTTTGTGATGTTGTGCTGTGAGACTTTTTATAAATAAAAGCATTTGTCCCCGAGATTAGTATCTTTACTGCAATACTTAAGTCTCACCTCACAGCCTTTCACACAATGCAACAAAATGAAGCACGAAATTCGAACGCTTTCCCAATTCAAATTCAGTACAGCTTGATAGGTATTGTGACCATACGTATTTTTTCAGAATCTTTAAAAAGTGTCATTAAATAGACTTTCAGGAAAGAATTAAAAAAATTACCTTTGTGATACAAAGATATCTTTTGATTTTGAGGTTTTTATTATGTTGCTAAACAACGAAAACGTACAAATTAGGTAAATTTTACATTTGAGCTTGCTTTCATGAATAATTAACGACGAGTCTGTGAATACTATTAATGCCTTCATTTCCGGATAAAAAGGTTAACTTTAGATTTTTTTTAAAATTCTGTTTCGTATAACTTAATTTGTCTTGCATAAATAGTTCATGACTTTGATATTTCTTTTTTTTATTTGGTTATACTTACGCAGGAAGCTCATTTTTAAGAGGGACTGTCAGTCCCATACAATTGATGCATTAGTTTGATGCATTAGTAAACTAATTGATGGATTAGTAAACTAATGCATTAGTTTTGAAATCACAACTTTTGCAAAAGAATTACTATGCCATATGTTATCCCATTTTCACCAGATATGGGAATCATCATAACATCAATTTAAAATAAAATTGAAAAGAAAATAACATCCGATTATTTAATTTATTAATTGATTAAGTTTTAAAATAGTGTCGCCATCTTCTGTATATTTTTGGTATTTTAAAATTTCAAAAATAAACAATTAAATAACTAGATAACATTTTCCATTCAGATTTGATTCATTTTAATGTTATGTTGATTCCCATACCTGGGGAAAAAGGGCTAACTTGGCAAAGCAATACTTTTGCGGAAGTTGTGATTCCAAAACTAATACATTAGCTCTATTTGACTGACAATCCCTCTTAAGTGGCAAATTTTGTTGCCATTCGTCGTTAATAAGTTAACTTTACGCTAATTTTTTTAAAAATCGCCAAAAGTCGCCAATCAACTGACCACCTTCTACAATACATCTGTTACATGAAAATAAAAAAGGTTAAGCTATTAAGCAAAACTGGTGATAAATAGGACACTCCGAACTCATGGCAAAGGGAGTGGGCAAGTGACCAATGATCCCTCAGACCGTTGATGAATGTTCCAAGTGGACATAGTACCATAATTTACACCAAGCTTCTCCGCGAGATATTGACATGCAATTATGCTTAAGAGTTATCGTTTAGCGTTGTTTCCATACCGAAGGGTCAGTGTGGGTTAGATTTCTCGTTTTAAAAATGAGTTCTTATTGTCATGGTGGACTTCATTACGACTTGTTTCTTGATGAGTTTGTTTTGACTGTCGAACGGACCTGTCTAGTTTTGATGACAGATTAAACGAAAGTGTCTTGTTTTGTTTGGCAGATTAATCATCTCTTTGTAGCATCATTTCAAGTTTCATTACCTATCGGAAATTGTGTAATTTACTATCTTCTACGAATGTGGTTAACATAGATTTAGGAATGTGTCAACTTTATTTTTTAAGGATCTTAACATTCGTAATAATTTATGATCATTTTAAATTTAAAAAAAATACTGTTGAAAAGGGATTTGAGACAATACATTGGGTTTAATAGATTTTGTATGGAATGATAGAAAAAATGAATCTTAGTCTACAAAGTTACAAGAAAACATCTGTATTTGTCATTTTAAAAAATGTATATTTGTTATTTTTTTCACAAATGTCCATTTGTACTCTTACAAGTGAATAATTTGTTTTAAGTGTCAATCGTCAATTCCATAGATTTGAGTCCCATTTCTGTTAAAAATTTTGTTCTGCATGTAACTGGTATTAATTTAATCCTCCGAGGAATAAGCAAATGGACTGAGGTGTAAACTTTTTTGCACTGCATTATATTAAAATTTATTTTTAAAAAAATAATTTCCTTAATTTTAATGACTAATTATCAATGACTTCTACTTACTTCAAATATTAAATTTAGTAAAATTATATAATTTTTTTCAAAATTATGTGTGTTATTGGAAAACCTCACAGTCAGGTGTCGTATTCATACGTATGTATCCCTCAAAAGGTTAATTTATAGTTAAGTAAATACATAAGCTAAGCTAAACCTTGGTCAAACTAAATGTCTTTGTGAAATAGTGTTAATTATGTGGAAGCCATTCTATACCACGTTTACACCTCTCGGCCACCGGGGGGCCGAGAGGTGTAAGCGACGAGCCTCTCACCGAGAAGGTTCTTGGTTCTGTCCTTATCCTAGCCATAATATTCTAGACGTTGGTTAGTTGGTAGACATATATATTCAGGTTTGTGTGCTTGGTCAGCGACCCGCTTATAAACCTTCGTCAAGTAAGACAGACACAACAGACAACACACACACATAAGTGGATCCATCTAATTTTTAGAGACAGAGGCCAACTAGAGGATCCCCAGATTTGGCTTGTCACCCCCAGAGGTATTGATTTGGTATGGGAACTTAGAGGACTTTCGGCCCAACAGATTTAACGAGCACGTACTCCGCATATACTCGGTAGGTCTTCAGTGGTACCGGGACTCGATCGCAGGACCTTCCGATCCCGAGACCGAGACGCTGACCACTAGACTCACTACGGCCCCATTCTAGACGTATTCGTGCTGGTGGAAAAAAATCCTCTTAAAATCACCGGCGTGCCCGTGTACACGTGTTCGTTAAATCTGTGGATTCGAAAGTTCCGACGGCGTGTTAGCGTACGATGTCGTTCGAAGTTCCGTTGGGTGCCCGCGCTCAGGTGTCGGCCTCGTCACTTGACCAGTATTCTAAATTACGAGGCGTAATTGGCTGTGTTAAAGCTCCTAAAAGGAGGCTAGATTTAGGGCAGCCGGAAACAATTACATTACCACACTTACAATCTACTTCTGTATCACACTAAACTACAATATTCAATAACCCCATACAGGTTTCTTCAACCAATAAATTTCTCTCAACGAACATACAATCCTTAAACGCTCCAAAATCCTCTTTGGTGTTACGAAAAATGAGTTTTCCGAACCCACTTCCTCACACAGAGAGGATTAAGGCTATTGACAAATGGTTCTCAATTTATAAATATCACTCCCATTGACAATGCGATTGCAGGTTCGCTTATTGATTATCAGTGACCGGTCTCATTATGATAGATGAATGCATTGATTTTGAATTTGTTAGCAACGTTGCTTCCGTGTTTGGGTGAGTGTTTAGGCCAGCAGGTGCATTTAACACCCGGTTGACCGTTGATGATGATAAAGGTGTAAAGTTGTTTGTCAGAAAAACTCTGATACACAAGAGATTGACTTTGTCGATATTGGCTGTTGGTTGGTTGGTTGGTAGACATGTATATTCAGGTTTGTGTGCTTGGTCAGCGACCCGCTTATAAACCTTCGTCAAGTAAGACAGACACAATAGACAACACACACACATAAGTGGATCCATCTAATTTTTAGAGACAGAGGCCAACTAGAGGATCCCCAGAATTGGCTTGTCACCCCCAGAGGTATTGATTTGGTATGGGAACTTGGAGGACTTTCGGACCCAACAGATTTAACGAGCACGTACTCCGCATATATTCGGTAGGTCTTCAGTGGTACCGGGACTCAATCGCAAGACCTTCCGATCCCAAGACCGAGACGCTGACCACTAGGCTCACTGCGGCCCCTATTGGCTGTTTCTTTGATGTATTTTTTTGGTAAACACCTGTTTCTTTTCGTAATAAAACCGTCTTTAATCCATTTGATAATTTTATTTTAGACTTTGTATATCTATTTACCATATCATATTTACACAATCTAGTGTGAAGGGCTAGGGAGCCCAGTCAGCAAGACGCTTGCATCGCAAACCCAAAGGTCACAGGTTCGGATCCAGGCATTGCCAAAATAACTGATGACAAATAAATTTTCTATGAAGCCAAAACGACTGACGAATAATACCCCGTGTAGAGCGAGTGCACTGGAAACATGCAGCAAAGTCTTCACTCCGCATACGATGTCACTCTTAAAAGTAGTTTTAAATTACGACGCCCATTGCCAATAGCCCTCGTGTTGCTCTAGTGCGACGGTAACTAAACTCATCCCTATCTAGTGTATCCGAAATCATTTCTTAAAATTTTATTATTAAACGGCCCGTGCAGCCCAAAATGTCCGACGAATAATACCCCGTGTAAGGGAGTGCACGTTAAAAATCCTTCAAAGTCCTAACGCTGCGTACGATGTCGCCCTTAACGGTTGCGTTGGGTGCCAATTCAGGTGTCGGCTCGTCACTTGACTGAGGTTCTAAAATACGACGCCCGTCGCCAATAGCCCTCGTGTAGCTCTAGTGCGACGATAATTCAAAACCTAACCTAACCTCAAATTTATAAGTTTATGTATGAAAATGTTTTTTACTAAAAAATCGGAAGCCACAAAGGAAGACGGACTATAACTTTAGTGCTGGGCGTAGGTACGTGTCGCCTTAAAGGTTTGCGTTGGGTGCCAATCGGTGTCGGACACACTTGATGATTCGTAAATCGGCCGCGCATAGCCCTCGTGTAGTCTAGTGCGCGAAATTCAAAACTCAACTAACCTTAAAATTTTATTAAAGTTTATGTATGAAAATGTTCTTTACTAAACAATCGGAAGCCACAAAAGGAAAGACGGACTATAACTTTAGTGCTAGCTGATGTGTCGTTATATGATTGGTAAGGTAAGGTAATCGTTTCTGGCTGCCTATTTCTAACCTCCTTCAGGAACTTTAAATATGATTGTTACTGTATGTTACTACACGTTAGGGGATGCAAGAACTGGTTGCATTGGTGTATTTCAATCAAAGGTTGAATATCAATTGAAACGTGAGCAATAATACATACTTTAAAAATCCAAGTTAGGTACGTCAAATGTTGTCTTAAACCCCACAAACAAACCACCCGGCAACTAATTCGTCTGAGCTAGAACGGCGACGTCTATGGTGACGTCAGAGCTACGCCAGACATTGTTTTCTATGCCACAAACAAACCACGCTCCGAATTCCTCCATGTTCGAATCGTCAATTTAGACTATACGATTTTATGGATTTTATTTTTACTAATTTTAACAAAGTGTCTCAATTTAGTGGTATGTGGGTGATTATTTAAATGTTTACAGTGATAATATTGGATAAATAGATTGTACAATCAAAAATTCCCCAAATTTTTGAGAACAAAGGGTACTAGTCCACGTTAAATGTGCCGTGGTCTGAAGCGAAGTACACTTAAGTTGTCACTACAAGGTTGCACTAGTTTCTTGCACAGCCACCAATACTTTAATGCCTTTTTTGAATTACGATGCGTAATGTGGGTGTGTTAAAGCTTAGACGGAAGTTAAAAATAGGAAATAGGTACTTTCATTAACTATAACGTGCATTATTAGTTGTTGTTATGTATTTGAGTAGTTGTTGAAAAGTTACGCTTTTACGTTTGATTATTTTATTAAACTAACTTTATGGAATATTTAAGTAATTTCATTATTTTAGGTCATCTGAAAGGTGCATGATGAATTAAAACAAATTATGAAGAAAGTCTGTTCCGGGGACTTATTACAAGTACTGGTAAGTAAATCTGTTTATATTAAATTCAATTCATAATTAATAAAGATGCAGTTTGTATTAGGTATTACGTTTGCATACATATGATTGGCATAACGCATTTAAGAACTTTTCCAAAAGTACTCGTTTCTTATTTTTCAACTAATTTCATCTGGGTATCGTCGTAATACCTAACTTTATTCATAAAAAAATATCAATAATCTCAGGAAGTTAATTGCTCAAGAATATTTCTTTTAAAAAACTAATTCCTGTCTTATCGCATTAAATTCATGTTCACTTTATTGACTCCAACATATTAAGATGCCAAAGATATAGGCGTGTAAACCGGAAATTTACCGATCGTTCTCAATATGCTCACCCTTTAGAAAGATAAGATATCGTTTTTCATTATTTTCTTCCTCTAACACGGGATCAATTAAAATTATGGATCGGTTTCTGTATCGTGTATATCGTGTGTCGAAAAATGACTGATGTCCCACGTTAACTCATTGGAGATCGGCCAGTTTTCCGCTCATAATGTGCGATATAATGATTATGTATATTATTGATATTGTTAGAACATGGAATGTTTATTGACCCAGTATTAATCCATTCATATTTTCAAGTCAACTTGATGCAAAGCATAATTTATATTTGTGATGCTGTGTTGATCTTAAAAGTGTTTTTTTACATGACTAAAAGTTATTGCATAAAATTAAGGCTAACAAAAAAAAATATGTCTCCGATACAAATCAAGGCAAAGCAACCTCACATAGTTGAAGGTATAAGAGTTTACATAAGTTTAATATTACGTTTGAATCAAAAGCCACAACATTCGTTTTTATATACTTTCCTAAAATTTGAAAATAAAGTTTTATTAACCAGGAAGCAGGCGCGGGCTATTGACGACACATTTTGTTGGTGTTTATATTTTAGGGGTATCTCTGCAGTAGATAAATTTAGGACAAATTTAAGACATAAGTTGATCTAGGGACTTTCTAACCAAATTTAAACATTTGGAAAACTTAAAAAAACAAGAAGTTCTTAAAGAACTAAAAAAGCCTACTTTCCTGTTACTTAATTACTTACTGAAATTCTAATCAGGAAACAACTAGGTTCTTAACAGTAAATATCATCAACAACCGTTTATACACTAGATTTATACACATTAGAAAAAAATCGCTAAACACAGCATCCAGCTATAACATAAACTTCTAAAAGCCAAAATCAACTATTTTCCTTAATATTCTTTCGCAAATTAACTTAATATTATTTATCGTCTGTTCGATTTATTTGTAGTTCGAAGAATAATTAAATATTTATTAATAACAAAAATAATGAAACCACTTTAAACTGCATTAAAAAAATACGAAATGTAAATTAAAACTAAGCGTAATTGTATGCAAAAAATATGCCTTGTCGCTTTCTTAGTTAACTATTAATGAACAATCAAAGAATCACATTGTGCTACATTTTATGACGTCATTCCAAACTGATTCATAAAAAAATTATTTTGCTTCAAATATTTTTAAATAAAGTTTCTCATGCCAATGTTGATTTGGCAACAGTTTTTTAATTGACTCAAAATTGAATTCCAATGATAATTCAATGGGAAATTCGCCGACAGATAGTAAATTTTGTCCGCCGGACGTACAGACAGGCGGACAAAAAGTATGAAAGTTGGGTCTCTGAGGTCATAGCTTTCTAACAAAAAAAAAGAATTTTTTAAGATCAGATGTATAGAACCGATTTTGGAAGGGGGGTACGGACAGACAGACAGACGGACATCGACCGCATGTCAATACCTACTTTTTCATTTTTTTTTATTCTTTCGACTTAAAAAAAAGAAAAGTAGGCTAATAAGTAACATAAGAATATTAGTTCTAAAAAAAACCTGGGGGTATGAAATACCTCCTGAGCCTTTTGCCGGGTTAGGGAACTTACACATTTGAAGAGTACAGGGGAAGAACCGCTTTATTTGTTAGGAGTAGTCCCGTAATTGTATCTGCTTGGCGGATATTGGCGACAGAAAACCGGTTTTCCTTTCGGTTCTTCTTTCGCGGCACAAACGTGTGACTCGTGTCCGCTGATCTCTGGCGTAAATCAGGGTTGCCGCGAGAGAAAAACAAAGTGAGTAACCGATTTCCTCGCACCAGTTTAGGCGATGACTCGCTTTCATCGCCAAAGAGGCCTGAGAGGAAAGTTTTCAACGAAATTAAACGGTTTTCTCCTGTACTCTTCATTTGTTTCTCAAAATATGAAAACCTCGTACAAATTTAATCGTTAAAACACACATCATCATATAAGAATGTATGTTTACTATTCATATTTTTTCGACCTACCATTTAAACATTCGTGTGTTTTTTTTTGTAAAATTTAAAATTTTAAAAAAAGGCTGAAGCAATTTAGAAAAACACATAAAAGATTGAAATTAAACTCAAACTAAGCTGGTTTTCATTGAAAAATTAATCACAGACTTCCAACAAAACTACACTCTTAAAACAAAAGAGTGAAATTCACTCCTATAGGAGAAGTGCATTTTAGGCACCGGAAAGGAGTGGAATTACTCAGACTGAGTTAAAACCGCTCGTTTTAAGAGTGTAGGACGCAGATTGTTTTCTTTTATTTCTTTTACCCACTCCGAAAAAGAGTGAAAATCACTCCTATAGGAGAAGTGCATTTTCGGCACGGAAAGGAGTGAAAATTAACTCAGACTGAGTTAAAACCGCTCGTTTTAAGAGTGTAGGACGCAGATTGTTTTCTTTTATTTCTTTTACCCACTCCAAAAAAGAGTGAAATTCACTCCTATAGGAGAAGTGCATTTTCGGCACGGAAAGGAGTGGAAATTAACTCAGACTGAGTTAAAACCGCTCGTTTTAAGAGTGTAGGACGCAGATTGTTTTCTTTTATTTCTTTTAACCACTCCGAAAAAGAGTGAAAATCACTCCTATAGGAGAAGTGCATTTTCGGCACGGAAAGGAGTGGAAATAACTCAGACTGAGTTAAAACCGCTTGTTTAAGAGTGTAGGACGCAGATTGTTTTCTTTTATTTATTTTACCCACTCCGAAAAAGAGTGAAAATCACTCCTATAGGAGAAGTGCATTTTCGGCACGGAAAGGAGTGGAAATTAACTCAGACTGAGTTAAAACCGCTTGTTTTAAGAGTGTAGGACGCAGATTGTTTTCTTTTATTTCTTTTACCCACTCCGAAAAAGAGTGAAAATCACTCCTACAGGAGAAGTGCATTGTCGGCACGGAAAGGAGTGGAAATTAACTCAGACTGAGTTAAAACCGCTTGTTTTAAGAGTGTACTGTCCATCAAACTTTGCATCAAAGCTTTCATTGCCGAATAACGGCTATTTGGAACACACATTTTCTTATTCAATGCAACACAGTTTAACCCACAACACCTATTGATTAAAATTATACGAGGGCTGTTTTTTTTTCAACCTCCGATGGGCTGTAACAAAAAGACGGGTCAAAATACAAAAAAAAGATTTTTTTACCTAAAGTAATGTACAATACTGCTTATTTCTCCACATAATCATCTTGGCGATTAAGGCATTTGTTATACCTGTAAACAAGCTTTGAAATACCCTCTTCATAAAATGTAGCCGCCGATGATTGGGAGGGAGTTGTGATGGTTTCGTTTCAAAAAAGTAAATTTGGAAGCTTTACGTCAATTTTTTTCTGTCCTCCAAGCCACTGCTAGTCCATAATTCACTTATGGTAAACCTTTGAGTTTCCCTAAACACTTGGTCAACTCGCTGAACAATACCGTCTGTATCGACAGACTTGCTTCCTTGGTCCCCTTCTTCATGAACATCAGTATTGTTCAGCGAGTTGACCAAGTGTTTAGGGAAACTCGAAGGTTTACCATAAGTGAATTATTGATAAGCATATGGCTTGGATTGTAGCGCTTCCAAGTTGACGTGGAGCTCAAAGAAACCGTCACAACTCCCTTCAAATCATTGGCGGCTACATTTTATGAAGAGGGTATTTCAAAGCTTGTTTACAGATATGACAAATGCTTTAATCGTCAAGGTGATTATATGGAGAAATAAGCAGTATTGTACATTACTTTTGGTAAAAAAATTTTTTTTTTATCTTGACCCGTCTTTTTGTTACAGCCCATCGGAGGTTGAAAAAAAACAGCCCTCGTACAACAAATTAACACGTCTAGGTAACATGTTAAGTTAAATACAAATTAGAAAAAAAAATACTAAGCGCATAATCGGAATACTGTTCAGCAAAGCACTAAACAAGTAATTGGCCGAATAGTTGAAGTAATGCTTTTTTGAAGAGGTTCGTTGATAGATTTACAAAGGGAAACAGTAACTTCAGCTGTAACTATTTTATTATTTTAACTCTTCTATTATACAATTTAAGCGACGTAGAGAATACAAAACCAATTAAATAACACATCTTACAGTTTAAGTAAAAAAAACTTAAACCTAATCTGGATTTTACGATTTATATTATATTCATTGTATTTTTATGACTAATGTCCCACAAGCAAAGAAGTGACCTGCTGAATAATTGCTTTTTTGAGGAGATTCGATGGTGTATTAGCATAACATACAAATTAGCAAATTACTATAGCACTTGTAACTATTTAATTATAATAACTACTTTGTTATACAATTAAATTGACGTAGAGAATGCAATCTATTAACTAACACAGATTACAGATCAAGTAAAAAATTACTTCTCTGGTTTTCTACAATTTAAAAAAAATAAACAAGCATTATAATATGACTACTGCCCAACAAGCCAAGCAGTTAACCGGTTGAATAATTGATTTTTTAAAAGGTTTAATGACTGATTGGCAAAGGGAATTTTTTAAAAATTACTTTAGCAACTGTAACTATTTTATTATTCTAACTACTCTGTTATACATTTTAAGCGATCTGGAAAATGCGAACTACGTTACAAACTACACAACTAATCCGATTTTCTACTATTTAAAAAAATCACATGAGTTTTATTTATGTATTATAACTACTGTCCTGCAAGCAAAGCAGTGACCGATTGAATAATTGCTTTTTTGAAGAGGTTCAATGTTGACTAATCCGACTATTAGTAACTATTAGGTTATTCTTACTACTGTGTTATGCAATTTAAGCGATGTAGAGAATACAAAACCAATTAACCAACACAGATAAAGTAAAAAACAAAATAGCAATATGTTTTTCTACCATTTAAAAAAAAAATTACACTAGCATAATCGGACTACTGTCTAGCGAGCAATAAAGTAGTGACAGGCTAAATAATTGCTTTTTTAAAAAGGTTTAAAGAGGTTTAGTGATGGATTAGCAAAGACAAACAAATTTGCGAAATACTCTAACAACTGTAACTATTTTATTATTCTAATTAAACTACTGTTATACATTTAAAGCGATCTGCAGAATGCAAACTAATTAACTAACACAAATTACACAACTTATCTGGTTTCCTACCATTTAAGAAAAAATCACAGGCGTTATTTGTACAATAAGCTACTGTCTATAGCAAGCAATAAAGCCGTCTGACCGGCTGAATAATTACTTTTCCGAAGAGATTCGATGTTATATTAAAATGTATACTCTGGTACAGCTGGGGGAAAAAACGATCCACCCCTCGTTTCTCGGCTGCTATTGGTCAAGGAATTTTGTGAAAGGTGTCATTTTTCAGGAAAAAGCGTAAGAAATTGATTACAAGCAAAAAGAAAGGTGGTTAAGGGGTCGTCTACATATTAGAATGAGTAGCAACTTTGAAAAGTCCAACGGCAACACCCAATTTTTTTTTTTTTTACATAAAAATGTTCAGCACCTTCAAAATACTCCGTGTATAAAAAAGAATTATTTATTTTGCATTATTTGCTGAGATATTAAAGCATTAATTTTGAACTCGTTTAGGGGGAAATCTCCAAAATGAAAAAGGTAATATTTAAGTTCTGTCTTTTCAAAACGACAAGCTAACAAAAAGGTTAACATAATCTCGCCAACGGATGCTAGAATTTAACCTTCTTCACTAATATTGTGATTTTTTTGGATGTCTTTTTTTTAATTTTGGATTTTAAAATTCAGAAATAAAATAAAGGCTAGAAGAGGAAAGTTTTAATTTAAAATTAAGTCACATAAACGGTTATTTATAACGAACAGATTTTCAAATGCGATTAGTTGCAATCAGATTGACAAACATGATTATTACATTTATGTTTTACATTTTTTATGCAAATTTTTGTTTCATTCATTTTGCTACAAAAAGTTTGTTTAAAATTCGGCGCACTTTGTCGGTAATATAAATCACGTATTACAAAACGAGGGTTACGACCTTAACACGATATTTAAGGAAAGCAAAATAAAATTACGCGAATGATTTGGCAATGATTTTTAACCAAGGTAGTGGGCACTAATCATTTTAAATAATCAATGTGGTAACAATGAAATATACAAAAAATCGAATTCCAATAATATTTTAGGGTATTTAATTTTTAATATAAAACCCACTTTTTGAAATTGTATTGGAAATAACATACATTTAAAAACATAGAAATCGATATAATTTAATGTTAATTATACAAACAAAATACATTGTATGCACTTGAAACAAGAAAAGATTTTTAGACGTTTGACAGACATCAATAATTTGAATAAACACTGACCAATAAACAATTTTCAACCACCAAACGATAATACAAGTTAGGATCAAATTTGCCAAGTTCTTTTTTGCACGGTCCCTAAAATTCGTTTTTTTTTTCAGTTTTTTTACAATAACTTGGCAAATAATATAAATCACGTAAATTGTTGTAATTGTAACATAATTGTTGTTGAATTACAAAAAATTCGGGATATTGGTTCTACTTGATCTACTTTATCGATTTATGCAAAAAAAAATGGGGTTACTATTCATGTTTTATTTTTTCTTATTTAAATTTAAATAAAAAAAATATTAAAAATAAAAAAATGATGAAAAAACTTGTGTGATTTGTTTTTGGAAGATTAAGAAGTATATAATGAAAAGAATTCTTTGTTTAATTCATTTTCTTTTTGGAGGTATGAATAAAAGTTTATGAAATTTTTTTAACATTATGGGCGTTCACCTTTGAATGCTTATATCTCAACAAATAATGCAAATTAATGTTCCTTTGAATCTGTTGTATTTTGCAGATGATAAACATTTTTATATTAAAAAATTGGGTTTGCTAAAGGAATTTTCAAAGTTGGTACTTATTTTAATATGTAGACGACCCCTTATACAATTTTTGTTGCCAGTTCTCAATTCCTTACACTATTTCCTGAAAAATGACACCTTTCACAAAATTCCTTGATCAATAGCAGTCGAGAAACGAGGGCTGGATCGTTTTTGTTCCCAGCTGTACGCTATTTAAGTGATGAAGAGAATGCAAAACCAATTAACTAACACAAACTAAATGTAAAAGATAAAAAAAAATCTGGTTTTATAGCATTTAAAAAAATACAGAAGTGAAATTTGACTACTGTCCAGCAAGCAATAAAGCAGTGACCAGCTAAATAATTGCTTTTCTTGAAGAGGTTTGATGTTGGCTAATCTGTTCTTCTTTGCTAATCAAATTACTAGTAACTGTTACTATTCTGTTATTCTTACTACTTACTTTTGTTATTCCTAAGTAAAAAGCAAGTAAACAAGAATACAAAACCAATTAACCAACACAGATACAGTAAAAAACAAAATGGCAATATGTTTCCCTACCCTTTAAAACAATCACACAAGTTATAATCGGACTACTGTTCAGCAAGCAATAAAGCAGAGACTGGCTGAATAATTGCTTTTCCGAAGAGGTTCGATGCTGGCTAGTCTGTTTCTCTTTGCTAATCCAACTACAAGTAACTGTTACTATTTTGTTATATATTCTTACTACTCCGTTATACAATTTAAGCGATGTAGAGAATACAAAACCAATTAACTAACACATTAAGTAAACAATAAAATCACAATCTGGTTTTCTACCATTTAAAAAAAAATCATAGGAGTTATAATCGGACTGCTGTCCAGCAAGCAATAAAGCAGTGAGCGGCTGAATAATTGCTTTTTCGAAGAGGTCCGATGTTATATTAAATTGTTTACTCCGTTGTACAATATAAGCGTCGTAGAGAATACAAAACCTGTAAACTGTGTTAAGTAATTGGTTAAGTAAAAAAAACGTAAAACTAATCTGGTTTTCTACTATTTAAAAAATACAATGAGTATAATCGAACTACTGTCCAGCAAAAAATAAAGCAGTGACCGGCTGAATAATTGCTTTTTCGAAGAGGTTCGATGCTGGATTAGCATAAATAGGAGTCGTGTGCAATAAACACGTCAGCTTGTCACTTCCTGCCGCATTCCGGTCAAGCCTCACAAAAGAAGGGCCTAATTGTTCGCCAAGGCAAATAGGAACACCAAATGTGTTTACTGCTTCATTCTCCACGGACGTGATTTGCATGAACTTTTAGAACCATTTTAACAGGTTCTCTCCCAGGCAGGGGGTGCTGATCTTTTATTTCTGGAATTTTATTATTTGGACCGAGTGTTCGATGAAAGAGAGTAATATTTGCAGTGCCGGATTTAAAGACCCAGGGCCCCTAGGCACTTGACATTTGGGGCCCCCCACCATCTCGAAGCTAATTTGGAAATTTAGCAAATTAAATACAGTAGTACAGAACATATAATTTTTAATCGACTTTAATAAATTTCAGAATAATACAGTATGTTACTATAGTTATTGTATGAAATTTATAAAATCACACGGCAAACTTTCTTCTGTGCACATTAACGAATGACGTCATTATAGTCAATTGACTGTATTATTTCTGACTCTATGTACATTACTGAGACTGAGTTGTGTCTTTTCTCTCCTATGTCAGATCTTAAGTAATTCTTTACTCATTTTTACAAACTCAAATTTGATTGCAAATAAATTACTTTACGCAAATTTTGCAATTTTTGAGGCCGTCGGGTGATAGGTTTTTGGAGTTTGGCGATTTTTAAATTTTTTTAGGCGATTTTTTGGCGATTTATCTTTATAAGGGGCCCCCTTCTTGACTGGGCTCCTAGGCCCGGGCCTTGTAGGCCTAGGCCGAAATCCGGCACTGAATATTTGGGGTTAGTATACTAGCTTCTACTTTTATTGGACTATTGGATGAAGTAAGTCGAAGAGTAAATACTTAGTAGTATATGAACGAAGGTACAAAATTGACACCCAAGCTGGCATACTATGGTACATGATCTTAAAT
Organism: Oedothorax gibbosus; assembly: GCA_019343175.1. Classification (NCBI taxonomy): domain Eukaryota; kingdom Metazoa; phylum Arthropoda; class Arachnida; order Araneae; family Linyphiidae; genus Oedothorax; species Oedothorax gibbosus. The sequence goes on along the minus strand of CM033280.1, from coordinate 6,681,685 downwards.
TGTTAAGGTTTTTTTTACCGTTTTACACACAAATAAATGGACAGTGTGCTGTACCTTTGACCCTTTCCGAAGCGTCGATTTTTGTTTCGTGACAAAACATTTCATACGAATCTCATTTTCAAATCCTTAGTTTTTGATGCCTTAATGCGTCATCCTGTCCTGATGCCTTAATGCATGTGAAATTGTTAAGAACACGAATTTTAGCTTCCACACTACGTTTATAACTAACTATTGAAATACCTTCTTACTCTTTTAGTCCGTACAATTGTTTGTCCGTCACCTACCTTCAAAAAACGAACCAGAAGTCTCACAGACAAGTTAAATGCGTTAAATTGAAGCAAAAAATTATACATAAAATTTCAATAAAATATTTAATAAGAAGTACATTTGAAATTAAAATTTTGTTGTCGTTAAGAATTCAAGCCCCTGGCAACCTCGCCTAATACACTGTGATGCGTTTGCGAAATTTTCGTCTTCGGAGATTCACTTATAATCACTTCTCTGAAAATATAACAACGGAATTCTAATTGTTCAACCTTAACTTTGGACGAATTAGAAAAAAGTTCACAGATTTAGTTTCGATTCTTATCCTTCTTATTTCGGAAACCTTGTCCATTTTGCAACAGTTCATTCGGTGCTTGAAGAGTGCGGAATGCCACCGACTGTCACTCAAAACCGTTGCGTCAAAGTAGCCCAAAGAGGAAAAGAAGATGTGGTCTTTGGTGGTCACGGCAACACCTTTTTCGCTCGCCATCCATTCTTGGCACTGATGGATTAGTCGCCAGGGTGGAGGTTAATTTGGCGTCTTTTTCGGGAGAAGGTCGGTCTCTGGAGGGTCATGCCCCTCTCGAGTGGCACACGAAGACTTTTGATAAAGCTAGACTTATTATTGAAACATGGAGGCAAGCATGACTCCACAAGTCATATGACTTTTATGCTGCTCTGTTCTACGGTTGCTATCCGCGTTGAGTAATAGCTTTAACGACAAATGATTGGTAGATTAGTTAAACAATTAACCAATCAGGTGTCGTAAAAGCTGTCTGTCCACTCAAACATGGACAAAGTCAGTGTAGTGGGCCCGTCCGCGGCCGAGTGGTTAAGGCATCAGCCTAGAGGTTCAGCCTTCTCAGGAGTGCGGGGGTTCGAATCCCACTTACTGCCAGTCATCCTATAAATCGGATATGTGCTGGAAATAGTAGAAAATCCTCATCACGGATGGGTCCGAGTACACAGGGACAGACGTGCTCGTTAAATCTGTGGAGTCCAAAGTCCCGACGGCGTAAGCGTACGATGTCGCTCGAAGTTCCGTTGGGTGCCCGCTCAGGTGTCGACCTCGTCACTTGACCAGGGTTCTAAAATACGAGGCGTTATTGGCTGTGTTAAAGCTCCTATAGGAGGCTAGAAATAGGCAGCCGGAAGCGATTACCTTACCTTACCCAGTGTAGTGTTGCCGAAAACATTACACAAGCCGTGTAAACTAAATGGTATACCTAAATGTAAATAACTATATACTACAATATGTGTTACCTTCTAGATGACTGGTAGTAGTGCGGCAGTAAATTAGCACTATCTAGCGAGAAAGTTATTTAGGGCTGTGTCCTGACTACGACATCAAATGCCACAACTGCAACAGAACTTGGCGACCGCCAAGGGCGCCAAGCGATGCAATAGCACGTGGCTGACTCTGCCAAGTCGCCAAGTTTTGTTGCAATTGTGGCATTTGAAGTCGTAGTCAGGACACAGCCTAAGGTTGCGTGACCGTGTGCGGCGACTGCCATACCCCTTCCCAGATGCGACACTGACAAGCTATTTAAAATTATCGTCCTATTTTTATATTTGTTACGGATAGTTAAAAGCCAATGTACATCGGTTAAATAATTAAAAAAGGAATAGTAAATTCTTCTATATCAGGATATTGTTTACGTTTAAGACAGGGATAAGTATGGCCAAACGTGAACGTCTCGTCCTCATCAATCTTGACTGTAGTTCTAAATTACACTCTTAAAACAAACGAGCGGTTTTAACTCAGTCTGAGTTAATTTCCACTCCTTTCCGGTGCCGAAAATGCACTTTCCCTATAGGAGTGGATTTCACTCTTTTTGAGGAGTGGGTAAAAGAAATAAAAGAAAACAATCGACGTCCTACACTCTTAAAACGAGCGGTTTTAACTCAGTCTGAGTTAATTTCCACTCCTTTCCGTGCCGAAAATGCACTTCCCCTATAGGAGTGGATTTCACTCTTTTTGAGGAGTGGGTAAAAGAAATAAAAGAAAACAATCGACGTCCTACACTCTTAAAACGAGCGGTTTTGACTCTGAGTTAATTTCCACTCCTTTCCGGTGCCGAAAATGCACTTTCCCTATAGGAGTGGATTTCACTCTTTTGTTTTAAGATTGTATGACCCCCGTCGTCAATAGCCCTCATGGAACTCCAGTACGATGATAATTCAAACTAACCTAACATTCCTCATAAATTCGGTGATTTGTTTTTGATCCACTCAACCGTTTCAACCATAAGCTCAGTTTATATAATTCAGGTCTTTGTCTCTCTCGGGTCTTGCGCGCTTGGAGGGTCATGCCAGACTCGCGTTGCATAAGAAATTGTTACAAATAGGAAGCTGCAAATTGGGATTAGGACAGGACTAGAAATAGCAGAAGATGACCAGAAGCAGAAATTAGCTTCTGTCTCGAGAATTCTATTTTTAAGTGTCAAGTTAAAGTGAAAGTTCTTACTTTCATTGTAATTAATCACGATATGTGTGGTATAAAGTGAAAGAAAAGTAAAGAAATAAACTGTTCAGTTTTAAAATAATGGTTTAAATTCAGAGGTTATTTGACGCAGTCATTTGAGAAGAATACCATTTTAATCATTTTCCAAAAACTAATTATTAAATATAAATGACAAAGTTTATTTGCACTATAGTTTTCAATTTAAAACTGAGTTGCAGTTATTTGTTTACTTTTCAGAAAGAAGTGAAACAAAAAGTAACGTACTCAAATAATAATAATCTTTATTATTCAAGCAAAAAAAAGAGAAGAAAAACATTAAGTACAAATATGTTCTAAGAGGGGAACCAAAACCCGTTCAAAAGAATAAAGGTAAACCAATTTAAATTAGCATTTAATGAAAAACAAAAATGACAAAAACACTATAAAATGACATAAAAGGCAAAAACACTATAAAATGACATACAAGGCAAAAACACTATAAAATGACATAAAAGGCAAAAACACTATAAAATGACATAAAAGGCAAAAACACTATAAAATGACATAAAAGGCAAAAACACTATAAAATGACATAAAAGGCAAAAACACTATAAAATGACATAAAAGGCAAAAACATTATAAAATGGCATAAAAGGCAAAAACATTATAAAATGACATAAAAGGCAAAAATCAAAGTTAGCGCGCTTCAAATTATAGTGAAACATAAAGATTCAAAACGTCAATATTCAATAAAAATTCAAATGCTTTTTTAACGTTGTAAATGTTTTGATATTAGTTAAGTTTGTTTAGCAAATAATCGTGAAGTTTGGGAGCAAGATAAAAAAAAATGTCGACGAAAGGATATCTTTAGAAAAATTTGGAATTTAAATATTTTAAATGAGACCTTGTATTGTGATTTTTTCTTTAAAATTATATAGGTGGTGTGTTTATTTCGATGCAGATAAAGGCATATTCAGAAGTAAAAGCCATTCCAGTGATCTAAAATTTAGAGATTTACGGAAATTTTTAATTCAAAATTCTAAGCATCTATTTTGAATTGAAACTAAATACTGAAAGTTAGATCTACCGGGTGGTTATAAAATAACGCTCGCTATTCGGAGAGGTCGGTAGCTTGAATGAATAATCCGAATGCAACAAACATCGAAACACTTACTAATCAAGAAGGGGCAAAAAGAATGGAATCATAAAAAAGAAACTCGTCTCTTGACCAAGGTTATAAATTACGAGGCGAAATTGGCTGTGTTGGCCGTTATCGGCCATAATTGGCTACGCCTCGTAATTTAGAACCCTGGTCAAGAGACGAGTTTCTTTTTTATGGTTCCATTCTTTTCCCCCCTTCTTGATTAGTAAGTGTCTCAATGCTCTGTTGCATTCGGATTATTCATTCAAGCTACAGACCACTCCGAATAGCGAGCGTTATTTTATAACCACCCTGTATATTCGCCACACTAAATATTAAATGATTGGCTGTGTTGGCCGTTATCGGCCATAATTGGCTACGCCTCGTAATTTAGAACCCTGGTCAAGAGACGAGTTTCTTTTTTATGGTTCCATTCTTTTCCCCCCTTCTTGATTAGTAAGTGTCTCAATGCTCTGTTGCATTCGGATTATTCATTCAAGCTACAGACCACTCCGAATAGCGATCGTTATTTTATAACCACCCTGTATATTCGCCACACTAAATATTAAATGATTGGCTGTGTTGGCCGTTATCGGCCATAATTGGCTACGCCTCGTAATTTAGAACCCTGGTCAAGAGACGAGTTTCTTTTTTATGGTTCCATTCTTTTTCCCCCTTCTTGATTAGTAAGTGTCTCAATGCTCTGTTGCATTCGGATTATTCATTCAAGCTACAGACCACTCCGAACAGCGAGCGTTATTTTATAACCACCCTGTATATTCGCCACACTAAATATTAAATGATTGGCTGTGTTGGCCGTTATCGGCCATAATTGGCTACGCCTCGTAATTTAGAACCCTGGTCAAGAGACGAGTTTCTTTTTTATGGTTCCATTCTTTTTCCCCCTTCTTGATTAGTAAGTGTCTCAATGCTCTGTTGCATTCGGATTATTCATTCAAGCTACAGACCACTCCGAACAGCGAGCGTTATTTTATAACCACCCTGTATATTCGCCACACTAAATATTAAATGATTGGCTGTGTTGGCCGTTATCGGCCATAATTGGCTACGCCTCGTAATTTAGAACCCTGGTCAAGAGACGAGTTTCTTTTTTATGGTTCCATTCTTTTTCCCCCTTCTTGATTAGTAAGTGTCTCAATGCTCTGTTGCATTCGGATTATTCATTCAAGCTACAGACCACTCCGAACAGCGAGCGTTATTTTATAACCACCCTGTATATTCGCCACACTAAATATTAAATGATTGGCTGTGTTGGCCGTTATCGGCCATAATTGGCTACGCCTCGTAATTTAGAACCCTGGTCAAGAGACGAGTTTCTTTTTTATGGTTCCATTCTTTTTCCCCCTTCTTGATTAGTAAGTGTCTCAATGCTCTGTTGCATTCGGATTATTCATTCAAGCTACAGACCACTCCGAACAGCGAGCGTTATTTTATAACCACCCTGTATATTCGCCACACTAAATATTAAATGATTGGCTGTGTTGGCCGTTATCGGCCATAATTGGCTACGCCTCGTAATTTAGAACCCTGGTCAAGAGACGAGTTTCTTTTTATGGTTCCATTCTTTTTCCCCTTCTTGATTAGTAAGTGTCTCAATGCTCTGTTGCATTCGGATTATTCATTCAAGCTACAGACCACTCCGAACAGCGAGCGTTATTTTATAACCACCCTGTATATTCGCCACACTAAATATTAAATGATTGGCTGTGTTGGCCGTTATCGGCCATAATTGGCTACGCCTCGTAATTTAGAACCCTGGTCAAGAGACGAGTTTCTTTTTTATGGTTCCATTCTTTTCCCCCCTTCTTGATTAGTAAGTGTCTCAATGCTCTGTTGCATTCGGATTATTCATTCAAGCTACAGACCACTCCGAATAGCGATCGTTATTTTATAACCACCCTGTATATTCGCCACACTAAATATTAAATGAAATGCATTAGAGAAAAAAACCCATCGCACCCATCAAAATATTAATAAGTTTTCACCTTATTATTCTCTTAACACCTTACATCTCCTAAAGCGTTTATAGAAACAAACGTCAGAAGGTGAGAAAACACAAATTATGACACCCTACTTCTTAAATATCCTTAACAACTTCCTTCATCTGATGTTTATGATAAACGTGCTAAGTAATTTGTAAAAGAAAAAGAACTCAAAATAGAAAGAGATGTAAATTGGAGATAACTATATCTTCTTAAGCCGGATAAGACACAGTTTTTGAGTCGCTTATAGTTATGGAATTAAAATAAACACTACGTGTTTTAGGGCATATTTAATAGGGTTTACCACAGTTAGTTGTTAAACTAAATGCGATTCTTTTATGTTTTGTCATTCAAAAGATTTTTAATTGATACTTCAGTTATACCATACTTTTTAGGGCCGTGGGGAGCCTAGTGGTTAAGATCTCGGTCTCGGGAACGGAAAGTCCCGCGATCGAGTCTCGACACCTCTGGAACACCCACCGAGTATATGCGGAGTACGTGCTCGTTAAATCTGTTGGGTCCGGAAGTTCTATGGTCGGTCATTGCGCAGTTTACCAGAGGTACAGGTCCCTGAAGACTATTTCCCTCCCCTTCAGGGACATGTCTAAATTGTGGAGGTGGCGATAGATGGCAGCATCAGTCTTGTATGTGTGTATGTCGTGTCCGTCTTTCTTGATGAAAGTTTATAAGCGGGTCTTTGTGACCAAGCGCACAAACCTGAAAATATATGTTTACCAACCAACCAACCATATTTTGTAGACATTGGTGAAAAGGAAACAGTGTTGTTAAGTAAAATAGCAAAAAAATAAATAGGATAAGTTTGGTTCTTTAGGTTAAACTTTTACTTACATAATCTAAATTTAATGGTTATTTGAATGTAACAGTGTCGATTTAAATGATGGGAGTTCAAACATAATTGCTTCAGTTCAGCATCGCCGAAGAATTTGACTATGATGTATTTGAGTAATAAGGTTTAATTAACGTCCCACTAAAGCTACACTAGGCCTATTGGTGGAGGAATCTGCACTTTTAAAGCACGGTCCGAAATCCTCAGCACGCCGTAATAAGAACTCAAATTAGAAAGAGATGTAATTGGAGATAACTATATCTTCTTAAGTCGGATAAGACACAGTTTTTGAGCCACTTATAGTTATGGAATTAAAATAAACACTACGTGTTTTAGGGCATATTTAAAAGAGTCATAGTCAAACAAATAGCGGCTATTATGTGATTCCTTTATTTATGTCACTAAAAGATTATAATTGACAATTCAGTTATACCGTACTTTATACTTTTATAGTCATTTGGTGAAAAGGAAACAGATGTTGTTAAGGGCGAATGGGCGCGCTGGACCGGGGGATCTCCAAAGCAAAGTGCATCAGTGTTAATCCTATGGCAAAAAAACTATTTTCTCTGCCACATTTATCCGCCTGTATTGAATATTTTTACAAGCGGATTTTTTTATGTGATAAATGTAGCAGACTTACAGGTCCCGACCTTCCCACTTTTTGAAATTGGTTCGAATATTTTGTTTTAATTTTCAATAAAGAATTTTACACAAATTACAGCAATTTCAAAAAGTGGGAAAATAGAGACCTGTAAGTTATCCACATTTATTATTAAAAAAAAACGTTTGTAAAAATATTCAATACAGCAGGAGAAATGTGGCAGAGAAAAAAAAAATTGGGCCATTGGATTAACACTGAGTTGGGAGATCCGCGGTCCAGCGCGCCAAATCCCCCTTAAGTAAAAAGATAATGAGGAACAAACAGAAATTGTGTTTGGTTATTTAGGTTAAACTCTAACTTAAGTAATCTAAATTTAATAGTTATTTTAATGTAACAGTGTTAATTTAAATGATGGGAGTTCAAACATAATTGTTTCAATTCAACATCGCCGAAGAATTTGACTATGATGCATTCGATTAATAAAGTTTAATTAACGTCCCACTAAAGCTACACTAGGCCTATTGGCGATTGGATCTGCTCTTTTAAAGAGCAGTCCAAAATCCGATCACGCCATATTTAATAAAGTTTACAGAGATTTTGTATTCTAGAAAACCTAAAATCAATAATTCCCTGTCTAGAGAAGTTGCACATATGTGCTCCAAAATCTCGCCGCCCGTAGGATGTTGCTTATAAAAAAACCTAGGCGAGATAGAAAACCATCCGACTTCCCTTAAGGTAACAGGGAACAAAACGACCACTCAAAATATCGAGTTTTCATTTAAACTTTAGTTACTGAATCGTGCATTTACGAAAGAACTTCTATGATGTACATTTGAATATGGGGCTGGAGTTTGCAAATTTGGTAGTTAATTTCAATATAACTTTGTTGCCAGCTTTAAATGTCGTTATTCCAAAACACCGATTTTCAACCTTAAGGTACACTTTTTTCTTTTTCTATTTTACTAAAAGGGTTGAAATTTCCTGTGATGTTGTATACATGTCTATTTAACACAGTGAACCAAAAATATCCCAAAAAATATTAAGTGAGTAAAAATAAGACGATTTTTCTGATTTAAGAAATGTGCAACAATTCTATTTAGGTTAATAACTTAAAATTATGATTGTTTTATCGTCAAAATTGAGGTTCATTGCGTTAACTGGACTTTTTTTTTATTTCAATAAAAAATTCTTTTTAGATACACGCAATAGTTGTGCTAGAAAGTGTACCTAAAAGCCTAAAATCGGTGTTTTAAAATAATGACGTATGAAGCTGGAAACAAATTTATATTGAAATGAACTACCAAATTTGCGAACTCCAACCCCATATTCAGATGCGTATTATATAAAAATTTTCGTAAATATTTTAGTGATTAAAAGTTAACATAAAAATTTGATATTTTGAACCAACTATATGCTCCCTGTCCCCTTAAATTACGAAGCCCGTCGTCGATAGCCCCGTTTAGCCACGATTATCAACTTAATCTAACTTTCTACTAGTTGACTGACTCAGAGTAAGGCATCCCCCGTACCCGAAAAGATGAATTTGTTTCAACAAAACCTGGGAAGTGATATCCTTAAGTCCCACAAACTAAAGTTCTTAACCATAACCCATCTTTGATAGATTTGATTAAAAATGAGCAAATGCCATATTAAATGTAAAAAAACCCACCTAAAATAATCATAAATTTATTCACCTGATATGAAAACTTAGAAATAATTATACAGACAAAAGTAACAATACATTACAATCCAAAGAATAGTAAGAGTACTCTGGGTATCTCTTCGGTTACGATCTAAACTCTAAACTAACACTACGTGTTCTGGGGAACATTTGAACAACTTAATCACACATTTATTTTTCAAAACGTGATCCATTAGTGTTTTGTCATTTGAAAGATTTTAATTGCCGCTGCTGATATAATTATTCGTTGAAGTAGACATGAAAGAACAACACCCAGTAAACAAAATAATTAAAAAAAAACTTGTTCTTTGTCATTGATGTAGTTATTAGGAAATCGTGTAAATTCGCCAAAGTAGTTACTGTTTTATTGTAGATTGTAAGAGTGATATATTCTAACACACAATTCTAATGATGTGTTTTTTAATATTACATATATTTCGCGTTCTAGTATTCTTATAGTCAACCGTCTGAAATGCATTCTTGCTTTAACGCGGGAGCAGGCGCGGGCTATTGCCGAAGTATTTTAACAATGATTATTTTCTATTGGTATCACTGCCGTAGACAAATTTAAGGCATAAGTTGATCGAGTGACTTTTTAATCAAATCTAAAGGGTTGGCAAACTTTGAAAAAAATCAGGTACATAAAGCTATTACACTCTTAAAACAAACGAGCGGTTTTAACTCAGTCTGAGTTAATTTCCACTCCTTTCCGTGCCGAAAATGCACTTCTTCTATATGAGTGAATTTCACTCTTTTTCGGAGTGGGTAAAATACATAAAAGAAAACCATCTGCGTTCTACACTCTTAAAACGAGCGGTTTTAACTCAGTCTGAGTTAATTTCCACTCCTTTCCGGTGCCGAAAATGCACTTCTCCTATAGGAGTGAATTTCACTCTTTTGTTTTAAGAGTGTACACTGCTCTAAACACTTAGGGGAGCGCATGGTTTAAATTTAAACTTTAAACCCTTTCACCCCCCAATGATTCCATTTGGTATCATCTTCCGATTTTTTTTCTCCCTAAGTTGAGCTCGCACTTATTTATCGTTAGATGAAAGAATCATGTCTTTAGAATTAAATAATGTTTGTTTTAATTAAATGAAAATATGAAAAACATGGTAAAATAAAATTCACTCCCAAAAAATATTTTATGAAATAAATTGACCCTAAATTCTTTACGCTTGCATTCTTAGATGTTTAAAACTTGATTTTAACTTTTTTTAACAAATAAAGTTTTGAAAAATTATTGTAATTTATTCAAAATTTACGATTCCATTTTTTCCCTTAAATTTTAGTTTTAAAAAAATTTCCCCCTGTTTTTTACCATTTCATTCTGGATGCATAATGAATCTATTTAACAAATTTTAGATTTTTATAATAAAAAATAAGAAGTTGGAACTTAAAGGGTAAACAAAAGTGCGCAAAGTGCTCCCCTAATTCTTTTGAGCAGTGTAGTTGGAAACAACTCTTTCGGGTATAAAATACTAAGTGCACCTTTTGCCGGGTTAAAGAACTATTAAGGTACTGTGGCATTCAATTTTCTCGGCTACTGTTTAAATAAACACTACGTGTTCTGGGGCACATTCGAACAAGTTAATCACACATTTCTTTTTCCAAAACGTGTTCCATTAGTGTTTTGTCATTCGAAAGATTTTAATTGCCGCTGCTGATATAATTATTCGTTGAAGCAGACATGACAGAACAACACCCTGAAAACAAAACAATTAAAAAAACTTATTCTTGTCATTGATGAAGTTATTCGGAAGTCGTTTAAGTTTTTCAAAGAAGTGACTCTTGAATTGTATTTATGATTTTTGTTAACACACATTTTTATGTTTTTTTATTTATTTAATAACTACATCTACTTCGTGTTTTCGTAATCTTACAGTCAACCTTCTTAAATGTATTCTTTCTTAAGAGATGGACCATTTCACAAACAGTACGAATCTTTTGTTACAACCATAAAATGAAATCTGCTTTTATAAACTAACATAACCTTTGCCATTTCTTGACGAGAAGGAGTTGCATCAAATGACAACTGTCAACTTATATATTTATCTCCAAAAAATCAACAATTCATTCAGTTACTACAGTGAGTGTCTCATTTCTTGCTGGGCTGCAGTTCTTGTATAAGCCTGATTCATTATAATTGAAGCTTTGTTCTGTAGCGGCCTCAGTAACCCACAGTCCACCAAAAGGATCCTCAAGGTGGATATGAGTTACCTCGGCTTATATATACTACTCTTAACGTTGTAATCAAGAATAGTGATAGGAACGAGATGGTAAATGAGCGCCACCTAGTTGTTGATGGCATATTGAGGTTGCGTGTGTGGTGAACCGCCACAGTTCTTTTTAAGTTCTATTGATTAAGCCATTAACGACCCATTTTTGAATACTATTATCACCTACCTAAATGAATAAAGCACTTCAAGTTTTTAAAATCCATCTTTTGAGTAATTTAATTTGTTCCATATAAAAAATTATATATTTATGGCCTTCATTTGTCTATATATTTATTTTATTTAGATTAACTTAAGCAGAAAGTTCAAGCACATTTTTTTTTACAATCATTGTTAGTTGGTTTTGTTATCTCAATGTCTTATAATTAGAATAACATAGTTATAGTTGCTAACATGTCTCTTCATGTTAAATGATAAAGCAAGTATTCATCCGATTACATCAATTTTTTATTATTTGGGTGATAGTAGTCTTTTCATGTTTCTGTGCCGTTTTATCAGATAATTTCATCGGAAACCAGCTAATTTTTTTTTTTAAATTTAAAACTACAATCTTGGTTTGTTAATTTATTGTGTATTCCAAACTTCGTTTCAATAGCATAAAATAGTGCATAGTTAATATGGTTTTAGTTACTAATATGTCTATTTATGCTGATTCTTCGAAAGAAGTTGTTCAGCCGATCTGCAGTGAAGTTCTTGCTGAACTACAGGCTTCTTATACATTAGTGTAATGATTTAAAAACTTATAATTTAAGAGGGAATGGAGGGAATTAAGAGGGAAAGCATCATAACATCAAGTTAAAACAAAATTGAAAAGAAAATAACATCCAAGTATTTTATTAATTGATAAAGTTTTTAAATAGTGTCGCCATCTGCAGCATATTTTTGGCACTTCAAAAATATATAATTAAATAACTAGATGATATTTCCGTTTCAAATTTATTTCAGTTTGATGCTATAGTGATTCCCATACCTGGGGGAAAAGGGCTAACATGGCAAAGTAATACTTCTGCGGAAGTGGTGATTCCAAAACTAATGCATTAGCTCTATGGGACTGATAATCCATCTTAAAATGTAATCCTGGTTTATTAGCTGGTTCTGTATCATGGGCACTTCATCAAACGCTGGGTTCTATTTTATAAATTAACTGTAACACTAGCGACACTAAGTTTTTTGGGAATTCTTTTAAATAGTTCTGATTTACGTTTTGTTTTGACTAATCAGTATTTTGGGTTGAATGATAGTTTCTGCCAGCAAAGGTAATTCAAATTGTATTCCGAACACTGTCTTTCCTCTTATTGGACAATTCGTAAACTTAATAACAGTTCTGCTTACAAGTTCAATCGTTGTATTGCAACTCTGAAAGGGTGTATTTCGAACACTATTTCCTCTGTTATTTCTTCAGTTGTACAATTCAGTTGTATTGCAACTCTGAAAGGGTGTATTCCGAACACTGTCTTTCCTCTAGTTATTTCTTCAGTTGTACAATTCAGTTGTATTGCAACTCTGAAAGGGTGTATTCCGAACACTGTCTTTCCTCTATTATTTCTTCAGTTGTACAATTCAGTTGTATTGCAACTCTGAAAGGGTGTATTCCGAACACTGTCTTTCCTCTATTATTTCTTCAGTTGTACAATTCAGTTGTATTGCAACTCTGAAAGGGTGTTTTTTGTGCGTAAAGGGTGCGTAAAGGGTGTGCGTAGAGGGGTGCGTAAAGGGTGTTTTTTGTGCGTAAAGGGTGTGCGTAGAGGGGTGCGTAAAGGGTGTTTTTTGTGCGTACTATTTATTGTACTGTGCAAATGTTTATATTCTGCCATTTCAACCACTGAATAGATTTTCAATTCGAAATTAAACTCAGTTTTCTCAACAACGAATAAATCAGTTAATTTTTTTTTATGTGGTATTATATTTTTTAATCAATTCTTGTCAGTAAGCTACGAATTGAATTCACGAAATAATTTTAATTCTACACTCTTAAAACAAATGAGCGGTTTTAACTCAGTCTGAGAGTCTGAGTTAATTTCCACTCCTTTCCGTGCCGAAAATGCACTTCTCTTATATGAGTGGATTTCACTCTTTTTGCGGAATGGGTAAAAGAAATAAAAGAAAACAATCTACGTCCTACACTCTTAAAACGAGCGGTTTTAACTCAGTTTGAGTTAATTTCCACTCCTTTCCGGTGCCGAAAATGCATTTCCCCTATAGGAGTGGATTTCACTTTTTTGTTTTAATAGTGTATATGCCTAAAATAAATGAAAATTAGAATATTTTTTTCTCGTAAAAATGATGATTTTCAACAATTAATTGAACAACCAAAGCGTCGCATCAAATCAGCTGATAGTATTCCATATAATAATGAATTCATTCAAAGAACCCAGGAAAGTGTATGGGTTATGTAAAGTCGTAAACACACATGGCATTTATTTTTACAATTCAGCCCAAGGGAAATAGTTTAACAATAAGGAATTGGGAAATTTTCCATTCTAGGAGACCTTTCTTCCATCTAAAGATGACCATACACGTATCCTAGGTCTATCTTCGGAAGAGAATGGAAGTTATTACTGACAATTACCACCGCATCGTGATGTGAAGTAGTCATTAGCACTTCCTTAAAGCAAACGAACCCTTGGTTTCGGGGGGATATGTATCCCTTCTGCCCTCAATATCTTATTGGTGCTTTTATTAAGCGAGGCACGTTTTAGGGTTTGTAGCTTTGGATTGAAAAACATCTAACTGAAATGGCGGGCTGCCTTGCACGCGAAAGGTACCAGGTTCGGTTTCGAACATTGCCAAAATAATTGCCGAACTACAGTCCCTGGACAAATTATTAGACGCACTGTATTTTTTTTAGTAATTTTATGTTTCTTAAAAGTTTTTATGCAATAATGGTATATTTAAACTACAATATTATTGATTTTTATTCAAAAGAATTGTTGTAGACTACATATTTGTATTTATTTTAAGATGCTTATGATTAATTATGATTAAGATTAATTTATATTAATTATTTATTATAAGATTAATTATATGTGGAATCGTCATCCTCAAATGCAGGAGACAGTACAGTCTTGCATTGATAGCATGCCGCGCAGAATTAAAGCTTTGATAGCGGCTAAAGGTGGCTCTACTAAATATTGACTTTTACTAACATTAATTTCACTTTTCTTTAAAACTTAATAAACTTATGCTTTTCTAAATAAATTCTGTTTTATTTATGTCAAATAAATCGGTAGTTGATTGGATAATATAAGAATAAAAAAACAAATCAATTTAAAATAATAAAACGGTACAATATCACCCGGTAATTTATATTTTACATGAAATCTTGCAGTGCGTCTAATAATTTGTTCAGGGACTGTATAAACGGTTTGTGCAGCTAAAAAGTCCGACGAATAAATACCCCGCGTTGAGGGAGCGCACGCTAAATATGTTTCAAAATCCGAAGCTGCGGCTGCATACGATGTATCCCCTAAAACGTTGAGTTAAGAGCCAACTTTTCTGCCGGATCTTCTCTTGACTGTGGTTCTAAATTACGACGCCCGTCTCCATCAACCCTCGTCTAGCTCTGGTGTGACGATAATCGAACCTACAGTCCCTGGACAAATTATTACACGCACTGTATTTTATTTTTTGGTAATGATGAAAACATACCAAAGAATGCGATATCATTAAAAAAAGATGTCGATATATGTATTAAGTATAGCAGATAGTATTTTCTATTCAATAGCTTAAGTTTATGAACACAAATGTCCTTCTAAAGGTATTTTGTTCATCATTGATTGATACATGGAATCTTGCAGTGCGTCTAATAATTTGTCCAAGGACTAGTAACTCCCCCTTCCCCCAACTAAAATGTTTATCAGAAATGATTTACATTTTATTTACAATATTAATAGGCCTTCAACAACACCACGGGGTCTAATTCGGCCCATAATGCTTAATTTTTAGGGTGTAGGGTAGTCCGGAGTTGTGTCCGAAGACTTTACTTAGAAGCAAACGAAATTGACTTATCCGTTTGGAGTTTTTTTCTTGCACTGCTAAAAATTAGGCACTTAGTTTCACCAAAAATATGGCTCCTAGTAGCTGCAACGGCTGTGTGATGAACCGTTAAACCATATTTTTGGTATTCGGTTGAACCATTTCTCAGGTTTTTGTTTCTAAGTCCAGAAAAATGGTTCAACCAAACACAGAAAAAAAATGTGAAACATTTCACCACACAGCCGTTGCAGCTACTAGGAACCAATATCATGGTGAAACCAAGCACAAAATTTTTAACAGTGTAGATTGCCTGGCTCAGACAGAGATGGACTCTTTTAATCATGCGAGGACGAGTAAGGGGTTTAGTGGAATGTTAACTAAAGATTTGTAAATTCTATTATTTGAAAGATGCAAAACTCGCTTCTAAAAACGCACTTCTCCAAAAACTCACTTCTCCAAAGTATAACTAAGACATAAGGTAAAGTTGTCATTGGCGACTTCATCCGATTGAATTTACAATCATCAAAGGTCGAAAATGAACAGGCAGAGCCCTATATCTTAGTCAGTATCATATACTTATATACTTATACTTATGTATACGTATACTTATACTTATGTATACGTATACGTATACTTATATACTTATACTTATGTATACGTATACTTATACTTATTTATACGTATACTTATACTTATACTTATGTATACGTATACTTATACTTATACTTATGTATACTTATACTTATACTTATGTATACGTATACTTATACTTATGGACTCTTTTAATCATGCGTATACTTATACTTATGTCATATACTTATACTTCAGAGAATAAGTGTTTTGCAACTGGAACCTTCATGTTGAGTCTCAAAGTCATTTTACTCAAAATGTCCTCCTGTTGCTTACAGTTTTGTAGAACCAAATAGAAGATGGAAAGTGTCAGGTGGCACCCAAAACAGAATGTCTTTGCTTCGACCTGTTGAAACGAAAAAAAAATGTAAGGTTCAACGCTCGAAAAAGCTTTCGATTTCATTATTAGAAAAATAAAAAGAAAGTTTTTTTGTCAGTGGTTAAAGTCTGTCATTGGATTGAAGTCCAGAAGAATGCTTGTTCTTAAAATGTCTCAGATAAATTCTACGTCGCCACTTTGATTATAGAAATTTAAGATAAGAATGTAATGTACATTACAAATACTTCAAAGGTGACAAAATCTCTCGCAGGTGTTTAGATCATATAGGTGGGCTTGGCTCAATATTCTTCCATTTGGATTACTCCAAAAAATTATTTCGTATTTAAAATAGCCTACGACAGATCAATTTTTTTTAATATTCAGTAGTAATGCAACAAGTAATAACAACAAGTGTAATATGCAACAGTAAGAACCAACAAAAAATAAAATAAAAATATATTATTAACCTAATTTTGTTGCAGTTGTGCAGTTTATGCTTGGTACAGCATAAACTGCACAACTGCAACAAAATTAGGTTAATAATATATTTTTATTTTTTTGTTTTTTTTTATTTTTTTGTTGGTACTCAAACGGTATGATAAAAGTTGTATGTAGTAAGATTTTCCAAGTCAGCTACTCATCGTGATCCGCTTCTCATTTGCTTCTCTTTGCTGTTTGCAACCGCCTCCAAGGTAAAATCACCAAATAGATCATCAATCTGAGAAGCCCGTTCACCATATTAATTTTTAAAGGGCCTCAGAACAACGTCAATAGGATCATTTCTATAATTTTTTTTATAATAGACTAATTATTAAACCATATGTTTAATTTCAATTTGTTATTATATATGTGATATATCGTATAAATCTCTATAAAGTTATAATATTAACCAGACAAATCTCTATAATATTCTAATATTCAGTTCTTTCTTAATAACTCTCTGCTGGTGTCTTGCCGATCCGTTCCCACGTTTTAATAGGCGTCAATACATTCTTTCCCAGAGAAATCGCAGACGCAGCAGACTTTGTTTTGACTTCTGATCCACTCTTCTCATAACCTTAAAATATATTCACTTTTAATTAGACTTCAAGATGTAGGTATTGTCTTTTTGAGGGCCGACTTCGGCCGGGCTCCGTCCCTAATACTTAAATGATTTTTTATAATAAAGATCTTGGACGTCAAAACTACCTTCATTCTAGTAGTTAATAATAATATGCTCTACTGTGAAGTAGATGTTAGTCTATTTCATATATATTTTAAAATGGAGCCCAGAATAGTTTGTTGTTCAATACTAATTTACCATCAGTCAATAGATGTAACTAAAATATAGAAATAAGGGGTTTTTTTTCTTTAACTCGTCCACAATATGAAGGGGGTTCTGGATGATATGCTAGTTTTTCTTGTTCAGAAGTTCAGATCGGGACTAGCCAGCCATTTAGTTATATTATCAGTCTATTATCATCTATGTCGCTACTTTGATTAAAAAAAAAACCAAGGAAGATTCACATTGAAAAAATACTTTTTAAAAAAGGGTGGAATAAAATTTTTAGGGTCATAAAAGTTAGGGAGTTGCCGATGAAGTCTTTTGCTGAAAAGGTCGGTGCTGAAGATGGGCGGATAAATTGTCCAAGACCAGGAGAATCGCAATTTCGTTTCGAAACCCAGTTAGTCCGTCCAATTGAATGTCAAAGGATCAAGGTTGTAGATAAGAGGAAGACAAAGATGATTTTGATAAAGATTTGAAATATATTTTTTACAATAAGAATGGAGTAGGCGGAATTCGTTCCATTTAATTGTAAATTGTGTTTTACAAGTCTTTAGCAAGGGTATTTCTAAAGTTGAGATGCGTATCTAAGGGTTGTAGTTCTAAAATCACGACAATCTTAAATATCGTATTGAAGATTTAATATATTCTGTGTTTTTCTTTTTTAAATTCACTTCTTGACCTGTAAAAGAAATCTGATTTGTGAAAGAAATATTCCCATAAAAACTTTCAATATTATGTTGAAATAAGAAATGATTCATGTTATGTAGTTTCTGTAATAATTTACCCCTAATAATAATGGAATAAAAAAAAGTCACACAATACTTTCTAAATAATTAAAAAAATAAACAATATAAAAATGCATCAGAGCCACATAATTATAAAAAATTATTGGCTTTATTATAAATACTTTTTGATGACCAAATAATTAACTTTTTACATACATGTATGAATGTCCTAAAAATAAAATAAATCAGCATATTGGTGTCAAACTAATATTTTTGATTTAAAGAGTATTATGGATTTATGATGATTATAAAACATAAAATTACAACTCTCCAATTAACTTATGATCTGTTTAAATTAACGTCTTACTAAACCTACGCCAATTAACTTTTAAATCAATCATATAGACTGCCTTGTTTTGCTTATCCTTAACTTAATATCGATCAAACAGCATGTACTTTTAACTATTGAGAGTGGGTAAATTAATTTGAGCAGGGAAAACGCCCTTCATAATGTCACTGGGCAGTCCATAAACAACAGGGTAGAAATTGTAGAAAACCTATTCCAACATGAGTGGGTTAATCCTCATAATATACTGCCACTCCTTCGTTTTTAAATCAACCAATTCTAATCAATATAACTCTTTTAAAAGGGTGGAATAGCATATAATGAGCTGATATAGAATTCCTTTTGTTCTACTGAGGAATACTTAGCCGAGGATCATATCCGGTATGAAATTGAATATGTAGCCGAGGGTGTTGTTATTGGAGTTTTGAGGTTTATGAGTAAGGTGTAAATTATTGATTTGCGTTTTATAATAAAAGTTATAAAAAAAAGGTTACAAAAATCAAAAATGAAGGTTTGGTGTTTTCGACATGTTTTGGCGGGTGCTGATTCAAAAAAGTAGGTTTGTTACAGAATCTGTCACTTAACCCGCTTCCACACAACAGTTGGGTTTAACAGGTAAAAAGGCGCCAAACACAGCATTTCTATATTAAAAATTTACATGCTAAATTTGGCTAGTTTCATTAATTTTATTATTTCGAAAATTCAATAATTATTACTAATCGTTTACAAAAATTAGTTTATATTTCAAATAATAATTATATAATATTCCATCGCTTTTAAATATAAGGAAAACATTTTATATCAACATACAATCAAAGAATCTCTTTGTGAAATATATTTGACGTCATTTCAAACTGATCGATGTCGCAAAAATAAATTTATTTTAATTTATTGTCTAAAAGAATTAAAGTTTCTCGAGCGATTGTTGTGAATGGCAATGGTGATTTAATTCTAATAAAAAATGGCTTCCTATCCTTTTTAAATGAGAATTCAATTTTGCAGTTTTTTAAATAATTGAACTACTTAGAATTCGAATTATTTTCTGAAATTTTCAATGTATTCTAATTTCGATACGCTGAATTTTTTGACGTATCACACTTGTCCGTAGCATTTGTAGTTTGGGATATGAAAGTGGGAGACGGACAGACAGACGGACTGAACGATTATAATACCTTCCACTTTTTACGTTATAAACGTAGTGTGGAAGCTAAAAATCACTCTACAGCTACAGACTTCAAATTTGATACGCGTGTTCCTATTACCTGCCCACGTCATAATAAGGTTTTTAAAAATCGCATAAGTGGAAAGGGAAGCTATTGTAGAAATGTTTGGGTTTTACAATGGCAAACCAAAGGAAATATATCCCAAAACAATTTCGTTTTGCTGAATAAATAGTAATTAAAGGACACAACGAAAAATAAAGTTGGAACACAAGATTCTTTTGTGCTCTTGAATGTATTTATCTATTTAATAATTCATTTCACAGGTTACTATAAAAAAATTTAATGGCAAATAATTCGGGGAAAAAACTTAATTTGGAGCATATAAAAGGGTTAAACAAGAGATACCTTCATTATATGGAAAAATCATTACAATTAAGTTAAATTTCGAAGAAAGATTTTCTTCTTTTTGTATGCATGACCTCTACCCAATATTTAACTCAATTTTCAACACTAATGGGTCAGACTTCGGGTGACCTGTGCTTTTGTTTTAACAAACAAACTAAATAACAGCTCTAAACACTACGTAGCTTATTGACTATCCTACTTATTGTGTGTTTCTAGAGGACAGTAAAGGGTTCTAGTTACCGACCCACCCTTACTTTGGAATGTATTATCATTCCTCTTATCTGATTATCTTCTGTAATGAGATGCAAACTGAGCTAACACTCGACGTGAACAGCATCCACAAAATGTAATGAGAAGATTAGTAGAAGAAGTAAAAAGGTGACGAGAGATTTTCGGGATTGGTTGAATTGACGGCGAGTTAGAGCTATCCGCTGCCTTTCACCTTTCTGTCTTTCATTTATTTCAAAAACAAATAATAGGGTACTTGACTGTATCGCTAATATACCTTCCAATATTAAATTAGTTATAGTTTGAACCCAAAAATAACAAACGTATATATTTTTTGGCAAAATAAATCTTTAAATAATTCATAAAAATCATTTTAAAATGGCCTTTTTTTCATCGGTTCACCACGTGATCACAAACACGTCGATTTGGCTGACGTCACTAGTATATATAAACAAACCCGTGTGATGTTTTTTTAATTGCAATTAAACTGGATTTAATCTAATTTACTATTAAAATAAGAATGATATAGATAACGGAAGGAGGTTTTACAGAAGCGGATAGATCAAATTTGCATAAAGTAGATTCCAAAATGGCGTTTCAAAGTTTGTTTATAGTTACTAGTGACGTCATAGATACCACGTGACAGCCACAAAGCGTTTTCGAGCGCAATTTTTCGTCCTAATTTTAAAATTCATTTTCTCCCTTTTTATTGGGTATTTGAAAAAAAGAAAAAATACGGGTCTAATATTTTTAGCATGAGAATATTTTAAGCCAATAAAAAATCTTTAGTCAAATACCATATTGATCAAATTTAGAAAAACATACAACTTTTCATCCCTTTTGGACATGAGGAAAAAGTTCAATTTTTTTTTGAAAATCTCTTGCACCAGTTATCACAAAACTTGCATGTTATCAACATCAATTAAGTTTTAATAGAATTAGATATTCCAAACTGGCTTGTTACAGGTGACGTAATTTTTTTCTAGCTGTCATTCGTTTATTTGCGTAGTGTGGGGGCTACCAATATGGGGTCCAGTAAGAAACAATCCCCCCCCCCCCCATATATTTTAGTCAAACCTCATGGGTGCAATGGGGCTAACCCACGTAGGCATATTTACAAATTTGTCCCACTTACACTTGTTTCGAAGAAAATTGTTCAAAATAAGAAAATCTATTCATCTCTATAGAAAATCCATTTGGTGCTTTTCCATACTCAGGATGTTTTAACTTCTATTAAAAATATATATTTTTGAAAACCGATGCATTTGAACCTAATTTGGCAACATTTACTTATTTACTAGAATATCTATTCAAAGATTAGTTCCTTCGCATATATTTTTGGGCTCTTTAAAATTTATTTTCACAGCAACTTTTAAGACTTTTTTTTTATAGCATTAAACTTTTTTGGAATTTATAACTCATACTTTCAAGAAATGAACTCAAGCAAATCTTGGCTTTTGGAACTATTTTTAAAACGGTTCTAAAATAGCAACCGAAATGCGTTGATTTCACAACACATAAAAATAAATTTCACGATGCAATTTCGCGAAAACAGCGAAACCAAACCACATAAATAAGCAAGTACAAAACCACGCTTGGAATCTCGCGATGTATCAATTGATAAAAATTCTATTTTTTGAACGCTTATCTATGCAAATGGCATTCCTCACACAACAAATGACAAGTCGAGGAAGCGCAAATGATACACTAGCGGCTATTCTTTAAGATAAGAAAACAATCAAGGAAGCTTTTAGAGAGATACTAGGTGACAAAACAATAAATGGATATAGCTAGTTAATTAAAGTAAAGTATAGTGTTGCCGAAGATTTTACAACCCGTGTCCATCACAAGTTACCCCAAGGTGATGACTAAGTTACTTTTACTTATATACTACAATACTTATTATTATCTTGATAGCTGGTAGTAACGCAGCAGTAAATCAGCGCCATCTAGTGTTGATGTTATTTTGCCAGCCGTTGTTGCGGCAGTTGCTATAAAAGTATATACTACAATATTTATTATTATCTAGATGGCTGGTAGTAACGCAGTAGCAAATCAGCGCCATATAGTGTTGATGTTATTTTGCCAGCCGTTGTTGCGGCAGTTGCTATAAAAGTATATACTACAATATTAATAGTTTAATGAGCTGTATAACGCAGACAAATCAGCGCATATAGTGTTGTGTTATTTGCCAGCGTGTTGCGGCAGTGCTATAAAGTATTATACATAATATTCCAAGCGTTAGTGTTATCGATTCAGTATAACCTAGTAGTAACATCAGCGCCATCTAGTGTTGATGTTATTTTGCCAGCCGTTGTTGCGGCAGTTGCTATAAAAGTATATACTACATATTTATTATTATCTAGATGGCTGGTAGTAACGCAGCAGCAAATCAGCGCCATCTAGTGTTGATGTTATTTTGCCAGCAGTTGTTGCGGCAGTGCTATAAAAGATAGTATAAGTAAATTATTAGAGGATAGTTTAAATTGAGCGCTAACAGTCATGTAAATGCTCTGTTCCACGGTCCCAGTTCACTTTCCAATCATCCGAAGCGTTGCTGATTATCCGAATTTCAGACAACGCAATAGTAAATCAGCGCCATCTAGTGTTGATGTTATTTTGCCAGCAGTTGTTGCGGCAGTGCTATAAAAGATAGTATAAGTAAATTATTAGAGGATAGTTTAAATTGAGCGCTAACAGTCATGTAAATGCTCTGTTCCACGGTCCCAGTTCACTTTCCAATCATCCGAAGCGTTGCTGATTATCCGAATTTCAGAAAAAGAATTCCAACGGCCTATCAATTATTATTTGCGTTTGTTAGATGTCATGCCTTATTTTCTTTTGAAACAACGAAAAATAATTGCAAAGTATGACATACAACTTAGTATATTATTTCTATTTTATATAGTTCATAATCCTGAATCCAACAACAGTTGAAGAAAAAAAAAACTATTATGAGTAATCTATCAAAATAATTGTAAATATTTAAAGTTTGGTACCAATCGCTCCGGATAATTGAATTTCTACTGTATCTAAATTCTATCAAAAATACTATCATAGCTGAGAAAAAAAAATTGTGCATGATGTTCAGAAAAGAGTTACATTTTTGCGCTATGTTGAAGTATTTGAAGAAAACAAACTAAAACTATGCGCAACTGAATATTTTTGTTTATTAGCATTTTTTCAACGAGTCAGACCATTTACTTTCTGCTGAACTCAACAAGAAGGTAATAAAGACACAAATGGAACGCACTGTGTCAAAACTTAGACCGGACTCCATCCGAACGTGTCAATCTACCTAAACCATTTGCGCCTAATTGTACGTTGTTTTTCTTACACTCTTCAGTTTAGCTGGAATCAAAGCCAGGATTTTTTTTAAAAAACTTAGGTCTGTCTTTTGTTACATTTTCGATAACTAATCAGAAAACTACGTTTCCTTGAACGACCAGGTTCAATTGTAAAGAAACAAATTCAACAAAAAAACCGATGTTTCGTGAGGTAAAAATTTACACTATTTATTATATAAAACAGTTGAGAGCCGACAATTTTTAACAATCGTGCTAGAACACAACAGCCGAAATGTGAATCATTCCCACTATCCTTAAACCTTTGATGAGCATGCCCATACCAAATTGAATTAAACCCTAAAAGGCCGCACCAAGTCAGTGGAGTAAGAGTATGGAGATTAAATAAGATGGAAATGGTTTGAAAGAAAAACAGAGAAGCTGTGTAACTGTCGCCAAATTTATTTATGCACCCAAATAAAGCGATAAAATCCCTTTTCTGATGACGTGAATCCGCACGATATTGTAATGACACTTCCACGTAAGTAAGTAATGAAACTTCCACGAAGTATTGAAAAACCGCTTGGAATTCAAGGAAAAACACATCATTTAATTTTAGTTTACAATATACAGAGTGTCCGTAAAATAATGTCCGAGTTTTAATGGTATATTACAGGAGTTTATTTTATACTAAATATAACAAATCATACATGACATTGAAGGAAAACTAACCTAGTTTTTCCTATAAGTGCTCAATGTGTGCGCCTTTAGTGATACGGCACACATCCGAACGAAAATGCAATTCTTCCCATACTGTCTGCAGCAAGTCCGGAGTAATGAAAGCAACAGCCTGTGCAATTCTACCTTTCAAGGTTGGTAAATCGTGGGGTAGGGTGGAACGTAGACCCGAGTTATTCTTTATTGGTCCCCTTCAACCACAATACTATTACAATTTGAAACTCGAATTCTTTTACGGACACCCCTGTATTGTTTAATCACAAATGATGTGAGCCTGGAAGCCAAGGATGGAAGTGCAGTTTTATTTGCATTGGAGTTCAGTACTCTGTAGTTGCTGTGGAGTCAAATGTTGTTGTGTAAAGGAATACGCGTGAATCAATGTATGGTGCTGATATCTAGCGAATGGTATACGATCAGCAAAATGTCAGCTACTTCCCTGACACCATTCTATCCTTGTTTTTCTTATTATTATCAATGTGTATTCACTTTAACCCCCTTGGCTTCTGGGCTCCTCCAATAATGACTATTTGTAAAGTTTTCTTTATGTTTTAATTTGAAATAGCAAAAAGATAGCGTTAATTCACTCGATATTCTTCATAAGAAACGTGTTAAATCATTCGCCAATCTATTGTTTGGGTGTATCATGGGTAACGATGATGGCTTCAGTTGGCGAACTGTTTTTTTACATGGTTTTACCCCCGTTAGCATCTCTCATCTTATATAACCTCCATTGCTGAGTAAGATGCCGTGAACAGCAACGAGGTGCGAAGGTTCTGGACTAAAGGTCAGTTCGTCCACTTCAACCCGTAATGACTGTGGTCAACCAAGTTGGGCGTCACGATTTCGTGATCGGATGGTTTGATGGAACAATGGAACTATCGGGGGGGAGGGAAATGTGCTCAGTTTTCTCCCTTTGGGTATGTCGAACAGAAAATTGACTATTCTGTGTCTCATAATTAGTAATTAGTACTGTAGACCCGCAATGAACCTTCTCCACAATCGAAAAAGAAGTTTTAAAGAGAAGATTAAGATTGACTGGCCATGTACTCAGGATGCCCAGGGAGAAGCTACATCAAACATCTCGCTCTCTTGGGCTCCTGATGGAAAACGAAAAATTTAAAAAGGACTTACATAATTTAAGATTATCCGGTTTGGAGGACGCCAGAGCCCACGCCAAAAATCGTGAGGTTCGGAGGAGTAGGCTGGATGCCTTATGCAGAGGTGCCGATCCCCCCGAGAGCTAACGACGCACCCCCCCCCCCTAGAAATTTTTAACCCCCCCCCAAAAAAAAAAAACCGTTGTGGATTTTATATTTATATTTACTTATCTATCGAGTACCTAACCCAAGTACCCTACACCACATCTTTACGGTGTATATAGGAAACGTTATAGTAAAATTTTTTTAAGTAAAATCGAATGGGGATAACTTTGTCCCAAGAATTAAAGCCCAGTACTGACTTTCTTCTTGAATATTTTTCTACTGATAGGGTAAAAGCAGAGTTGCCCCTAATTGAAAAAGGGAAGCACATTTTTGAATAGCTTTTATAATACGGAATTACAAGCTATTTTTAATTTTCTTTTAAACAGATTTCCTTTACAGCAAAAGCTATCGCATCGCGAATCTAAATTGGCAAAAATTCCGCTCAAAATGTATGTAATTACTATATTATTTGTTAAATTTATAAAAATAGCCGGAGTTGTGATCCAATCAAAAACGGCTTCCGATTCCTTCCCTCGAATCTTAATGCATAAAAATGCTTCTCTTGGCATAGCTTTTTATCTAATACAACACATTTGACACTATCAAACAAATCATAATTATTTTATAATGTTTACACAGATAGTTTCACTTTAAAAAAATTAAATTAAAGTTAAATATTAAACAAAATTCTTACCGTGAAACTCGGAATTGGGCTACTTTACTATATTCAATCACCCACACATTAATCCTTACTACCGTTTCTAAAGCAATTATTTAGTTAATTTTCGCTTCGAGTCTAATTTGGCGGGAAAATGGCTTGGGCCTGAGTAAGTGTGCTAGGCCAGAAATATTATCCGAAGGTCATTCATTCAAAGATATGCTATACAACTTTCGAAAGTTGTATGATTTCTGCTCCAAATGCTATAACAGCGATTAATTCACTGCACATACATTTTAAATGGGACATTTATTTGAAGATATTTCTATGGTGCTCCCTTCCCCCTGTTTCTAAAACAATAATCTTAATTACTTATTTTCGCTGACTGCTAAATCTGGCGGAAATATGTTATGGCTATCATCGGGGAAAAAATATGCGGACGCCATCAAATGATCGAAATGTTTTATAAACTACGTGAGATTTACGTCTTTACTAGCTGCAAATGTTTAAACATTATTAAGGAGACACGATTGTTTATGGAAATTGTCATAAATATTCCTTTGGTTTGGTAGACATAATCTAAAAACCTCTTATAGAGTTAAGAATTGTGGTTACCCATACTTGTTAATAATCATTAAAAGATACATGGGTGTGGGGGGGGGGGCAGATAATTAGAAAGAACAAGAGTTTGTTGGATGTTTTTTTGTAGTCGAAATAGACAATTTACTTATTAAATTTTATAATTTTTTTGACCCCCCCCCCCCCCCCTAAAATTTCAACGCAGTCTGCGTCGTTGACCCCCCCCCCCCCTTGTAGGCACCCCTGCCTTATGCGCCAGTGAGGAGTGAAGAGCTTAACCCTTTCAGTCCCAATGACAATTTGGCATCATTATTTTAGAATTTTTTTTCTGATTGTCTATAGCCATTTATGATATCAAAATGCACATCATTCGATTCTTCAAACTTGTTTTCTATTAGAAAATATTTTTTATTAATCCAATAGATGTCAGCCCTATTTTTTTTTTTAATTATGATCGGAAACCTGATGATGCCAAATGGCATCACTGGGACTGAAAGGGTTAAGTAAGCACAGTAGACCCGAGTTCGCAGGGTTTCCCTAATCAAGTCATAATGTGGTTGTTTCACGGAGGATCTGGCAATAGCTCTGCGCGGCAATAGCTGCGCTCAATAGCTCTGTTTTTTTCATGTCTCTCAAATTACTTTTGTTGATATTTGAAATTGAGTTTTCTAAGAATAAGTTATTTTAGTTGTTATTTTTTTAAATTACAACTTCTTGCTGTGCTGTTGGTTGTTTTAATCATTTATCAAGGATAACTTGCATTGAAAGAAGTTGGAATTAAAAAAAAATAACAACTAAAATATTCTCTTCGAAAACCTACTCCCGAATACCAAAACAACAGTAATTCGAGAGACATGAAAACAAAACCGCAGAACTATTGCCAGATCCTCCGTGAAACAACCCCCATTGCTTCAGAAGCACAGAAGATAGACCTTCCAACTCGGGATTTAGTATGACATAAATTAAATCAACCAATCAATTCTTCGGATTAAATTCGGTAATAGCCATTTCGGAATTCAAGGCGCCAGAGGTGCCGATCCCCCCCAGAGCTAACGACGCCCCCCCCCCCCCCCCCCAGAAAATTATTACCCCTCCCCTAAAAAAACCGGTGAGGATTTTTTATTTATATGGGCAAATGGGAGTACCTAACCAAAGTAGCCTCTAACTACATCTTTACGGTGTATATAGAAAACCTTATAGTAAAATGATATTTCAAGTACCATCGAATGGGTAACTTAACTTTACCCCAAGAATTAAAACCCAGTACTCACTTTCTTCTTAAATATTTTTCTACTGATAGGTCAAAGCAGAGTTGCCCCTAATCGAAAAAGGGAAGCACCTTTTGGAATATCTTTTATAATACGGAATTACAATCTATTTTTAATTTCCTTTAAAAAGGTTTTCTTACAGCCAAAGCTATCGGAATCTAAATAATTGGTAAAAAATTCCGCTCAAAATTTATGTAATTATATTATTTTTTAAAACAATAAAAATAGCCGGACACGTGATCCATTCAAAAACGGCTTCCAATTCATTCCCTCAATTCTTAATGCATAAAAAAGCTTTTCTTGGCATAGCTTTTATTAATGCAACACATTTGACATATCAAACACATCAAATTATTTTATAAGGTTTACCAGTCTTAAAAAAATAGAAATTTAAAAATTACTAAAATGCTACTACTTACAAAAAAAACCACCCTAAAATTTTATTTTTTTTGCCCCCAAAAATTAAAGTCATATCAAAATATGCTATACAAACTTCGAAATTGACTATTTACTTATCTTCACATTTCATGCACTACATTTAAAGGACAAAGTATTTTTCCTTCCTGTTTCTAAAGCAAATCTTTAGTTATTTTGGCTGATGCTAATCTGGCGGAAAAAGGGTTCACGAAAAAATTATGCGGAAGGCCATCAATGATCAAAAATGTTTTACAAAGTACGTCGAAAGATTTACTAGCTGCAATGTCAAACATTATGGCCGGTTTGGAATTTCATAAATATTCCTTTGGCAAAAAACCTATAATTGAGAAACTTTTCATCATTCAACGATACATGGTTTATAATTGAGCGAGTTTGTTGGATGTTTACCTTTGTACGTGATCGACATTTTTATTAAATTAATTGTTTCAAAATCCGTATCGTCTTGGTAGACTGCCAACGCCATAATTGAAGAGCTTCCTTTGTCCCATGTTGGTTCTTTGAATTATTTTGTTGCCCTATACCTATTTTGATACAAAATAAACAGACTCAAATTTTTTAAGCCAATATTTTTTATTAATCTATGTCCCCACTTTTTTTTTAATTATTCAAACCTGAATAAAATGCACACTGGACAAAGGTTTAGAAGTGCACCCGCCGGGTTGCCTCAGGTCTATGGTTGGGGGTGGCGTGGGGAGTCTTGGCAGATATAATGATTTTTAAGAATCAAGTATTTAGTTGGTTTTTTTTAATCAATGACTGGCTGTTGTTAATATTACAATAATTCTTGTTATAAAAAAATCAACAAATACCCGCCCCCCTCAAAAAATTTCAAACGACAGCAGTATTGCGTCGTTGACCCCCCACCACCCCTCCTGTTTAGGCAAACACCCTCCGGAAAGGAGCCACAAAAAGAGAGTATGTTATTTCCCTTTTCGAAAATCCCGGCAATTGGAACACATGACACGGAAATTCAGAATAGAGTTAAGGGGATAGGGAACAAAACTACGCTTCAAAATATCAAATTTTCATTTTAACTTTCAATCACTCAAATGAATATTTATTAAAAAAAATTATATAATACGCATCTGAATATGGGGTTGGAGTTCGCAAATGTGGTAGTTAATTTCAATATAACTTTGTTTCCAGCTTCATATGTCATTATTATAAGACACCGAATTTTAGCTTTTAGGTACACTTTCCAGCACAACTATTGCGTGTATCTGAAAATAATTTTTTATAGAAATAAAAAAAAGTCCATTCAACCCAATGAACCCCAAGTTTAACGATAAAACATTCATAATTTTAAGTTGTTAATCTAAATAGAAATTTTGCGCATTTCTTAAATTAGAAAAATCGTCTTATTTTTACTCACTTAATATTTTTTTGGAATATTTTTGGTTCACTGTGTTAAATAGACATGTATACGACATCACAGAAAATTTCAACCCTCCTAGTAAAATAGAAAAAGTGAAAAGTGTACCTTAAGGCTGAAAATTGGTGTTTTGGAATAATTACATTTAAAGCTGGCAACAGATTTATATTGAAATTAACTACCAAATTTGCAAACTCATGCCCCATATTCAAATGTGCATCATAGAAGTTTTTTCGTAAAGGCACGATTCAGTAACTAAAGTTTAAATGAAAATTCGATATTTTGAGTGGTCGTTTTGTTCCCTGTTGCCTTAAAAATCTGGTATTGCTGAGATAAATCAGGAGAGTTAACTGTTCTGAGAAGGGTATTTGAACTTTATTTGTTCAATTTAACCGTACGATGGAGGTAACTTCGAAGATGCTGTCGTAGGCTTTATCCGTAATAGTAACGCCTTGCATATATTTGTTAGAAATTATAAAGTATAACCCGAAGTTTAAACTTTGTAAACAATAAATCCAAATGACGTAAAAAAAAATTATTTACATTTTTAAGTAGCATACTTAAAAAGTTCTTAAATAAATTGATTCTAAAATATCCCTAAACAGTGAATTTTAAACATTGAACCACCTAATAAGCCCGAATATCCTTTTTGACGTAAACTCTTTGAATAAAATATCGTAATTTTTTTTTAATTATAAAAATAGTTATCCAGTTTTTAAAAAAAAAGTTTAATGATGCCTCTTTCATAACTGAGTTAGAAAAATATTTTTATTTTATAATTTATACAAAAAAATAGAGGAAAAATCTGCAACAAAAAAGTTAACATAATCACCTTATCAATCAAATGGCGACTCAAAATATCGCAACACTTAACTACTATGTCACATTGAGAAATATACACATTTTACTAACTTATAATCACTATGTATCTTAAGCCTAATTTCTTTCTGTTGTAAACCATTAAAATCTAAAAACTATCATTAGCAATCTATCATTTTAGTTCAAGCAAAAATGGAAGAAAATCAACTTTTCAACCTTTAATGTAAAACAATGTCGCAAAAACAATGAATTACGAGGCAAGCATAAGGTGTTTATTTTTTCATTATTTTCGTGATATGATCTCCACATTTGCATCAGAAACGCCTCGTTTTTTCCTTGGTTTGAAATATTTGTAAAGGACTTTTGACAGGTATAAATATAAGTATTTAATGTCACCTGCTGTTTTTTTTTAATAATTCGCAGAAATATGTTATTACCCTTTTTCATTAAAATCTAAGAATGAAACAATTTAAACGAAATTTTGTAGCATTAAAATGAAGGGAAAATATGCTATATTATAGCTCCTTCATTACTTCCTTGATGATTAGTACACATTTTGGTTTTCTAAATCATAATGTTTCGTAAATCATAATCACAAATGTAAATCATAATAGAAACAAATAAAGAAACAGAAAAATACAATTCGTTGCGTCTCAGTACGGTATGAACGGTTTTTGTTGATAGAACATATTATTTAAGTATTTGTGTGCTTGGTTTCACAGTCGTATCATAACCTGTTCTAATAGACAATAAAGAAACAAAAACAATGTTCCTCTATTAGAGTACATGAGGCCACATGAATGGTCCAGTAGCTGCACGCGAGGTATTATTTGGTATTCGGTGAACCATTTCTCAGTTTTTGTCTCCAATCCAGAAAATGTTCAGCCAAACACCGAAAACGGTAAACATTTCACCATTCAGCCGTTGCAGCTACTAGGAACCAATATCATGGTGAAACCAACCAATATCATGGTGAACCTAGCACCAAATTTTAACAGTGTAAGTGCGTTGCATGGAACCAAATTTCAAAATATATTTTCAAATATACACTTTTTTTTTGCCTTTATTAAGATACTGATGTTTCACTAACATTATTAGATTTTATTAGTTTTTAATGATTCTTGTATTTACTGGTATGACAGAGCCAGGATCCCCTTGAAAATTGTTATGGCTTCATGTCCGTTTTCGAGAATCGGGCTTTGTCGTAACTTTTAAATCCGTTTTTTAGCTTCCACATTACGTTTATAACGTAAAAAGTGGAAGGTATTATAATCATTCAGTCCGTCTATCACCCACTTTTATATCCCAAACTACAAATGCTACGGACAAGTGTGATGCGTCAAAAAAATTCAGCGCATCGAAATTAGAATACATTGAAAATTTCAGAAAAGAATTCGAATTCTAAGTACTTCAATTATTTATAAAAAACTGCAAAATTGAATGCTCATTTAAAAAGCATAGGAAGCCATTTTTATTAGAATTAAATCACCATTGCCATTCGCCACAATCGCCCGAGAAACTTTAATTCTTTCAGACAATAAATTAAAATAAATTTATTTTTGCGACATCGATCAGTTTGAAATGATGTCAAATATATTTCAGTACGAGATTCTTTGTATGTTGATATGAAATGTTTTTATTCTATTTAAAGGCGAGGAAATATTACATATTTATTCTTTGAAATATAAATTAATTTTTGCAAACGATAAGTAATAATTATTGAATTTTCGAAATAAAATAAATGAAACTTAGCCAAATTTAGCATGTAAATGTTTAATATAGAATTAATGCTTTGTTTGTCGCCTTTTTACCTGTTAAACGCAACTGTTCAGTGGAAGCGGGTTAGTGACAGATTCTGTTACAAACCTACTTGTTTAAAATAATACAAAGTTTAGTGCAAAAAGAGTGTGTGGTGGAAACTACATTTACAACTATAATACACCAGTAGAAGGGTCGAATCAACCGGCTAACAGCAGTGTTTTTAGAGGCAATAAGTGGAGCAATTTAACTGACCAACACATCCATCTATTAGTACAGATAGGAGATTTATTGGTCAGATAACACGTCACCCCGACTCGGAAATGAAGTTGACTGAAGCATGTTAATGGCTCACCGGATAGATTTATGGAGGTGGGAATAAGATGGAGAAGCTTGGCGAGTAAAGAGGGAAGTATAGTCGCCAAATAGAAGTGATAAGCGTAAACATGATAATGGCAGATAACAGTCCTGACAAATTTGGTGGAATGGCAACTCGCGTTCACAAAGGTATTATTCTGGTCAACACATTGTTGATCGCTCTTGGTCTTGAGGGCTTTAATTTACCGAAAGTTTCTGTAATTTTAATGTCATTTTCTGTTAACTCACCTGGCCAGTTTAAAACCGTAAATTTAAGAGGTTTTTTCCATATTGGGCGTATTTTCCATATTGGGCGTATATCAGAACCCTTTTTTATGTACACATTCATATTTCACTCTCGCACTATATCGCTCTTTGCGGAGTTGCTGGGGAGCCCAGTCGGTTAGGCATTCGCCTAGCATGCGAAAGGTCCTAGGTTCGGGTCCGGGCATCGCCAAAATAACTGCCGTCCTATAAACGTCCCGTGCAGCCAAAAATGTCCGACGAATGTCCCCGTGTATAGGGAGTGCACGTTAAATATCCTTCAAAGTCCTAACGCTGCGTACGATGTCGCCCTTAACGGTTGCGTTGGGTGCCTACTCAGGTGTCGGCTCGTCACTATACTGTGGTTCTAAAATACGACGCCTCGCGCCCGTCGCCAATAGCCCTCGTGTAGCTCTCGTGCGACGATAATTCAAACTAACATAAACCACTCTTTGCGGAAAAGACTAGTGGCGAACATAACTCTTTGCAATGCTAAAATATTTGAAGGGGTTTAGTTGCAAGACTCACACGGTGTAACTAATACATTGGGGCAGGTCTGTTCATTGGTGACTTCTCAGAAGTTGTCAATGAACTAGCCAGACCCAATACCAATACCTCAGTTATACTTTGGAGAATGTGGGTTTTGCAACTAAACCTTCAAATTTATTTTGACCAAACAGCATCTCCATCTTATGCTAGCCTCTGTGGTAAATCCGACCAAAGGTTCGCAGCAAAAATGCATCCCACTTTTGTTTTGAAATTTTTTTTTTATTCTTGTGCAGTAGAGGTTAATGCATTTGACATGGTTAGCCTAAAAGGCTGACAAACAGAATAAATGCGGGGTTGGTGGTTATTGTTGTAAGAAAGGGTTTTTTGTCTTTTGAAGTTTGGGTGATCTTTACAAAAAGCAGTGGTTGTGTTAGTAAGGTTGCTTTATGAAGAACAGTTTTTATACCTTCTTTAAAAAAAAGCTACACTGTTAAAAATTTGGTGCTTGGTTTCACCATGATATTGGTTCCTAGTAGCTGTAACGGCTGTTTGGTGAAATGTTTCACCTTTTTTTCAATGTTTGGTTGAACAATTTTTCTGAATTTGGAAA
Organism: Oedothorax gibbosus; assembly: GCA_019343175.1. NCBI lineage: Eukaryota > Metazoa > Arthropoda > Arachnida > Araneae > Linyphiidae > Oedothorax > Oedothorax gibbosus. The sequence goes on along the minus strand of CM033280.1, from coordinate 6,647,574 downwards.
CAAAAACCTGAGAAATGGTTCAACCGAATACCAAAAAAAAATGGTTTAACGTTTCACCACACAGCCGTTGCAGCTACTAGGAACCATATTTTTGGTGAAACAAAGGGCCTAATTTTTAACAGTGTATGGTTTCTTTTAATAAGAGTTTATAGCGCAAATTTTATAAATTGATAAAAGTTTTTTAAAAATTTCAACGTGTGAATTGTAAATTAATGCTTTCAAATAACGTTATATTTTTTTTAAAAAAAATTGTATTTAAATAGTAAAAATTCATTAGTATTGCTGAGTTTGAAAAATATTTTATTATAGTTAATGTATAGTAATAAAATATTAATTTGTAATAGTTTCTTACTTTGTTTAAAGCAGCAAAAATACTTTGAATATATGCTATGTACATTCGAATTAAAAATAATCCACTGACGTCGATTTTAGAAACACCAATGACACGTTCATTTTCGAATAAAATCGTCCTTTTTTAAGTTTTTAAATTCGTTTTGTTTGCAACTTAATTTGTCTTACATAAATTGTTCAGAACTTTGGTCGTCATTTGCACTGAACTGAACTGAAACTCTGGAAGGAGAATCTCATGAAAAACTGGTGAAGCCTTTTTTGGGGTCACTTGGCGACAGCTTTAGGGAGAATATGTGCCACATTTGGCATGAATTCGCCGATCACAATTGACACTTGACTTGACAGTTTGCATTGGATCGTCAAAATCGCTCGCCAAGAATAGTACTCCAAGGAATTTAAGTTTTAAAGATTGTTTCTGCAATTATATTTTTTTAAAAGTACATGTTTCCGAACTTCATTATATAAAGAACGTCCTAAAGCAATAACATATCAATTTTCTGTTTAAAAAATTATTGAAAAAGTTGGTTTAAAATGCCTATTTTAACAGGTAAAGTATAGGATTGGCGGCAAAAGTTGGGTTGCTCTTACAGGGTTGCCGCGCTTCACCAACCCTATTAGCGAGCGTTTCGATGCTCCTTCCAGAGTTTCAGTTCAGTGGTCATTTGTCTTATGTTTTCTTTATTTATATAGACAACGAACTATTTAAGTTTATATTGCTTAAAGACTATTGATAAATATTAAGAAATTTTTTCTTTAACATCTTTTCTTATCTTCTTTCTTATCTTACATCTTTTCTTTAACATCTGTTCTTTAAATGTTGACCGAACTGCCACTGTTAGTTCGTTTTTATGAAAAACAGCTTGAATACCTTTTTATTTGACACCTTAAAACATTTTGAAGAGAGCTAATTATCCGGATATTTCTTTTTGTATTCCGTTAAATTGCAAACAGTGAACTTCTGCCCTGACTTTGAAGCTAATGCGATGACTGCATGGCGTTTTGAAACTTTTTCATAGTGGCTAATATTGTTTTGTAACTTTTTTTTACTTATTTCAAAATAAACACATTTAAAAACGTTCAAAATCTTATTCTTCTTTAAACTTCCATTCTGTGGCAAAAGTTTATATTGACACCCAGGTTAGAGACATTTATGTGACTAATGACGCATATTTTTTTTACAATATTTTAAAATTTTAACTTTTCAAAGCTATTAAAAATAATATAGTTAATAAATCTTAAATATAATGTATATTATTAAAACGTAATAAGTATTAAAATGCATAATAAATAATATAAATAAAAAATTCTAAGATTTACAAAATAATTTTGCAATACTACTCTTAATAGCCTATAAAACATTATTTTGTTTTAATTTTAAGAAACTTAACTGGTTGTAAACGAAAGAGTGCATAGTTTTAAAACATTAATTTACTAAGTTTATTTGTTATCTAGTAAGTATTTTCATAAATCCGGAAGTATAGATAATGCAATTTCCTTTGTTTATTATTAAAATCCAATCACACGTTTATGTCATTAGTCCGTCCGTATATTTTACAAATAAATATCATATAATTTTAGTAGCTTTTTTAGTCAAAAATAAAAAAATCTTTGGCATGCTTTTTTACTCATGCTATTCAATAAAGATGTTGGTTTAAAACTGCAATAGAATTTCATAATAATTTCAATAGTAAAAAATCAATTTTTCTAATCCCTCACTTTTTTTAAACGTATCACGTACTTAGATTAACATTTAAACTATTACAAAATAATTTTAGACATCGAAAACATGTAATTTTGGAAATGATGTGAAACATTTTCCTATTTTCTCTTACTTCCAATTGTGCAAGATATTCGTATTGACATTCAAGCAATTTCAAAATAAAATTTAGTCATTCAAAATCAAAAACCATATTTCAAATCATTTTCTTTTTTTAAACTGACCTAGGGCAAACGCACAGAAGCCGTTTAAGCCATTGCATGATAAATGTAGCCTCGTGTGAGGGTGGATGTAGACCTACAGCGATCATAGGATAATTTTGACAAGTCAAATGTTCAAAACATCCGTCTATCTCTTTCAAGGTCTTAGTTTTAGAAGTCCGCCCGTATCAAGTCAGTTTGAGTAGTCGGCCCAATTTATCGTGGACAAAAGTATTCTCACATTGCCTGTATGAAAAAATCAAGTTATTTTTGTAATAGTGGTCCAAATATATTCTAACAACACACTGTTAAAAAATGTGTGCTTGGTTTCCAGTTGCTGCTACGGATGTTTGATGAAATGTTTCACCTTATTTTCGGTATTCGGTTGAACCATGTTTTAGGTTTTGAAAACAAAAACTTGAGAAAAAAGATTAACCGATTGCCGATTGTTTGGTGAAACATATCACCACACAGCAGTTGTATATAGCTACTAGGAACCATATTTTTAGTGAAATAAAGCGACAATTTTTAATGCATTTTGAAATGCAACTTAAGTTCATTTTTTTGCCATCTACACTCTTAAAACAAAAGAGTGAAATTCACTCCTATAGGAGAAGTGCATTTTCGGCACCGGAAAGGAGTGGAAATTAACTCAGACTGAGTTAAAACCGCTCGTTTTAAGAGTGAAGGACGCAGATTGTTTTCTTTTATTTCTTTTATCCACTCCGAAAAAGAGTGAAATTCACTCCTATAGGAGAAGTGCATTTTCGGCACCGGAAAGGAGTGGAAATTAACTCAGACTGAGTTAAAACCGCTCGTTTGTTTTAAGAGTGTAAATAATCAGTCATTTTTAATCCAATTTAGTCATAACTTTTGGCAACAGTTAATTGATCTCCTTTTCCAAAGCACAATTTGATGCCCAATCTAATTGGTTTTTTATGTAAGCTCAAATTAAATAGTTACAAATTTTTTTACCCTACTTTCTTTTTTAATTTGCAAGAATTAAAGAAAATGCAAAATAGGCATTGACTGCTTGGTGATTTCTTGTCTGTAATTCCTTTTCAACTACGGGGCTGGGGAGCCCAGTCGGTTAGGCACTCGCCTAGCATGCGAAAGGTCCCAGGTTCGGGTCCGGGCATCGCCAAAATAACTGCCGACCTATAAACGGCCCGTGCAGCCGAAAATGTCCGACGAATAATATATCCACTAAGTTAACGGGATTGTATGTAACAAACTTTAAATATCCAATGAAGAATGCCTTTAACAATAGTCTTCAAGTTAAAGCTGCGTACGGATTGATCGCCCTTAACGTTGCGTTGGGTGCCTATTCAGGTGTCGGCTCGTCACTTGACTGTGGTTCTAAAATACGACGCCCGTCGCCAATAGCCCTCGTGTAGCTCTAGTGCGACGATAATTCAAACCTAACCTAACCTTTTCAACTACCGTTCTTACCGTCCAATTTTTTTTTTAATTCTTTATTCGTTTGAAAGGTATAACATCAGAGACCTTACTTTCATATCTTTTGTATGTCTGTCTGTCTGTACGTTCTTCGGTCCGTCTGTCCTTATGCCTTTTATATCTGCTGTTTCACAATTTTCTTTCTTACTATCCCATTTAATTTTTTTTTTTGTTAGAAAGGCATGACATCATCAAAAGGTCTATTTCTTCTATAAAAGTTTGTGATTGATATAGTCACAAGAAAGTAGGCTATTTTAGAATTTCTTGTTATTTTACAAAAAATAATTCATTCAAATTCGCAAACGTGGATCTTTCTTAAAACATTTTTTCTATTCTCATACCGATCGTGTTATAACCTAAAAATATTATTAAAACTTTGAATAGCTGAAATATTTGTTACCAAAAAAACGTGGTTCAAAAATCAGGACGAAGGTTGTAATTTTGAATATTTTACTGAAGATAAACACAAATATGTGTCATGTTTAGGGCTAGATATGTTATACAGATCAGGTTTAGGGCAATTCATGCATTATTATTTGACAGCAATACAATTTTTGTATTGTTTCAACAACAACTTTAAAAAAAAACGAGGGAAACACAATTTTTCGCATTGAAAGTCAATACAAGTTTTTTTTTTCTGAGTGTGTACAACACTTTGAGAATTAATGTTTATTTAATAATAAATCTTAAAGCATATGTACACTCTTAAAACAAAAGAGTGAAATCCACTCCTATAGGGGAAGTGCATTTTCGGCACCGGAAAGGAGTGGAAACTAACTCAGACTGAGTTAAAAAAACACGCTCGTTTTAAGAGTGTAGGACGTAGATTGTTTTCTTTTATTGCTTTAACCCACTCCGCAAAAAGAGTGAAATCCACTCCTATAGGAGAAGTGCATTTTCGGCACGGAAAGGAGTTGGAATTAAGCTCAGTAGCTATGAGTTATAAAAAAACCACTCGTGTTTTGACGAAGAGTTTGTATGGAAGAGAGGACTAGATTGTTTTCTTTTATTGCTTTACAAAAACACTCCATAACCGCCATACTCCGCCGAAAAGAAGATGTGAACCATCCCAACTCCTATAGGGGAAGTGCATTTTCGGCACGGAAAGGATTGAAAATTAACTCAGACTGAGTTAAAACCGCTCGTTTGTTTTAAGATTGTGAAAGGTTTAAATTTGCAACCTGCGAATTATGCCATTTTAGTTCTGACTCACAAGTTTGATAAATATACTCTTGCAAATTTTAAGAAGATTTATTCCAAAGAATCCTCATGCTTCACTTTCGTGTCTTAAAATGTCACTTGGAATTTATCATTTCTTGATAATTGTTTAAATGTCAAGGACAGATACTTAAACTGGAATTCAGTAGCGTATCAAACTTCGAATACTTACTTAAAATAAGCCTACACCAATGTGACAGGCTATATTTCTTAACTTCTTGAGAATTTGTCTTCTTGGATTACGTAACTGCAATAAATTTTCTATGAAATATGAATCTACATCTCTATTTTTTTGTATTTACATCTTTATTTGTAACTGTGAAGTACAAATGTGGTCGTTTTTTCCAAGCTTTTTTGCGAAACTTGATAAGGTTTTCAAAATGTAAATTTACGATCCTTTAAAGTGTAATCGTAGCATTATAGTTGATTAAAATGCAAAAATGGTTAAATGCAATAGTAAACAATGCAATAGACTGAAGTCTTCATTTGTTTTATATTTTGTTTATTTAGATAAACTTATAGTTAAACTCATAGTTCCTTGAACAGAAGCCACGACCATAGGGCGGGGCTATTAAACGCGCGGTAGTCAATCAGATAAAGAGGAAAATTTCAGCCGTTTTATTTTGTCTTCATATGATTGCTCCGAGCGTTTTATTAGCTCCAGCCCGTGGTCGTGGCTTTGTGCAAGGAAACTATGAGTTAACATATAACAATAATGCTGATTTGCGCGAAGCAAACTTTAGCCATTTCGTCGTTGATGAGTATAATTCAATTTGGAGTTTTTCATTTTTTGTTAGTATTAAATTTTTCAAAAATATCAATTTTTTTTCCAATTTTTAGGCTGACACTTATTGTTAAAACTTATTTCAAATAAGAAATTCGCGTCGTTAAGACGTGGGGGGCACTTTCAAAACGCTTCGAATATTGCTGGAAAGGATGCTAGGATTTGACTCAATAAATTTTGCATCATTGTTTTTTTAAATGCAAATTTAACAAGCAATTCAGAACATTAATGCGAAAGAAAATTAATGAAAATAGCTAATTTTTGGACAATTTTACATCATTTTTGGACCTAAGAAACACAAATCTCGTCAATTTCTACAAAATCTGTTAAACCAACTATCCCAAAACTTACAAGTTATTAACATCAACCCTTAACAGTCTTAGGTGTTCTAAATTCCATACACATCCACAAATGTTAAGGCCAATAAAGGCTTATAAATTGGCGTAAAAATTAACCAATTATGGTGTAATCATTAACCAGCTTATCGTAGCTTTTTGTAAGCAAATTTCCATTGCTGTTGGCAGAGTGGCAACCGTTGCATTTATCCCTTATTTCACGCATTAGCGACGACTCGCCACCTCCTTTGCTCCAGGGGTAGTCTAATACGTCAGAACTCACCGACCCAATGGGCAATTGGACACGGTTTGTGAAATAATTCTTGCCTTTCACGTCACCAAAGATGGAAAATATAATGGTAGGTAATTTTTTCTTTCTCACGTGTTTTTAATAAAGAGACCCTGCAATTCAAGCCAGAGGCTTTTCAATTAAAGGGTTAAATGCAATAGTAAGCAATGCAATAGACTGTAGTCTTATATTTTTGATTATTTAGATAAACTTAACAATTAGCTGATTTGCGCAGAGGCAAACATTCTAGCCATGGGGACGTACATAAATTACGTCACGCTCAGTGGGAGGGGAGGGAGGGGTATGCGCCAGCGTGACGGATCGTGATATGGAGGGGGTAGGGGTAACCGCTTGCGTGACGTAACGATCATTTCTAATCTTGTAGCGATCATTTCTAATCTTGTAGACATATCGAGCATTTATAATTTTGCAAGGAAAATCTTTTTTTGCATAAAATAATATTTTTGAGAGAAAAAAAATTGAAATCTTTTATTTATAAAAAAACACTTTATTTCAGAAAGAGGATTGGGTGATTATTATATGCAACAACGTCGGCATTATTAGTCTCCTATATTTTTACAGACCTTTTCATAACGGTACTTCGTAACACGCAAAATTACGACACTGTCTTGACCAATTAGAGGACTGGCAGCTACCTGGACGAACACCAAAAGACCCAGAAGTAGACTAGACTGTTCCGATTACTTTCAGGCCCCCTTTTTTAGAAGAATTAAAATTAGCATTGAAGACCCAGAAGTTTTAATTTCCTCTGAAAAAGCAGTTGAAGTCGCAAAAGATGTCTACTACAGCTTCGTACCTATATAATTTTTGCACATATCATGGACACGACAACAACAACAGCAATAAAGACCCTGGTATCCAGGTAGTTAAGACATTGAGGATGGTTGGTTGGTTGGTATACATATATATTCAGGTTTGTGTGCTTGGTCAGAGACCCGCTTATAAACCTTCGTCAAGTAAGACAGACACAACACACACACATACAAGTGGATCCATCTAATTTTTTAGAGACAGAGGCCAACTAGAGGATCCCCAGAATTGACTTGTCACCCCCAGAGGTATTGATTTGGTTTGGTATGGGAACTTGGAGGACTTTGTGACCACGACGGATTTAACGTGCACCAGTCACCATTAGCGTACACGGGGGTCTTCGGAAGGCAGCGGGACTCGAACTCACAACCTTAGGGATGACAGTCCAAGACCTTACCGATCAGGCTATCCCGGCCCATTTGGGATGGTATCGTCAGAGGGTTCTGAGGTTCGATACCCAGCGCTGCCGAAGATTCATGGCTTGCCCAGCCTGTAAGGCGCTTCTGTCCGGGCCGATGTTTGGGCCCGGACCAAATTAACTTCGACCATTAAACGGTCTTTCCAGCCAAGAAAAAATAAGTTTGACGAATAATAGCCCGTTTAGACCATATATATATATCATAGTTAAAGTATTAGATTGGCAGATCACGTGACCTCCAATGCTAACGACGGGACGCGCATGGAGACCAGAATAAGAGGGCAAAATGGCCAGTGTTGCTGCCACTTTAAGGAGAAAAATACTACGAAAAAATACCATTTATTTCTAAAATAACAACAAAAAAATACTAGAAAAGGATTTAAAGTCATTTAAAAGATTCCAAAATGCAGCTAGTATTTTTACGATTTTTTTTTGTAATTTTAGAATTAAATGGTACTTTTTCGTAGTATTTTTCTCCTTAAAGTGGCAGCAACACAGTCCATTTTTCCCTCTTATTTTGGTATCCATGCGCGTCCCGTCGTTAGCATTGGAGGTCACGTGATCTGCCAATCTAATACTTTAACTATGATATCTATGGTTTAGACGGAGTGCGCGTTAAATACGCTCCGAAATCTCAATGCCACCCCTAAAAGTTCCGATGGGTGCCTAATCAGGTGTCTGCTCGTCACTTGACAGTGGTTCTAAGTTACGAAGCTCTTCTCCAATAGGCCTCGTGTACTACCTCCAGTGCGACGATAATTCAACCCTAGCCACTGAAGATCCGCCGACTAGACATGGTTTCTGAAACGATTACTTTAAATTCACCAAATACGTAAAATACAGTAACAAGCTTTTTTTTTTTTTTGAAGGACTGTTGTAGATTAGTAATTAGGACATCAGCATCGTTGAGCTAGAAGGGAAACTGGAGTGACGTGTCAGCGAGCCGAAAACCCACTCACACCCTTTTGAGCGAACGGGCAGAAAGGACTATTTTCCCTACACTTGTATGCAATGCTTGTATGAGACCCCTATCATATTGACTGGGCTCCTAATGTATTTAACATTTTTAGTTCAAAGAAATTAACTTTCTTAACCTTTAAATTCGAACTTTTTTAAGAAATAACCATATGGATCACTAACTAAGAACCAGTGAAGACGAACCCAATAGCGAAATAGGCAAGTTTCTATGTTTTCTGCCCGGTTCGTTTCTGCTGCAGTGCCGTGTATTCCTCCGCGTTTCGTTATTGAACCGGCTCGTTTGCTGCCCTGTTCAATGAATCACACACCTCACTCCACTTTTCTTCTAGCTCAATGATCAGCATTCGTATCAGAAGATCTCCGTTTACTCATAAAGTATCGAGCGTTTGAGGAATTTCCTGCCTTTCAACCCATGCCCAAACTAGGGATCTGACAATAGATTTTAGCATTTCATACTTTCTATATCAATCTTGGAGGAGGGAGGGGGGGGGGGGCTTTAAACCCTACTTCGTGCAATTTCATAATTTGCCATGTCCACTTGTGGTGCTGTAAAGGTTTTAGAATATCAGCCTAATAATCACTTAATCACTTTGGGAGGGGGGCTAAAAAACCCTACCCCTCTGGATCCGTTACTGCTGATTTGGGTAACTATTGTAAAACAATGACAACCTGAGATAATTTTAAAATTATTGTGTAGATTTGAGCACCGTTAACACTCAAATCACAAAAATTCTACGATCAGACCACAGACACCTAGCGACCGCCTTTTACAGAAAAATACTTGTTTTGCAAAAATTTGTAAACTTGCCTGCTTAAAGTTCAAAACTAACAGTAACATATACAAACTATTATGCAAAACAATTTAAAATATCTCATCTCCTCCACACATTTGTCATTTGGGCTCTCTTTCTGAGGTATGATATCATTTACCCGCTAATTAGTCATTTCTCTTAATTTGAACTGGACTCATCTTTCTGGGGTGTCCCACTTCTACAAAGGCTCTTCTTCATATCTAAATAGAACAATAATAATATACTTCTGCACCTGAACCGTGACTCATTTCAATAGGTTATTGTGATAAAACTGTAACTGGTACCGACTTTGGTTGTAGACTTATTATTTTCAGGCTTGTTGCTTGTCACAAAGCCCGCTTATAAAACCTCGTCAAAAGGAGGCCCACGACATACCAACAATACAAGACAGATGCTTGCATTATCGTCACCTCCACAATTTAACATGTCCCTGAAGGGATGAATAGATCTCCAGACCTGTACACGTTGGTAAAACGTGCAATGACGACACATGACTTTCGGAGCCACGATTTAGACACGTACTCGCTTATACTAGGGGGTCTGCAGTGTACGGCTCGATTGCGGACTTCGATATCCGAGACCGAGACGCTGACCACTAGTGCTCCCACAGCTTGTACCGCCTTGTTTTACTGGAATTACTTTAACTCAAAATTAAAGTTTATTCTTATTATTACGTTTAAACTGATTCCAAATTGAGATTATATTAATTGTTTTGCCTTTTATTTTATGCGCCAAGAGCTGGAGAGCAAGTCGATAGGGCTTTTGCCTTGTATACGAAAGATCCAAAGTTCGCGTCCGGGCATTGACAAAATAACTGCCGACCTATAAACGGCCTGTGCAACCAAAAAATTCCGACGAATAATAATACCCCGTGTTAGGGGAGTTAAAATATGCTCCAAAGTCCTGACGCTGCGTACGATTCCGCCTTTAAAAAAATGCGTTGGGTGTCGTTCAGGTGTCGGCTTGTCACTTGACTGTGGTTCTAAATTACGATGCCCAATAGCCATCGTGTAGTTCTAGTGCCGACTAGATTTACCTAATTCGTATTTCAAACTGGTGGCCGACAACAGCAATGCAAGAGTGTGGCGATTCACCACAACTCAACCTCAATTACCAAAAACCCAACTGGATGCGATCGATTTAACCGCACGTTCTTCTTACCACTATTCTGGATTACAAGGTTTTATAGTCTAGTTCTAGAAGCCGAGGTAACTCATTTCAACCTTGGATCATTTAGACTGGGATTCGGAGACCAGCTACAACTGTACAAATGGCAAACTAACTTTCTCCGATGTTAGTTACGATAATATCACACCAAAGAATCCAATCGGGAATCTACAAATTGAGATTTATTGTGATTGATTACAATGAGAAAAATGAAAACAGAGATGAATATCCAACTTTTGTAAAGAAACCTTCCTGTCAGTGGCATAAATTAAACTGTTGGCATTCTTCGTGTGTGGAAATATTAATTTGAATGGATTTGGTTAAGGTTTTAAGGTCTCATGTTTATTGATATAGGACACTTGGATTTCAATTACATCCATTACGTTTAAATTGCCCGTTCGTAAGTGGAATAGTTTGGAATTATCTCGTTGACCATTTTCGCCAAACCCAATATTATCGCCAAACACTATTACCGCAATGTGTGCTGTAGTCCGCCTGCCACAATTCAGCACCCCCAAATAACCTGATTGTGGAAGCGTTCACTTTGTAAAAAGGTATAGAGAACGTAAAGGAGGCAGGGTTGCCAATCCCATGGTGTTTGGCGGATTGTTGAGTTAGTTTGGTTGGAAATAAGGAGTCACACTAAAACTACACATAGGTTATTAGTGAAAGGAGGATTATAGTTAATTCAGCACCGGCTTTGATACTTTCTATAGCTGATATATAGCTTTGATACTTTATACTTTTTTTGCTTTCTATAGCTTTGATACTTTCTATAGCTTTCTATAGATGATCTTTCTATAGCTTCTGCTTTGCTGAAGGTCGTCATCAATTGCGCGTGCATGTCACTTCTATCTTGACTTGATCGTCAATAGATTTGCATCTGTAGTATGTATTTACCATGTATCACTTCGGGAAACGCTATAAGTTTTAAAAAAATAGCTATGCAATAATAGTGAACCCATGCAAGTTCGAACTGCCCTTCAGTTGAGATACTGTTTCTAAACTTTAAAGAAATATGCACCTGCAAAAGCAATGAATCGCCAATTATAGTAACTCTGGCTGAAACCAAAATCTACCCTACCCCTTTTTGTTTTTCGAGTGATACTTTAAACTCGTCTAAAACACACGTTACAGATGCTAAGAAGTGGTGGGGGGACTATAATAGTATTTTGTTAGTATTTATTTGGTTATTCTTTGGCTATATTTATTGGTTGTACTCAGAGTAACTATTGTCATAACCATATAGTTATTATCATTTATTATTTGTTTATTGTTATAAATGTATGTTATAAATTGATTTAATAAATTTATTGTGTATACAATGTTCATATTGCAATATTTCTTTCAAGGTTTTGTTTCACGACGCCATTGTTGCGTATTATTATATATTTTTATTGAATTATTTTTGGTTTTGATGAAGAAGACTGCATATAAATAATTTATAACACAATAGAATTTATTATAAATTACATCCTTAAGTAAATTAAACATCGGAAGTTAGGCTTCCTTTCATAAATGCGGCCTTACACAACTAAAGACAAATAGCAACTGACTCAAAAAACGGGAAACAAACATCCGTTCCTGCATCAGAAAGAAATACACTTCAGTTATTGCCATAGGATTTGACGATCGTTTAGCACAGTGGTTCTCAACCGGTGGGTCGCGACCCCCTGGGGGGTCGCGAAGGGATCCCAGAGGGGTCGCAAATTTTTTTTGAAAAAATAAAATATTTGTATTTAAATAACGTTTTATACAATAATTTTACAACTTTTATATTTCAACTTGTCGCTCTGTATTTAGCTCATTTAGGTGCATAAATATGTCTGCTAAGTATGAAAGTTGAAAAAACCAAGTTGGGGAGCTAAAAAATTCTGGTTTAGCATCTTGTAAAAATATCAGCATTTCAGGTCGCAGCTCAAATAACCTGTTCAAAACCTTCCCACGAGACAGCTATCGTACCTCCGTATGTAACAGCAGGCAGCAGCGCTTTATGTATGGCGCCCGTTTCATTGCAAAGTTTTTCAAACAGTCGTGACACTGTAAAGGTCTGCTTTTAATAAAATTGACTATTTTTACAGCTTCCATAAGAACTTGATGAAGTTCAGCAGACATTTTCTTGGTTAAAAGGGCTTGTTGATATAAAAAGCATTGCACCCACTTGGCATTTGGCATAAAATCTCTTAACCTTTAAACTAAACCACTTTTAACACCTGTTAAGCATTTAGCCTCATCACTGCATATTGCTATGCAGTTTTCCCAATCTATTTGAAATCTTTCCGTAGCTTCCATAAAAGACTTAAATAAACATTCTCCCGTTGTATGGTCCGGCAAAGATTTGCAAAACAAAATTTCTTCTTGTATATATCCATCTGACCCAAACCGTATAAAACACAAAAATTGTGCACAATTTGACACATCTGTAGACTCATCGATTTGAATGGGAAAATATTCGCTTCGTTTTATTTTTTCATTAAGTTGTTAGCGTACAACTTCAGTCATTTCAGAAATGCGTCTTTCCACAGTATCATTCGATAACGGTATTGCATTTAATTTCTCAGCATCCTCCGAACTGATCATCCGAAATATTTGACAAACATCTTTTCTTAAACTCAGTATAAGACATAAAAATATATCAACATCGTCTTGAACACGATTAAAAATTACATAAAATTTAAAAACACAATAGTTTAACATAATCATGTATATGGGGAGAATGAAACACATTGGTTATTAGTTGTTAATGGTATTGAAAATTATACTATTGTTAATTTAATTGGTGGGGGGGAGGTAATGTCTTCAAATAAAAAACCAATTGATCAAATATAGTTAATAAAGAGTACAGTACGTGTAGGACTGCGGGGAGGGTCGCGAAGTTATTTTGTGGCGTTAGGGGGTCGTCACCTGCAAAAGGTTGAGAACCACTGGTTTAGCAGGTCGACGAGATATCGCCGAGGCGGCCGAATATTTAAAAGTGGTAATTTTTTTTTCATTCTTTTTGAAGTTTATACATTGTTTTAGAATCGAGTTATATTTAAGCATGCCACTCTATACACTATGTGTAGAAGTTAAGAATAGTGTTTTAATTCAATTCGGTAATTTCTGCATTTTGCATAACTTGAGACAGTCGTTTATCCGAGTAAGGAAAAGAAAAAAGTTTCGACTTCGCTAGAGATCGACAATTTTTGCTGTGAAAAAAAAACATGTAGGTTTGTAACAGAATCTGTCACTTAACCCGTTTCCACACAATAGTTGTGTTTCACAGATAAAAAGGCGACAAACACAGCATTGATATTCTATATTAAACATTTACATGCTAAATGCGGCTAGTTTCATTTATTTTATTTCGAAGATTCAATAATTATTACTTATCGTTTGCAAAAATTAATTTATATTTCAAAGAATAAATATGTAATATTCCTCGCTTTTAAATAGAATGAAAATATTTCATATCAACGTACACAGAATCTCGTAGTGAAATATATTTAACGTCATTTCAAACTGATCGATGTCGCAAAAATAAGTTTATTTTAATTTATTGTCTAAAAGAATTAAAGTTTCTCGAGCGATTGTTTCGAATGGTAATGGTGATTAAATTCTAATAAAAATGGCTTCCTATGCTTTTTAAATGAGCATTCAATTTTGCAGTTTTTTTTTAAATAATTGTAATACTTCGAATTCGAATACTTTTCTGAAATTTTTAATGTATTCTAATTTTGATGCGCTGAATTTTTTGGCGTATCACACTTGTCCGTAGCATTTGTAGTTCGGGCTATAAAAGTGGGTGACGGACAGGTGGGGCTGGACTATTACAATACCTTCCACTTTTTACGTTATAAACGTAGTGTGGAAGCTAACTAGGGATGTGCAACACAATATGCAATTACCAATCTCAATAAATCAATACAAACACAATTAACAATAATTATATTCTGGAATAGGCATCGATATTAAAGAAATAATTATGTAAGGTAATTTGAATAACTTTAAACCTGAAAAGTTATAAGCAGCTCCACTTGCTCAAGCGCGATTTTTTCAAACTCTTTAGTATGACGTCTGACAGGCACTCGGAACTTGTGTACCAACTTTGAAACCTGTATATCTTCGTTTTCAGCGATACCTTTTAAGGTGGTCCAACACGTTCGAAGCACTTTTTTAAAAATATGAACTAGAAAACAACTTTGGTAGTATTTTTGTGTGTATCTGAAAGGAAAAAACTATATATAAGTAAAATTTGGCATGTATACCATATTTTTAAAAATATGGTCAGTTTATACATGCTTTTTGCAGTTTTTTTGTCAAAAACTTCAATTAGGCTAGAAAAAAACTGTTCGACCTATTAAGAAAAATAAAACCACCAAATTAAACTGTAAACTTATGTCTAGGGAATATACCCTAAACCAAAAGATTTATTTCAAAATAAAAGTGTTAGTATCAGTATTATCAAAAACATAACCGTCAGCCATATCAGTTTTTCAGCAAAAGTCCTGTAGTTTAATTAAAATTTAAAAAAATGATTTAGATTAATAGCAATTTGTATCCCGAAACCATATTATTACTTCTTAGTTTATGACTTAATTATTTCTTGATTAACCATACCCTACACTCTTAAAACAAAAGAGTGAAATCCACTCCTATAGGGGAAGTTCATTTTCGGCACGAGGATTAAATAACTCAGACTGTTCGTCGTTAAGAGTTGTAGGACGTAGATTGTTTTCTTTTATTTCTTTTACCTACTCCGCAATAGAGCAAAATAATCCCTCTATAGGGGAAGTGCATTTTCGGCACCGGAAAGGAGTGGAAATTAACTCAGACTGAGTTAAAACCGCTCGTTTGTTTTAAGAGTGTACACAAACTAATCTAAAAGTGAGACAAAATCATCATAAACTACTCTGGGGGAAACACAGATATTAGGAAATAAATACTTAAACACAAAATATTTTCTTACATTCAATTCTCAGAAAATGTACCAACATAAACATAATTTGTTCATCCATAACTTTATCTGTTTCAAAAGAACAATGAACGTAAGCAATAAAAAACCAAGCATATGAACTTTGAAATTTCATTATGACTACAAACAATTTCAAAAGAAACCCATGAAAAAGTATACAATTGTTGATATTTATTTAACCCGGGGTTACTTATACGACGAATGCAATTGGTTTTTCCTCAAAACCATCTCGTAGTAGGGACTGGACATTACGTATCATTGAAATTAGTCAGCAATTACCATAGGTAAACTTATAAAGGTTGTAATATAATGGAGATGCTCATGCTGTGGCTAACCCAATGGAAAACAGGTTTACCAAGTGAGGCTATGATGTCTTCAGTTGTTGGCCCAAACGAACTCATGGCATTGAGCTAGAAGAGAAACTGGAGTGAAGTGTCAGCGAGCCGAAAACCCACTCACACCCTTTTGAGCGAACCGGGCAGAAAAGAACCGTTTTCCATACACTTGTATGCAATGCTTGTATGAGACCCCTCTATCATATTGACTTGGGCTCCTAAATGTATTTTATCATTTTTAGTTCGAAAGAAATTAACTTTCTTTAACTTTAAATTCCAACTTTTTTAAGAAATAACCATGTGGATCACTAACTAAGAACCAGTGAAGACGAACCCAATATCGAAATAGGCAAGTTTCTAGGTTTTCTGCCCGGTTCGTTCCTGCTGCAGTGCTGTGTATTCCTCCGCGTTTCGTTATTGGACCGGCTCGTTTGCTGCTCCTGTTCAGTGAATCACACACCTCACCCCAGTTTTCCTTCTAGCTCAATGACTCTTGGAGACTTATTAGGCGATATTGTAATAATGGACTTCCGTGTGTTTTTCGTTCAACTTGGTTTATTTGTGATATTTGTAGCTATGTGGCTTGTCACTCAATTTCGACTTTTCAAAAGTCAGGAGAGTCATAAATTTGGATGCGTTGGCGAACTCTTCCCTTCGCCACTTGAGGCAATTCAATGTCCCATAGCTATTTCTCCGCGTTTTCTGTAGATTCTAACGGGGTTTTTTTTGGCAGCTTCAATTTCAGGAGTTAAAAAGCTATAATTTTTTTTTACCTATGAAGAAATTTTTTTATTATTATTAATTCACAGATCTTGAGGTACGGTTCACTGCTGTTCACCGTCGTTCCCTGAATGACAACGGACTCTAGATTTCTAGTATTACAAGGGATTCTTAAATAGAAAAATTATTCGGTACTTTTCCATTTCGTTGGCGCAAGCGATAAAGTCGCCAAAAATGTACAACTGCCGCAAAAACAAAATATTTAAAAAGCCTTTAACTATGTATACTGTGCTTTGTCCCCCAGAAAATTCCATTTGTCGCCAAAGAATCTGTTTGGCGAGATTTGCGACCACGAAATGGAAAAGTACCAATTATTTTATTCGCATTGAAATCTTACGGTGGCACAAGCAAAATTTAACAACAGAAGTGTTAAAATTAAACACCAAATCTGCAAATTAAACACCAGTAGAGTAACTGCGACCACCCTAACTAGATTAAGGACAGGCCACTTCAAAGGGATGGAAATCCAAAAAGATGGAACTAGGAAATACTCCAGCTGTCAAAACTGCCCCAACTCGGAACTGGATCCAAAACATCTTTTCTCTTGTCCAGCCATCCTGGCAAAATTGCAGCAAGTCACCAACTCGCCCTACGAAGACCTATATGAGGACCACTGTCTGCAGATCGCTGAAGCAGTCTATGAGACCTTTGGTCCCATATAATCTTTATCCATGGACATGACATCATCATCAATAAACCAGTACTCACAATGCGCCCCACGCCATAAGAGCTTGCACATTCATTTGAGTCACAAAATGGCTCTATGAGCGTAGAGTTTAACAACCTTATTTGATGGAAACACGGGTTCCTCAATGTCGTTATATTAGTGAATGCAAGGCGGATTATTATAGGCTGCTATAGGGCTCTGAATACGACTCTATAATCTATATGCGCTCTATAGGCGCTATGGGGCTCTATTGCTATAGGGCACTGAATTGCGCCGGCAGTATAAGGTAGCATTCGCCAACCCGCCAAAACTACGGGCTGTCGATGCACTCTTCTGAACGTATCAGTACAAGTCGACACTGACAATCAGGGAAGGAATTCTAAATGGGCTAAGTAGGCTGTAGCCTAGAGCGGCGAATTTTTTGGGGCGGCAAATTTTACGACCAATTAAAGCGGCATTCGGCATAAAAAATTTTTATAAAGATACGAATATATTTAAGAGAGAAAACAAATAATTTACATTAATGCGTACACCGTAAACATATATATAGTACTAATATTTCGTAGCAAACATGGTCGCTGCGAGGGCAAGTGCACCCCTTCCTCCCGAATTTCGAAGTTGAAAGACAAATAGTAAAACAGTTTACAAAAATTCGCCTATTTCGTTTTCGATTTAGTGTGTAAAGGTACATAGATGATTATAATATGTGTATCTATTTTAAACAACACATACCAAACTATTTTGCAGGTAACCCAGTTACCTTTCCCCGAAGGAAGAGAATATTGTGACAGGGGCGGCAAATCAATCGCAGCCTACAAGCGGCAAATCTTTAAATCCGGCCCTGATGACAATAAACATCGACTTGGCTACTTTCGGACAGCTTCATTTTTTTGTTTCTCGCCAAGGCATCTTTGTCTAACTGTAACCTTCTTAAGTAAATAAATACTATACTTATTAAACTCTTGTTGTAATATCTCATAAAGATCGTGAGCTAATAGCGTTAGCGTGCTTTTCCGCAGTTAGAAAAGTTTTTTTTTCCAAGATTGAATGCCAAGGACGTTGTAAAAAGTCTTTCGTAACTTTTATGTAATAAAATACTAGTTGGACTTTTTGTTTATTGACATTCTGGGAAAGTCCGATTCAAATTGTCTCGGAATTGTTGAAGACGAATGAAGAGCTTAGTGGAAAAACGTGCTAAGTGACAAAAAGTTGAAAACGGGAACATAAGCTTTAAAGTCTTTAATTTGCACTAAAATCCGTTAAAAACAGTTCTTGCAAACGGTAAAAAAATTTACTTAACTAAGTTCATGAAAATGGGGAAACTTGTTATGATTAAAGGATGGAATAATATGTTCATTGACACAAAAACCTTATTTTTTTTTAAATGTCACTTAGCATGTTCTTAAACTAAGCTGTGCGACGAATTTTAAACTTTGTAGCAATGTTGGTGTTGTGCGACGAATTTTAAACTTTGTAGCATTAGTCTGTTAGGGTAAATCCCAATAGTTATTGGAATCAGCAGGGGAAAATGACTTTTCGAAAAGCAGTCAGCAGTTTTGTTTTGAAGAAAGGAACAATCTGAACATACACTGCTCAAAACAATTAGGGGAGCACTTCGCGGATTTTTGTTAAACCTTTCAGTTCCAACTTAATATTTTTTATTCTAAAAATCTAAAATTTGTGAAATAGATTCATTATGCATCCAGAATGAAATGGTAAAAAACAGGGGGGACAAATCTTAATTTTTTTTAACTAAAATTTATGGGAAAAAGATTTGGAATCGTAACTTTTGAACTTTCAAAACTTTTCAAAACTTTATTTGTTAAAAAATAGTTAAAATCAATTTTTTTTAGAATTTAGGGTAAATTTATTTCACAAAATCTTTTGGGAGAAAATTTTATTTTACCATGTTTTTCATATTTTCATTTAATTAAAACGAACTTTATTTAATTCTTCAAAAAATATGATTCTTCCATCTAACGATAAATAAGTACGAGCTTGACTGAGTGGGAAAAGAATCGCAAGCCGATGATTCCAAATGGAATCATTGGGGGTGAAAGGGTTTAAACCATGCGCTCCCCTAATTGTTGTGAGCAGTGTATGTATGTTTGTTTATAAAACAAGTTCCTCTGCATTCAGCAAAAGTTTATTCCATTTGTCTGCTGTAATAATTTTAATGACGTTGATGTTGCAATTGACCTTCATGTTAATAACCCTTTAAGGTCCGCAAATGTAATGTTTCCGATTGTTGCTCCGATGAGCTTGCCAAAGAATCAAGAGCTTGCCCCCAATCATCTAACCTCATAACTCTCGTTGACGCCAATGCAGTTGCCAGCCGTAGACTTATCAAAAATAATTTTAAATATTCCATCCCTGCTCTAAATTGTAACCGTACAATATCTTCAATAATAGCCAGACTACGAACAAAACATTTAAAAGGAATGAAAATCTCAACGGAAGGACAAAGAAGCTTCTCCACAAAACTGCCCAAACTGTCCTGGTGTCCAACTGTCCCCGCAGCATATATTTGGCTGCCCAGCAATTCAAGCCAGGCTCTTCAGGATTGGCTTTGAAGACCCAGAAATTTTAATTATCTCCGAAGATGCAGAAGAAATAGCGAAAGCTGTCTACGACAGCTTCGGATCCATCTAGTTTTTGCACACAACATGGACACGACAACAACAACAACAACAATGTAATGTTTTTTTTTTAAACCGTTGAAGTCAAATGTCTTTACAACTATGCGACGAATTTTAAACTTTGTAGAGTTCTATAATAATTAAGGGTAGTCTGTTAGAGTAACTCTCAATAAATATTGGGATTTCTGAAAATTTATATTTCGAGAGAAGTGTGATAAACTTTGTTTCGAATGACTAAGGTGAAAAATATTTTGTTTCTCTAAAAAAAATTACTCCCCTTTCAGAAAGAGTTTATTCTTTTGCGAATTTTTTGCTTGCTTTGGGGCTACACAATGTTAAGGGGGACCAGACCCCCAAAAATTTTCATGAATGACATTTCAATGTTTTTATTGTTTCTTAAAATATGAAATCTTAGCTTTTCAACGATATCTTGCATTACAAGTTTCGAGTACTGGAAGTATTTTTAATATTTTTTTTAAACAACCGTTGTTTAGGTAAAATCCAGTCATGTTTTACAGGTAAGAAACCACTATTGTTTACTTTAAAAGGTTATATCTCAAAATTTTTTAAATGTTTATGTACCTTTTTCTCAAATCTACTGTAAGTGTCAGCCTGAAATTTTTTGTACGTATTTAAGACGTTTGTTTCTAAAAACCGCTGGAGGGATTTGACTATAAATATCTTATTTTTTTTCTTTTTAATATTATTGATGTTTTTTAGGTAAAAAAAATATGTAGTTTCACTTAAAAAATTATAATTTAAAAACTAAACAAAAATGTTGAAAATGCCTCCATTAAAGTATAGTAAACATCCATTTAACAACTAGTAAAAATTTCATTAAAAAGTATCAAATAGATTCTGAGAAAAAGGTACATAAAAAAGGTCATTTTAACATGGGCTTCAATTTAGGGCTCCGGTCCCCCTTAAATGATTTTTTTTGTTAGACTTGTTTAATAACTCTTCAGGACCCATAAAGCTTTAACATTATATACAACTTTGAAGGGGGACATCTGGCAAGTTGTGTGAAAATTGGTTTTATAATAACTTTAATAAAGTAAAGATAGTTTAAGTTTCGATATAAGTACATTTAAATTCCATGGAATAAGCACAAATGTTTTTTTTTTAAACTTGACTGATTGAACACTTTGGTTTGTAACACAAACTGTCCCTTAGAACTGCTTCTACACAAAACCAATGCGTCTAAAAAAACAAGCACAGCATTTAGTTCTATATTCAACTTTTAAGCACTAAAATTAAACTATTTTTTCTTCACAAATTCAATGATTATTGCTTATTGTTTTTTTTAATTTATTTGTATTTCGAATAATATATATGTAATGCTGCTCACCCTTAAAAAAAAATTTCATATCAAGATATAACATTGAAACTATTTATCATGTTAATTTTTTTTTTAACGAATCGATTTTTAAATACCATTTTAAAAGTAGAATGCAATTAATCTCCTCATAAAAAGGAATAATTAGTGTCAAAATGTCATTGTCAATTAATAATTAATTAAAAATAATTAATCAATTTAATTAATTTAATAAGTTAAATAATTAATCAATTATAATCAATAATTAATTTAATCAATAATAATCAATAATTATTAATCAATTTAAATGACAAATTATGTCTGCTTTTTAAAATAAAATATATAAAACGCCTGGCGCTTCTTTTTAAACAAATACTTCGAACAGTAAAAGAAGCTCACTGTGACACATTATGACGTCACTCCAAACGGATTGATACCTCAAAAATAAAATTCCTTTACATTTTTATTTGATGTAAATAATATTTCGCATGCGAATGTTGTGCGAGGTATTAATGATTTTATTCCAATAAAAATTGCCTTCTTACGCTTTTTAAATGAGTATTAAATTTCGCTGTTTTAATTGAAGTACTACGGTCGAGTTACTTTTCTGATATTTTCAATATCTTCTACAATTGATGCGCTGAATTTTCGACGTATCATATTTTTTTTGTAGAATTTGTAGTTTGGGTTGTGAAAGTGGGAGACGGACAGATAGATGGATGAACGGACATATCCTTTATAAAAGCTTCCACGTTTTATGTTATAAACGTGGTGTGGGAATCAAATTGTATTCTGCAATCATTGATAATCTGTAGCAAAGTGGTTTGCAGAAAGTTGGTCATTCAATAATAAAAATAAATTACAATATTTTTAAACTATTTTTATATGCAAAATGTTAAAACTCTGATGTCAAAATAAATTCAATTATAAATAAATTATAATTTGGAACAGATAAAATTATGTATATTAAAAATAGAACCCCATATTGATTTATGTAGACTTTATATCTTAATTTTGTTTTCTACAACATAACGCATCCTCTTACACAAAAAAAGTATATTAAATTTTACTTTAAAAGTATTTCCCGAAATTGTACACTCGCGTCAGATTTATTAAATATCGAAACACTTTACAGTGGCGTCATCTACCTGGGATTTTAAGCTTTAAGTGTTTTACAAGTGGTTGCAAAAGTAACTTTTAATCATATTTTTTTTTCATTATGTAAGAGACTTAACAAAATGTGTACCTTGGATATTAAGTTTTTAAAAAAATGCATCAGACCTAATTCTTTTATCTTTTTAGAGGATTTGGATACCAAATAGGGATCATGGAGGGCTTAGGTTTTACCTTAAATAGCCGGACCAGAGGACATAATCAGAAATTGAATAAAACATGCTTTAGGAGGGAGGTAAGAAAACATTATTTTTACAATAGAGTTGTCAATGAGTGGAATACTTTACCAAATTATGTTGTGCATTCGAAAGAGTAAAGATTTTCAAGAAGAAGTTGACGGTCATTGGAAACTGGTAATGTACTATTAGATTATTTTTTTTGGACCAATCTTGCTGGGCCTCTGGCCTGTTGTTGGTCGAAAATTTTTGTATTTGAATATCAGTTACTAAAACCCTCAAAAAATACTTATAATAATTTGACAAAAGAAATGGACCCACGCATCTTTTTGCTTTACAAAGAGTCATATTTGTCCCTACGCCTATTTTCAAATTTTACATTCATTTATCAAAGCGTAACTAAGATATAGGACCCGGGCCGTTCATTGGTAATTTCGTCCATTTTAATTTACGATTCTCAAAATTTGCCACGATATTTCTGTTACATTTTGGGGAATGTGAGGTTTGCAACTTCACCCCTCCTGTGATAGGGGATTATGGGTGTACCTGTTTAAAATTTTAGCTTCCGCACCACGTTTATAACGTAAAAAGTGGAAGGTATTGTAATCGTTCAGTTAGTCTGTCTGTCCGTCACCCACTTTCATAGCCCAAACTACAAATGCTACGGACAAGTGTGATACGTCAAAAAATTCAGCGCATCGAAATTTGAATACATTGGAAATTTCAAAAAAGAATTCAAATTCGAAGTACTTCATTTATTTAAAAAAAACTGCAACATTTAATACTCATTTAAAAAGCATAGGAAGCCATTTTTATTAGAATTAAATCATCATTGTCATTCGCAAAAATCGCACGAGAAACTTTAACACGTAACTTTTGTTTTAGACAACAAATTAAAATAAATTTATGTTTGCGACGTCGATCAGTTTGAAATGACGTCAAATATATTTCACTACGAGATTCTTTGTATGTTGTTATGAAATGTTTTCTTTCTATTTAAAAGCGAAGAATATTACATATTTATTCTTTGAAATATAAATTAATTTTTGCAAAAGATAAGTAATAATTATTGAATTTTTCGAAATAAAATAAATGAAACCAGCCAAATTTAGCATGTAAATGTTTTATATAGAATTAATGCTGTGTTTGGTGCCTTTTTACTTGTTAAACACAACGTTGTGTGGAAGCGGGTTAATGACAGATTCTGTTACAAACCTACTTATTTAAGTTCATATCAATTTTAATTCGAAAAAAGTATCCCCCTATGCAAATTTCGCGGCAAACATTCAACTCGGAATGTTTTGGATTAACTCAATACCCAAAATCAAAATTCCACGATTAAAAGCGGATAATTAACCAGGTGTAGATATTTCCCCGTTGTTGCACAAGTGTCAGTTCGTCACTTGGCTGTGGCTCTAAATTATGACGCCCAACGCCAACTCTCGTATAGCTTTAGTGCTACACTGCGATGCAAAAGTTTAGACAATGACGTTTTTTAGCTGTAAAATTTAGAATTATGATAGTAGAATTACAAAACACCCCTTAACATATTAAATAACTATTTTGAAATGCTATAATTGAAACATAATTGTTTGATTTGCTATAACAATTTTTTTTCATAAAATAAAAATTTGTACGATGCAAAAGTTTAGACACAAATGTGAGAATATGCAAATTTAAAGTAGATATTCGCCTAATTTCGCATATTTATTGATGAATTGAATTTGATAAATTGAAAAAACACGATATCCGGTGAACTAAACGGATTTAATAACGATATTGGTTCAATTTTACACCAAAAAGACAATATAGCCACTTTAAATATTTATTCAAATCATATTTGCTTCAAATGTACAATTAACATCTCTAAATACGAACAGAATACCTACCAGTCCATCACCTAAAAGTTTTGGCACGAATTCGTGGATTTAGAGACATACATTGACCGATTTTCATGATGAAAAGTGCAGTCTTTCCCGTATAAAATCACAAAATAGCGGCCTATTATTCTTTTTTGCACTTTAGTACAATGCAGAGATAGTCACCTCTTCAAAAACGACAAAAAAAGTCGTTCATTTTAACGTAAATTCACTCCACACCATTACGAAAGTTCCTTCTTTATGCTAGGGTTCTTTCGTAATGAATTTCGTATAAATGAACTTTCGTAATGGTGTGGAGTGAATTTACATTAAAATGAACGACTTTTTTTGTCGTTTTTGAAGAGGTGACTATCTCTGCATTATACTAAAGTGCAAAAAAGAATAATAGGCCGCTATTTTGTGATTTTATACAGGAAAGACTGCACTTTTCATCATGAAAATCGGTCAATGTATGTCTCTAAATCCACGAATTCGTGCCAAAACTTTTAGGTGATGGACTGGTAGGTATTCTGTTCGTATTTAGAGATGTTAATTGTACATTTGAAGCAAATATGATTTGAATAAATATTTAAAGTAGCTATATTGTCTTTTTGGTGTAAAATTGAACCAATATCGTTATTAAATCTGTTTAGTTCACCGGATATCGCGTTTTTTTAATTTATCAAATTCAATTCATCAATAAATATGCGAAATTAGGCGATTTTCTGCTTTAAATTTGCATATTCTCGCATTTGTGTCTAAACTTTTGCATCATACAAATTTTTATTTTATGAAAAAAAAATTGTTATAGCAAATCAAACAATTATGTTTCAATTATAGCATTTCAAAATATTTATTTAATATGTTTAGGGGTGTTTTGTAATTCTACTATCACAATTCTAAATTTTACAGCTAAAAAACGTCATTGTCTAAACTTTTGCATCGCAGTGTATATTAGTTCAACCTAACCCTTACTCGCAGTTGAAAGAAAGTTGGTTGGTAGACATAAATTCAAGTTTGTGTGCTTGGTCAGAGACCCGCTTATAAACCTTCGTCAAGTAAGACAGACACACACAACACACACATAAGTGACAGATGCTGCCATCTATCGCCACCTCCACAATTTAGACATGTCCCTGAAGGGGAGGGAAATAGTCTCCAGGTACCTGTACCCGTGGGAAACTGCGCCATGACCGCCCACAGGACTTTCGTACCCACAGATTTAACGAGCACGTACTCCGCATATACACTCTTAAAACAAACGAGCGGTTTTAACTCAGTCTGAGTTAATTTCCACTCCTTTCTGGTGCCGAAAATGCACTTCCCCTATAGGAGTAGATTTCACTCTTTTTGCGGAGTGGGTAAAAGAAATACAAGAAAACAATCTACGTCCTACACTCTTAAAACGAGTGGTTTTAACTCAGTCTGAGTTAATTTCCACTCCTTTCTGGTGCCGAAAATGCACTTCCCCTATAGGAGTGGATTTCACTCTTTTGTTTTAAGAGTGTACTCGGTGGGTCTTCAGTGGTATCGGGACTCGATCGCGGGACCTTCCGATTCCGAGACCGAGGCCTTAACCACTAGGCTATCCACGGCCCCATAAAGAAAGTTTATTAACACCAAACGTTGAATCAAAATACCTGCAACCCAAAGCAGCCCTTTTCTCATGATTAAACCATCATTATTATCATTTCCCGACATTTCAAGCACCACTCCAAAATGCAAAGAACACCTCATTTGAATACTTAATTGCATCTTCAAGTCGTCGAAGGCCTCGTCTTCTCATGGCCCACGCAAGGTCACTTACTCCTGCTGCCTTTTATTTACTTTTTACAAGGCATCAGAAGATATTCTGAGGTACTTACACTTTACGGAGGTTGGATTAGTATGGGTGTTACTTGGCTACAAAAATTAGTGAAGCCATGTGGAAGTAACTAAATGGGTATGATGACTCTCAAACAACCCTAATGAGCTTTGTGTCCGGCATTGCTCAAGCAAACTATGGGCAATTTAACCTCTATGTTATTTCAATCAATCAGATTATTGAGCATTTATGTGTTGCAAAAAAAAAACATTATTTCAATACGAAACTTGTTATTCTATTACATTACGTTTTCCTTTCATAAAAATGTAAGATTTATTTGTTATTTAAAATCAAACCGGCATTAATCCATAACGATATTTAACTGCATTAGTTCATTCTTGGCTTATTACAACTTGGAACCATGTAAAAAAAAATACCGCCAAATCATTCGCCAAGCTCATGTTTGGGCCTATTGCAGAAGCAATCAATGGTTGCACTTGACAACCCTGTTTCGCGTTATACTTTAACCAGATACCATCTTATAATACTTTTATCTCCATACTTCACTCTCTCTGCAATAGGTAAGGCGGGATTTGCCCACGCGTTCCGACGCCCTAACAACAAAAAATTAATAACGCGAGGACATCTTTCGATTTTCGACGATGAAGGTTCTAGATGCGAGTAGAGAGGATGGGTTCATCTCACATATTTGACCTCAGTACATAAAGGGATCATAAAATACAAGACCTATTAAAGGCTATTAAGGAGTTACACACCCTTAATTACACTGCTCAAAAGAATTAGGGGAACGCATGGTTTAAACCCTTTCACCCCCAAGGATTCCATTTGGAATCAGCAGCTTGCGATTTTTTTTTTCTCACTAAGTTAAGCTTGCACTTATTTATCGTTAGATGGGAAATCATGTCTTTTGAAGAATTACATAATGTTTGTTTTAATTAAATGAAAATATGAAAAACATGGTAAAATGAAATTCACTCCCAAAAAATTTTCTGAAATAAATTGGTCATAAGTTCTTCACGCTTGCATTGTTAGATGTTTAAAAATTGATTTGATTTTAACTTTTTTTTAAGAAATAAAGTTTTGAAAAAATTATTGTTAAAACTTATTCAAAATTTATCATTTCAATTCCCCCCCCCCCCCCCCCTTAAATTTAGTTAAAAAATTAAGATTTTTTCCTCTGTTTTTACCATTTTATTCTAGATGCATATTGAATTTATTTCACAAATTTTAGATTTTTGAAATAAAAGAATAAAAAGTTGGAACTGAAAGAGTTAACAAAAGTGCGGAAGGTGCTCCCCTAATTGTTTTGAGCAGTGTAATTAACGACTATTATTGCAAGATAATGTGTATGCGTAAAGAGTGAAGACCATTTTGACTATCAGCTGCATACGCAACCTCAACTAACATCCAATACTAGATGACGCTGATTTACCACTGCGATTACTACTAGTCATCTAGAGCAGGGGTTCTCAACCTTTTTGCACCTGCGTACCACTTGACTTTTTGAGAAATTTTGGCGCACCACCGAACCCAAATATTTTAATAAACGTATAATATTTGCTCTTCTTAAAATATTTAATTCCTTTTTGAATTAAATTCCTGTGAAAATTTCATATTTAATGGTTAGATATTTGTTTATTTATAACATGCTTATAGTAAATGAGAAATAAAAAAGATGAATGGTATTAGTTTACCGTTTTATTTATTACCCGCAGGTCTCAAAACATACAAATAAAAGAATAGTACAAACTCAGCAAAAAAATTTATAATCATACAAAATGTACTTTTATAGTCTTTAGTGCAAAACTTGTTGTTGTGTGCCTGTGATTAAAATCAACATAAGCATTAGGAACTTTTATCATCACTCTTAAGTCTTCTTCAACTCTTATTCTGCTTCTATGTTTATTTTTTATGTACAAAAGCTCAGATAATCCACTCTCACACAAACAACTCGTAACAAAAAGCATCAAAAATAGCAGAGCTTTCCGGAAGATCAAAGGGTTCTAAATTTTACATCCTACCCAAAATTTAATTAAAGATTTCTCTTTAAAATAATGTTAACGTTTAAAATAATGAGCAATATGCTCAATGCTCATGCGTACAGAAGCTATTAATAGCATCATATTGCTAACGTCACTCACGCGTACCACCTCAAATTTTCCCGGTTGGGAAGCCCTGATCTAGAGTATAAAAAAATACTATAGTTTACAAGCCGATGTAAATTGGTCTTTACCTTGAGATACCTTTTGGTAGACACGGATTGTTGTAATACAGATATCTTCCAACGAAGCTAAAACCATAAATTCCATAACAATTTCTGTCGGACAAATTAAATTACACGAAAAACGAACTTTAAAAATTCAAAATTCAAAGGTTTTATGCGTTAAGGAAGATGGTAATCACAAATAGGTTGCTAATGGATAATGAAATAACTTTGTTCCGTACCACAATGAAAACTGCATTCTTAACCTTAAACTTGAGACTCTCTGTATTACAATGGTTAGGGCTTTCGTATATTTGTGGTTCAGTAACTTCCGTTGTGAAGTAGCTAATTCAATAGGGTACTTGACAGTATCGCTAAAATACCTTCCAATATTAATTAAATTGTAGTTTGAACCCAAATATAACAAACGTATACATTTTTTTGCAAAACAAATCTTTAAATAACTCATAAAAATCATTTTAAAATGGCTTATTTTTCATCGGTACGTCACGTGATCACATCAACACGTTGATTTGTCTGACGTCACTAGTATATCATAAACAAACCTGTGTGATGTTTTTTTTGCTTGCAATTAAACTGGATTTAATCTAATTTACTATTAAAATTAGAATTATATAGATAATGGAAGGAGGTTTTACGGAAGCGGATAGTTCAGATTTGCTTTAAGTAGATTCCAAAGTGGCGTTTCAAAGTTTGTTTATAGTTACTAGTGACGTCATAGATACCACGTGACAGCCACAAAGCGTTTTGGGGCGTAATTTTTCGTCCTAATTTTAAAATTCATTTTTCTCCCTTTTTATTGGGTATTTGAAAAAAAGAAAAAATACGGGTCTAATATTTTTGGGATAAGAATATTTTAAGCCAATGAAATTTTTTTAGTCAAATACCCTATTCAACCGAACCGAACCCAACCTAACCTAACCAATACCACCCATTATATAAAAGGATATGTGCTTCAAAAAATCCATTGAATACGGGTGCTCCCGAGTACCCTGGAGTATACGTGCTCGTTCAATCTGTTGAGTCCCAAGTCCCGACAGTGTTAATGCACGGTGACGATAAAAATTCCCTTAAGTGTCTGGTTCAATGTTCACCTCGTCACTTGACCACTGTTGAAAGTTACAAAATGTACGAGGCGATGTTAAAGATCCTTTTGTGGATTAGGAAATAGGCAGGTGGAAACGTTCTAAACCGGACAACAATGTTACGTTTATATGCTTTTGTTTTGTTCTACTCCATATCTGTCCGGACTATTTGTCATATATTAAATAGAAAAATGTATAGGAAGTAAATATGAAAACAATTAGCAATTTACTATTGCAAAAAAGAGAAGAACACTCCAACGAAGCAGGATACGCCATATTCATATTTATTATTATTATTTTTACATAAAATACTCAACTTCTTCCTGAAATTCCTAAATTTAGTATGGAAATATTGCTTTTAAACTCAGTTTACAAATTCCCCTCTCACAATTTAACTTCTATTATCTCTTTAAATAACTAGATGGCAGCACCACAAAATCTATTTTGAATGATCTCGTATATTGTGGTGCTGCCATCTGTCTGCTACTAAAGATAGTAGAAATTACCCTAATGTTTGAACTTGATAGAAAAGATTTTGCATAATTTTGGAAAAACTGAATATTATGAAAAAGAAATTATCTATAAATTTATTTATATTTTCAAATGTTTTATTTTGGTAACTTAACAACTAGTATTAAAAAATGGCTTTTTAGTATTCTCAAATATAAATTTCTTTAAATTCTTTACAAATACACACACTTAGGTTTATGTAACTAAATACATGAAATTTGCTTGTTTTGTATTTTGAAATAGCTTTCTTTATTGAATATGCTATTTTAATTTATTATAAAATACTTTTTTTAATTATTTCTTACAATGCAGTTTGTACTTCAATTTTAATGCAAAATATTTACAATATTTTCAATTGAAACATTAAAACGAATATTTCTGAAACTACAACTCAAATTCCATACACAAAATAATATTTAAAATTTCACAAATTGAACTTTACATTATGTTGGTATAAGTAATACTTGCTGATTTCAGCAGTTTTAAATCATAGGAAAGCAAAAAACACTCAATTTAGTTCAGTCGACGATTGCCAAGAAAGGCTCGATGTCAAAACTAATTTTTTATAATATCGTGCAAAAAAAAAACTAACTTTTTCAAATCAATAATCGTGGCAAAAGTGATGCTTTAAACGAAATCGTGTTTCAAAGTTACTTTTACGCACTAGTGCGACATAGTAAATAAGAGCATCTGATTGGTGTAAAATTCTTTATTTGAGCGTGATATTTTATTCGGCGGCTTTGTGATCGGTGGAAAATTCTTTATTTGAACGTGATCCTTTATTTGGCGTCTTATTTCCAATGCCAATCTAAGAAATACTTTTTGCACGTGATTTTAAAATAATCATTAATATAAATAATCACCTTCAAATCATTTGAACGTGATAATAAAATAATTAATAAGCCAATCAATAAATGCCAATTTAATAAATACTTTTTTGCGCGTTATTATAAAAAATAGTGTATGACAACACGTTGAAAATAGCCTTTTTTGAACTCGTGAATTTATTCAACTCGTTTAAAAAAAGTCTTACTTTTCACACTAGTTGCATAAATAACTATTCTAGATAAGTTTATGAGTATTGAAGGCGATATACGATAGTATGGCTCACGCCAAAGCCATCATCATAGTCGCTGATAGAAGGTGCCAAATCAACGATTCATCTGGAATACAGCTAACCTGAACTTTTAAATACTCAGATGGTCCGTCTTGGAGTCACTCAACACCGAACGGTACTTGTACTAGGATGGAGTTCTTCGCATCCAGGGCCGGATTTCTAAATAAGCTAAGAAGGCTGTAGCCTAGAGCAGCGAATTTTTTGGGGCGGCAAATTTTACGACCAATTCAAGCGACATTCGGCATAAAAAATTATTATAAAGATACGAATATATTTAAGAAAGAAAACAAATAATTTACATTAATGCGTAAACCGTAAACGTATATATAATACAAATATTTCGTAGCCAACATGGTCGCTGCGAGGGCAAGTGCACCGGCTCTTCCTCCCGGATTTCGAAGTTGAAAGACAAACAGTAGAACAGTTTAAAGAAATTCGTCTACTTCGTTTTCAATTTAGTGTGTAAAGGTACTTAGATGATTATAATATGTGTATCTATTTTAAGCAACACATACCACCCTATTTTTCAGCTCACCAGCTACCTTTCCCCGAATTGGGAGAAAATTTTGATTGGGGCGGCAAATCGCAGCCTACAAGCGGCAAATCTTTAAATCCGGCCCTGTTCGCATCGGCTTCAATGTAATGCTTGTTCAGGATTTGGTTCATGAAGACATCCAGGCCGGGATAGCCTGATCGAGGGTATACAACTTAAAGTGGCCGAAAGTGAGTTCCATTGATTTATCTATGACCCAGAGTCACTCAATTCACCCATAGGATCACTCAATGTCGAATTACACTAATATGTACAGAATTTCGACGTCATGGCAAGTGGAAGTTTATGCGAGTTGGCTAAGGCTTCCGCAATTTATAGCCTTGAAGCGCAATAGCACGTACAACAAGTTCTGACCTTGGTTAATGCTCATTGCTATTTCGTTACGGTTGTCACGAGCCATGAATAGAAGAAATATCTGGTGCCTCTAGATCCACCGAATCTTTTAAGTACTATAGACTGTCTTAGTCAGAGCTTTATTTCAACTTGTTAAGGAGGCGAATCAATTTGATGAACATCCTTATAGAAAATCCAACAGAAGTCTCTCTTACACCGCAAGTTCTCTAGACACTGAAAGCTGCGACTGGTTAGACTTGTCTTCCCCCCTCAGATGCGTAGTTCGCGAAGCATCCAAAGCTCCCTCGCAGGAAGTGCTGCGGGTAGTCGACCCTGTGTGCTTCAGTAGACACATGAGTTGTCCATAGGCGTCGCGGTAGTGCTTGTTCAGTAGCACGTAGATGAAGGAGTTGGTGCACGAAGACATTCAAGCTAGTATTGAGGCGAGATGCGATGATATGGGTTACACCAAATGCACATTTTAGTCGCAAAAAGAAGGTGCTTTATTTGCTAAATCAATTATTCATATAGGATACACTTAACCTTTAAATGCCAGGATAGACAGTCTTGAAGTCACTCATCATCGAAACGTTACTCTAGGTTGGAGATCTCCACGTCAGCGACCAGGTAGTGTTTGTTAAGGAGCATGTAGATGAAGGAGTTAGTGGACGTTTATTCCAACTTGTTCGTTGATTTGATTAGCTTTTCCCAAAACAGATCTATCCTAATATGGCAATTAGCCAACGAAAGTCTCTCTTACACCGCAAGGTCTCTAGACACTGAAAGCTGTGACTGGTTGGACTTATCTATCTTCCCCTCTCAGGTGCGTAGTTCGTGAAGCACCCGAAGCTAACTCGCAGGAAGTGCTGCGGGGAGTCGACCCTGTGTGCTTCAGTAGACACATGAGTTGTACATAGGCGTCGCGGTAGTGCTTGTTCAAGAACACGTAGATGAAGGAGTTGGTAGAGTTTCATTTCAACTTGTTCATTGATTTGATTCGTATTTCCTACAATGGCTTCATCCTTATTGCAAAACCAACAAAAGTAGCTTTTACACCGCAAGGTCTCGTGACACAGAAAGTTGTGACTGGTTAGATTTGTCTTCCCCTCTCAGATGCGTAGTTCGCGAAGCACCCGAAGCTCCCTCGCAGGAAGTGCTGCGTGGAGTCAACCCTGTGTGCTTCAGTAGACACAGGAGTTGTCCATAGGCGTCGCGGTAGTGCTTGTTCAAAAGCACGTAGATGAAGGAGTTGGTGCATGAAGACATCCAAGCGAGGATGGAGGCAAGAGTGTGTAGAACTGGGTATCTGTAAGAAAGAATATAGGTTGTCAGACTGAAAATAATGAGGAATATGAAAGATATATATCTATAATAATAAACAAGTAGGTTTGTTACAGAATCTGTCACTTAAACCGATTCCACACAACAGTTGTGCTGAAAACTTAAAAAACTTTTTTAAAAAAACTCGCTACAAACAACGCCTAGTTGTTTAAATTAATTACACAGTTGTTTAAATTAATTTTTATGCAATTTCGAACACTGATCACCACACAATCTTACCTGATGCTGTCTTCGAAGACGTTCATAACCATGAGGGGCAAGAAGCAGACCTGGAAGGTGCAGAAGCAGGCCAACATGGTGAGGGTAACTCGGATCTCTTCTCTCCTCTTGGGCCACAGGCGAGAGGTGCGCTTGTTGCCATTGCTGCTGTTATTGTGGGACATTAGATTGAGGGCACTGGTGCGGACCTGTAAATGATAGAGATATGGCAGTTATTGTTTTAAATAGTAATAGTTTGTGCTGGTAGCGACTTAACTTGAAGTAAACGACAGCAATAAATTAGTGGATCATCAAATTGTTCGGGCCATGAGTCCCAGAATGTTTCCCCTAAAGGTACGATTGTAGACTTAGCAGAATTCGACAAAGTTTAAGACATCGTCTCCCTACTAGTACTGCGGAGCATAGATTACGGGACTGTGCGGACCTGTGACAGTGAACAGAGATACTGCAGTTGTTTAAAGTAAAGTTAGGATTAATAGAAACTCCATTTTTAGATTGAAGTTATGTGTCCCGGCGGTTTTCCCCTAGTAAGGTCGTTGTTAGATTGCAGAAAATTGAAAAGTGTTAAAATGTGGCTACTGCGTGCACTGGGGACATAGTTGAGGGACTCGTCGGACCTGTAAAGTGACAGAGATATGGACAGTTGTTTAAAAGTAAAGTTAGGATTAATAGAAACTCCATTTTTAGATTGAAGTTATGTGTCCCGGCGGTTTTCCCCTAGTAAGGTCGTTGTTAGATTAGCAGAAAATTGAAAAGTGTTAAAATGTGAGCTACTGCTGCTGCTACTGGGACATAAGATTGAGGGGACTCGTGCGGACCTGGAAGTGACAGAGATATGACAGTTGTTTAAAAGTAAAGTTAGAATTAATAGAAACTCCATTTTTAGATTGAAGTTATGTGTCCCGACGGTTTTCTCCTTGTAAGGTCGTTGTTAAATTAGCAGAAAATTGAAAAGTGTTAAAATGTGAGCTACTGCTGCTGCTACTGTGGGACATAAGATTGGGGGAACTCGTGCGGACCTGGAAGTGACAGAGATTAACGTGTATAAGTTAGAATTAGAACCTCATTTTTAGATTGAATGTAGTGTCCGACGGTTTTAACCCATTGTAAGTCGGTTTATTGTTAATTGCGAAATCTGTTAGAATGTGGCTATGCTGCTGTTAGATGAATAAGATTGGGACTGTCGGACCTGGAAGTGACAGAGATATGACAGTTGCTGAACTGGAAGTTACAATTAATATATCAACATTTTCAGATTGAACTTGTGTGTCCCAACGGAATTCCACTTGTAAAGTCGTTGTTTTAATTGATTAGCAAAAAAAGTTTCAGATGAAAAAGAGGATTAATGACTTTGTTTTAGTATACATAAACAAGCAATTCTCTGAATCTTCTTGATGTTTCGTGTGGTTGAACATAATATTAGGTAGTGCTCGGCAGCGACCGTTAAAATTCGTAATTAAAGAACGAACAGACAACACACACAAAACATAATTTTTAGATGAAAGCTAACTAGTGATCCCAATGGTTTGTCAATCCCCAGATATTGTTCGGCTATTTGTAAAATTAAAAATTTTTTAAAAATCGCTACACAATCTAATGTTTAATAATAACAGGTTTAGAACTTAATTTTTATGACATTTCGAACTGAATCACACTAATTACTGATCTTTTCAATTGACCATGAGGGGCCAAGAATCCTGGAAGGGTAAGCATGCCAACATGGTGAGGGTATTTATCTCTTCTCCTCTTGGGACCACAGTCGAAGGGCGCTTGTTTCATATACTGTTATTGTGGGAATTATTGAGGGACTGGTGGGACCTGTTATGCAGGTGATTGGAGTTATTGGTTGGTTGGTAGACATATATATTCAGGTTTGTGTGCTTGGTAGCGACCCGCTTATAAACCTCGTCAGTAAGACAGACAAACAGACAACACACACAACATAAGTGGATCCATCTAATTTTTAGAGACAGAGGCCACTAGAGGATCCCCAGAATTGGCTTGTCACCCCTAGAGGTATTGATTTGGTATGGGAACTTAGAGGACTTTCGGACCCAACAGATTTAACGAGCACGTACTCCGCATATACTCGGTAGGTCTTCAGTGGTACCGGGACTCGATCGCAGGACCTTCCGATCCCGAGACCGAGACGCTGACCACTAGGCTCACTACGGCCCATATGTTTTCGTGTTAATACAATATGTCCCAACGGTATAACAACGGTTGTGTAGTGTTGTCGAATAAACAACTACCCGTATCCACCAAAAGGTACCTCACGGTGAAGAACAAGTTGATTCAGCTTATATAGAATTATTTATAGGTTAGATATTAGAGATTATATTAGTTTGAATTATCGTCGCACTAGAGCTACACAAGGGCTATGATTCTGCTCATATACTACTATATTTATTATAATCGAGATGGCTGATAATATCGCAGTAGAAAATCAGCGCCATCTAGCGTGGATGTTATTTTAGGTTGAATGCGCGCTTCTGGTGGACCTCTACAGTATGGTATATATTTTCACTTTGTAATGAAAGAGAAAAAAATTTGTTTGTACATAAAGAGACTCTTAAGAACCGACATTTTGTACTCTGTCACTGAATTATAATTGCACAGATTAAACATCTGAAGCAAATTAGTATGAAAAAAACTAAACTCCTTGGCGCAACAGCCCATTACTGGGCCAAGGCCTGCCGTGCCCATTTCAGCTTTCGTGACCTAGGGCTCTGGGGTGCTAGGAATATGTCCCGGTAAGGTGGTCAGCCTCGCGCGGAACCCCCAGTGTTTAGTTCCCAAGCATGCTTGGTACCCATTTTATCGACCCACTCAAGGGATGAAAGGATGGGTCAACCTCGCCCAATCCGGGATTCGATCCCCGGACCTGTGGCGTGGC
This sequence comes from Oedothorax gibbosus, assembly GCA_019343175.1. NCBI lineage: Eukaryota > Metazoa > Arthropoda > Arachnida > Araneae > Linyphiidae > Oedothorax > Oedothorax gibbosus. Next base: position 6,611,015 of record CM033280.1, on the reverse strand, counting down.
AATGCGAAGCACTACCACTAAGCCACTGGGTCTCGAATTAATATGAAGACAACTTAATTTAGGACATACATTTTCAAAGTCAATATACCCCAATAAAGCCTACCTTATAAAATATGCACGAGTAGCACACCACAATAGTGGCCGTTGGCAGGAGGAACCCGAACAGGAATAAGAACTTCCTCGGCGATCCAAACTCAGCTGTTCGGAGGATGGTGCACGAGAATGAGGCTGGATTGTACCCGAATCGGCCCCAGCGTCCAGCCAGCGTCGGTACCAGGATGAGGTAGCTGAAGCCCCAGCAAAGCGCCAGCATCAGGACTACATTCGTGCGGCTGTAGACTCGGTTGTAGACTTGGTAGCAGTTGATCAGGACGAACCTGTGAGAAAAATGTTGAAGGTGAGAGATCAAAAAGGAGGTTTGAAATTGAAGAGTATACAGTCCCTGGACAAATTATTAGACGCACTGTATTTTTTTAGTAATGATGAAAACATACCAAAGAATGCCATATCATTAAAAAGATGTCGATATATGTATTAAGGATAGCAGATAGTATTTTCTATTCAATAGCTTAAGTTTAGGAACACAAATGTCCTTCTAAAGACGCACTGTATTCTCGAAACTACGTTCGATTTTGTTCATCATTGATTGATACATAAAATCTTGCAGTGCGTCTAATAATTTGTCCAGGAACTGTATGTTATGGGTTAGTGCAGTAAGCAGGGTCTAATATAAGCCTGGCTAGGACTGGGCTAGGGCTCTCAAATTTTAAGGGCCCCTAAATTTTAATTTCTATTATACTAAATTCTTAAGGCGCCCAAAATTTCAGAAATTTCTAAAATTTTCGAAGACCCAACTTTGTTTATGCTATGAGCTATGGCTTTGTTTATGGCTTTGGACTTTGAGTCATACACTGGCCTAACGTGATGGCTTATGATCGATACTATAAGGAAGCCAATAAAATAATAAGCACAAATACGATGCAACGATCAACTATCACTATCATTGCGGGCAATCTTATGTGTAACTCTCCATAGTAAGTTATTGAATCTTCGAAATCATTAAATTTTCCAAAGAAATGCATGAAAGTATAAAACTATATGTACCTGTTGAAAGTAATAGCTGTCATCGACATCAAAGACGCAGCCACATTTCCGTAGAAGAAGAACGGAAACAATGTACACAGTTCATCCCCTAAAATCCACTCCTTGTACACATACCTCGTTGCAGTCAGTGGCAAACAGAACGCGCAGAACAAGAAATCGGCAACAGCTAAACTCACCACAAAAGCTGTGGTGGCATTGCGGAGTTTGTTGCATCTGGTCAAAGCTATGATAGTGAGCAAGTTCCCGACGCAGCCGACTATGATGAACACTATGCAGCAGAACACGGCGACTATGCAAGTGAGTGTGGAGGGTCTGTTTGGTAGGACATGTGAAGGGTCACTCATGTTGGTTGGATTGTATAATCCGTCGATGACGTGTAGTACTTCTTCTTCCATTTGAAATGGTTCTTTATTGTGGTAGATTAATATACGTTGGATGGAAATTAAGATGCTAACGTTGAAGAAGTAAGGTTGGTGTTTGATAGATTTTTTTGGCTTCTGCACACTTAAATCTTTATAACTTACCAAAATCTAACTTTTTCACAATTTAATGAGAGAAGGTAGTCAGTATTCTAAAGACTTCAACTAATTGTTGGCTTACAATGTTTTCGACTGTTTTCTTTCTAAATCATTTGAACTACTTTTTCATGTCATTTTACAATGCATTTTGTTAATCGAACATGCAATATATTCTTTGACGAGGATACTAAATCAAATTTATCTTGTTTCAATAATGATATAATTTACAGCTTTATACGATTCACAAGCAAAATGAAAACCATTCACAAGTAAAATGCACCATAAGTTCTACACTATATACTCTTTTCCTTCTTAAAGTACTATTTCTTTAGACAAAACTAACTTTAAACCACTGTTTAGTTTTTATAACAGAGCTGTACGTAAACTGCACTTAATTACTGGATATCCATCAAATTAATATTTCGCAAGAACGGTTAAACATTAAATAATATATATTTCACAAAGTGCCTGTTAAACTGATACCGAGCATAAAATTCTTATGGCATACGATTGGTATCGACAATAATTAATGTAATTTAATTTTACGAGTTGCAAAAAAAGACATTCAAATAAGCATAAACTACATTACAAAACGGTATTGACTGTAATTACCGTACATAATAGTTGATTCTTGAGCAGATAATACAGAATTCCGTCTACTCATCATATTTGATGTAAAGGACCAATTAATATTCAATTGCATGCATTTTTTTCTTACTAAACAGATATCGTTGCTCAAAATCCTTGTGGTACACGATCAAAAAAAAGTCAAAAAGTAATCCTTTCTGCCAGTTGCAAAAAAAAGAATTTTCATCAAAGCTCAAAGGATGATAAATTTGGAAAACCACGGAACAGTATTTAACTTAAATACTGGCCTCACATTAGCTGAAATTTGGGCAAATATTACGGAATTACGTTTACTTAAAGGTGTACAAGTTACATTATATTTCACTACTTGCATATTTTCCCCTTGTGAAAGCTGTAGCACAAAAATCCTGATGGTTCACAATTGAAAACACGTCAAAGAATAATTCCTTCTAAAAGCTGCGAAAGAGTATCTTCACAACAGCACAGAACGAGCTAAATTAGAATATACCAGGATAAACCGACTGTCGCACACAGTTGTTAAACTTTAAGCATATATTGCAGTATAATCTCCAGGATCACATGTACATTCCTCTTCAATGTTCCCTCGCATGCATGTTTCTTCTTACTAAACGATGTTGTAGCACAAAAAAACCTTACGATCTATAATTAATAGCACGTTAAAGATTAACTCATTATAAGAGCAGCTAAAAAGAGGATCTTAACAATGACACAAACTTTGATAAACTGGAATATACCAGGATAAACCGACTGTCGTACACAGTTGTTAAACTTTAAGCATATATTGCAGTAGAACCTCCTAGATCACACGTAAATTCCTCTTCTATGTTCCATCGCATGGATGTTTCTTCTTACTAAACGATGTTGAAGCACAAAATCCTTATGGACAGCGATTAAAAATAAGTATAAAATAAACTCACTCTATTCTCCAAGAAAAAGGATTACAGTATATAACCTAAATGATCACATACAAGTTCCTCTTCTATGTTCCATTGCATGCACGTTTCTTCTTACTAAGCGATGCTGAAGCACAAAATCCTTACAGTCTGCTATCAAAACTAAGCCAAAGATAAACTCATTCTAAAAGGATGTTCACAAGCGCACAAAACCGGATAAATAAAAAGCTTTTGTTGACTATCCATTGGAGCTGTATCGATAGAACATCTTGCCACACACAATATCCGGCCTGGTATAGTTCCTTTCTTCTTTGTCTTCAGGTCAATATTTTCTTTAATGGTTTTTGTTATCGCCGCTGCCAGAAAAAAACAATTATCTTGAAAGTGGCCGAGATGGTTTCTGCTTAAGCTAAGCTGCGGTCATTGTATTTTCAACAGAGTTAAGAAGAAGATGGAGATGCTTGGCGAGAAATCAAGTAATGTCGCCAAGCAACCCTAACAATAACAGTAAGCCCAAACAATCCACTCACTCCATATCCATACTGAAATGCATAATTTTATTCCTTAAAAAGCGTTAATCAAAAAAAATTTCAGTTTGCACAGTTGTAGGCTGTATCACGAGATCTAAATTTATTCAGGAGTTAAGTAATTTTCTTCGCAGGTGCAGGTAAGAAAAATGCGTTGTAATTATAGTTTTTATTAGATAATCGCCAAGTCTGTGTAGTTAGCCTATTCATACTCCACTGTAGAATAGCACCAATTTCAATAGTTCATGCTACCAAAGCATAATTTCCCCCCTCAAAAATCAAAATTAAAAATCAAAAATGACTGTTTGCGCAGTTGTAGGCTGTATCACGAGATCTAATTTATCAGAGTAAGTAATTTCTTCAGTGCAGGTAAGAAAAATGCGTTGTAATTATAGTTTTTATTAGATAATCAGAAATCGCCAAGTCTGTGTAGTAGCCTATTCAAACTCCACTGTAGAATAGCAACAATTTCATAGTTCATGCTACCAAAGCATAATTTCCCCCCTCAAAAAACAAAATTAAAAATCAAAAATGACTGTTGCGCAGTTGTAGGCTGTATACGAGATCTGAATTTACATAAGATGGTAGTAATTTCCTTACAGGTAAGAAAAATGCATTGTAATTATATTTTTATTAGAGAGTCAGAAATCACCAAGTCTATGTAGTAAGCCCACTCAAACTCCACTGCAGAACAGCGCCAAATACTTCGCCGGGGGAGTTAGTTTGGGCTTACTACAAGGCGATCGATGGCTTCACTTGACAAAACGGTTTTTGGATTGGTGTTTGCCCGGTAGCATCTCCAATCCATCTTCTTGTAGTATTTTCTGTTTGCCGATCGGTATCTGTGGTTAACTCAAGCGCGACGAATATGTTATGTATGGATGTGGTCACGAATATGTATGTGCTAAATAAGGTAGCGACTTGAGTTTTTGGCATTTTAACTGCTTGTTGGGTAATGTTCGGGAGAGGATTACTGGTTAGAGTACAATGGAGTGGCTGATGGGTCGAAATCAGTGTCGAAATAGGTTCGGCAACTGAAGCCATGATGGTTTAGGCGATAGGCCAAAATAAAAGTTGGCTCAAATTTGGCTCTGCGTTAAATACAATTAAATTAAAGGGGAATGGGCGCGCGGGACCGGGGGTCTCCAAAGCAAAGTGCATCAGTGTTAATCCTATGGAGAAAAAATACTTTCTCAGCACATTGCTCCGGGTTTATTAAATATTTTTACAACGGTTTTTTTAATAATAAATGTAGATAACTTACAGGTCTCTATCTTCCCACTTTTTGAAATGTTTCGAATATTTTTGTAAATTTTTCATGAAAATTAAAAAAAAATATTCGAAACATTTCAAAAAGTGGGAAGGTCGGACCTGTAAGTCACTATATTTATCACATAAAAAAATCCGCTTGTAAAAATATTCAATACAGCCGGAGAAATGTGGCAGAGAAAATATTTTTTCTCCATAGGATTAACACTGTACTGTACTTTGGAGACCCCCCGTCCAGCGCGCCCATTCCCCCTTAATATACAGTGGTCATATAATTAATAAACAGTCGTACCGCGTGACTTGTTCACAGGGTGGTGGCTGTAGATGTGCACATCCCTTTCCGCTGAAAGTACTTGTTATAAATCCCCTAACAAATTTTTTTGATACATTGATGATCTTGTAAGAGTACATAATTTATAACAAAAACTTTCGACGGAGGGAAATTTCTAGCTATATAAAGACGAAGTCACGCCGCACCACTGTTGTGTTTAAATCTTCTAGTAACAATTAAAACAAGCGAGCGATTTTAAACCCAGTCTGAGTAATTTCCACTTCTTTCCGTGCCGAAAATGCAACTTCGTCCTATAGAGTGATATTTCACTCTTTTTCGAGTGGGTAAAAGAAATAAAAGAAAACAATCTGCGTCCTACACCCCTTGAAACACTTTTAACTCATCTGAGTTAATTTCCACTCCTTTCCGGTGCGAAATGCACTTCTCTTATAGAGTGAATTTCACTCTTTTGTTTTAAGGTATAAAAGAGAAATATGACTAGAATAGATGACTAATTTATATAAACACTGCAAATGCACAAATTTTCATTTTTAGAATTTTTATGACAGAGTCCTATACTTTTCGTGCACAATATTATTCGTTAAAGTACGATTTGTTTAAGCGCTACTACACATTGACTAATATTAATAGTAGAACACACACAAAAGCAACTACAGTCCTTGGACAAATTATTAGACGCACTGCAAGATTTCATGTAAAATATTAATTACCGGGTGATATTGTACCGTTTTATTATTTTAAATTGATTTGTTTTTTATTTTTATATTATCCAATCAATTACCGATTTATTTGACATAAATAAAACAGCATTCATTTAGAAAAGCATAAGTTTTAAAGAAAAGTGAAATGAATGTTAGTAAAAGTCAATATTTAGTTGAGCCACCTTTAGCCGCTATCAAAGCTTTAATTCTGCGCGGCATGCTATCAATGCAAGACTGTACTGTCTCCTGCATTTGCGGATGATGATGATTCCACACATAAATAATCTTTTCTAGGAGCTGATACAGGTTTGTACTTGTCTTACACAGTGTTGCCATATGTTAAAAATAAATACAAATATGTAGTCTACAACAATTCTTTTAAATAAAAATCAATAATAATGTAGTTTAAATATACCATTATTGCATAAACACTCTTAAGAAACATAAAATTACTAAAAAAAATACAGCGCGTCTAATCATTTGTCCAGGGACTGTATATAGGGCTGGGGAGCCCAGTCGGTTAGGCATTCGCCTAGCATGCGAAAGGTCCCAGGTTCGGGTCCGGCATCGCCAAAATAACTGCCGACCTATAAACGGAACGTGCAGCCCAAAATGTCCGACGAATAATACCCCGTGTAGAGGGAGTGCACGTTAAATATCCTTCAAAGTCCTAACGCTGCGTACGATGTCACCCTTAACGGTTGCGTTGGGTGCCTATTCGGGTGTCGGCTCGTCACTTGACTGTGGTTCTAAAATACGACGCCCGTCGCCAATAGCCCTCGTGTAGCTCTAGTGCGACGATAATTCAAACTAAACTAAACTAAACCAGGGACTGTATAGTAGTTTTGGTGGGTTGACGAAAGCTCCTTTTCATGGACCGATGCAATTATGTCTTTCTAGGCATAATTACGTTTTATACAAAAAGGGATTCACCGTACGTTCACAAAGGTCTATAACCTTATTAAACTGCGGTTTTCATTTCGCCAAGGTAGTCACGACTCTGTCTACATTAATAGGTAAACATCTAGTGACTTTAACAAACTGGGCGCATCGCATCTATTTGGCGAATGTCAAACTTGTTTCGCGCCAACTTCATTCTTGCCTTCAAAGAGCTAGGTGCCTCTGCCACCAACAAAGCCATCCGTTGGTGTTTGCTGGTGTTCGCCAATTAGCGTTATGGTCTGTTGAAAAAACACCCCAAGGCGCCGTTCTCAAGGCAAGGGCAGGGAACTCTCTTCAATGTAATTTTGACAAGTAATTGTTGGAGATTGGTATAAAAATACCTAAAATTAGTTTGTAAGGTATCTGTGGGAGGGTAAGGTTTGTTGAGAAGTAGAATTTGTTCTTTGAGATGGTTGTTTTGGGGAAAATAAAGTCAATAGTTTGATATAAAAATAACGCTGAATCGTTTCAAAAAAGTTAGTTTATTCTCAATGGTTTTTAATATTTAACTGAATTCTGTGTTATTAGAAAAAAATGGAATTTTTCAAAACTATTAAATATAAAAATTAAATATAAATACATAAATGCTTTCATGAATTTGTAAAAGTTGATAGTAGTAAAATATTATTTAATTATTTCATTTACATTATTTGAGGTATCAATGTTTAACACACACAAAAAGGCTTACAAAACGCTATTTATGTTAATGGTTATAATGCGATTGTAACATAGAAATTATTATTTAAAATTATGTTATGGTGTCATCAGACATAAAACATCATAAAAGATCTTAAAATGTATACAGCCGTTTCGGGGATCGAACGAAGTCCCGTCTTCAATGCATGAAAACGACGAATGAATGAAAATCAGAAAAGCCTAACGCGCCCACTATTTTCTGAACTTCTTTCATTGTGCAGCAGTTTAATCAATTGAGAAGCAATGGGAAAGGTTTTTAAAAATTTCTTCATTGTTTAGACATTTTATTTTCCCCCACAAACTGGACAATTGACTGACGGTAAACCTCCTTTTGCAGTGTTCGCACACTCACATGATGAACAAAAAAAAAGAAAAGAAACATAGGGTTATACCTTTGATAAAAAAAAAACTTTGTAAACAGCAAATACAACAGCTTTTTATTTAATTATAAATTTTGTTATAAATTACTTATTAATTTTATTATAAATTACTTATTTTTTTTTTATAAATTACTTATTAATGTTATTATAAATTACTTATTAATTTTATTATAAATTACTTATTAATGTTATTATAAATTACTTATTAATTTTATTATAAATTACTTATTAATTTTATTATAAATTACTTATTAATTTTTTTTATAAATTACTTATTAATGTTATTATAAATTACTTATTAATTTTATTATAAATTACTTATTAATTTTATTATAAATTACTTATTAATTTTATTATAAATTACTTATTAATTTTATTATAAATTACTTATTAATTTTATTATAAATTACTTATTAATGAATAACTTATAACTTACATGATAACTTATTATGAATTACTGAAACTAGTTTCAGTTATCTGACAAACAGTAACAGATTAACGATTAAATTATTTTCAAAACAAGAATGATACTGTTGCTAAATTGAACTAAGTAATTTAAAATAGCTCTAACGAAATTATAAACTTTTATTTTATAACATCGGGGTAGTATTGGTTTCCACTCGGTTTTGTTTCGCTAACCAAAATTTTAATAAACCTATAGCCACGTTTTTCAGAGTGGCGTACAATTAACCAGTATTTTAACATGGTTCTATTCATCAATCATCGTAGAGAAAAAACAAGGACACCATTATTTTCAGAAGATCTTGAACTATTTTATGAAATAATTTTTTTTTAAAAATGTATTTTTAAAAAAAAGTCATTAAAAAAAATTTTAAAATCAAAGAAGGAAAAATTCTAAAAACCATTCGAAAGTTACCAAGAATGTTGATCTATCGTAAAGATTTCGTATTAAATCTCTTATACTTTTCAATTCTGGATATTTGTTTTATATAATGAATGCATTTAGTGGTGTTTTTTTTTTTTTGCTATGAGTGTCTTGTAGGCATCTCAGATGTACAATGTACATCATCCAAACGTTATATTGTTCGACAGAGAAGAAAATGTGGGAATACATCCTAGGAATTAACTGAGCCATTCGTCCATTGCATTGTGAAAATATGTGTACTTTCTACTGTTTTCAAGTATTTGTATTCTATGTATGTAACTTATTTCTAAAAAAAAACTTTTTTAGATTTATGGCTTGCACTTATTGTCTACCCAGAACACAATATACATTGTATTATTCACTATTTCTAGTTTCTATTATTACATATATCTTATATATAAATTAAAGTCCAATTTTTTCGTTGTGACGGCATCACGCCTGAACGGCTGGACCGATTTCACTAATTCTTTTTTCGTTGTGTTTGTTATTCTTAGGAGAAAGATCTTAATGAATGAGTTATTCTAAATTCGAACCCGAACGGGTGTAGGAGTGCAAAACGTGAGCCGATTTCTCCATAGGAATAGCATTGTAAGATTGGAATTTATACTTTTTATAACGAAAATTAAGTATAAGCACGTCAGAGCACGTGAGTTTAATATGTAGGATTTTTATTTGAATATCACTATTTTATTTATTGAATTTAAATGTTTTGATTTTTTTTGTTTCCGAATTTAATTTAATTGATGTTTATAAATGGTAAGAAGTGAAGATATTGCTACAATGTATCATGGCAGTAAAGGCGATTACTATTCTAGATCTGATGAATACTTCTAAGAAATGTTAATTTCCTCTACGTATAGCGTAAAAAATCTTGTGTTTATGAAACTGTCAATTTGGTAGAGCTATGATATGGCCAATTGAATGTTGGCATTGGCGGCTTTTGGCGAAGTTAAAAATTTAGCGTAGGGTAGCTATTCCCATCCAGTTGTATGGGTTAGGGTTAGTTTGAATTATCGTCGCACTAGAGCTATACAAGAGGGATATTGGCCACGGGCGTCTTTATTTAGAACCACAGTCATGTGACGAGCCAACACCTGATTAGGCACCTAATGCAACTTTTACATCGTACGCAGCGTCGGGACTTAATAATTTAAAAATATCGGACGGAAAAATATTTAACGTGCACTCCCACCACATGGGGTATTATTCTTTGGACATTTTTGGCTGCTTTTGCCAAGGATCGATGGATTTTTCGATCAACCTTCAATTAGAATTCAATATTCATAGTAAAGACAAGACAACGTCTGTCGGGTCAGCTAGTACAATATAAAATATAAATATAATATATAATTATAAATATATAATATAAAATATCGGATTCATTTAAACATCATTTACTTAAATCTGGAATTCAAAATAATACCTATTATATATATATTTTTTCCTATTTTAAGTTTAAATCTAGTGGTTCGTAAATGAAACTTTTAGCGTGAAAAATTCAACTCTTCGAACACTGATTCAAATTCAAGAAGATAGATGGCAGCATCAACATCAAACAGTACACTGGTGCAAATTGACGAAGGTCGATGGCAGCATCAACATCAAACAGTACACTGGTGCAAATTAAAGAAGGTAGATGGCAGCATCGACATCAAACAGTACACTGGTGCAAATTATCTTGGTAGATGGCAGCATCGACATCAAACAGTACACTGCTGCAAATTAAAGAAGGTAGATGGCAGCATCAACATCAAACAGTACACTGGTGCAAATTAAAGAAGGTAGATGGCAGCATCGACATCAAACAGTACACTGGTGCAAATTAAAGAAGGTAGATGGCAGCATCAACATCAAACAGTACACTGGTGCAAATTAAAGAAGGTAGATGGCAGCATCGACATCAAACAGTACACTGGTGCAAATTGACGAAGGTAGATGGCAGCATCAACATCAAACAGTACACTGGTGCAAATTGACGAAGGTAGATGGCAGCATCAACATCAAACAGTACACTGGTGCAAATTAAAGAAGGTAGATGGCAGCATCAACATCAAACAGTACACTGGTGCAAATATTCTTGGTAGATGGCAGCATCAACATCAAACAGTACACTGGTGCAAATTAAAGAAGGTAGATGGCAGCATCGACATCAAACAGTACACTGGTGCAAATTAAAGAAGGTAGATGGCAGCATCGACATCAAACAGTACACTGGTGCAAATTAAAGAAGGTAGATGGCAGCATCAACATCAAACAGTACACTGGTGCAAATTATCTTGGTAGATGGCAGCATCGACATCAAACAGTACACTGCTGCAAATTAAAGAAGGTAGATGGCAGCATCAACATCAAACAGTACACTGGTGCAAATTGACGAAGGTCGATGGCAGCATCAACATCAAACAGTACACTGGTGCAAATTGACGAAGATAAATGGTAGCATCAACATCAAACCGATTTTTCTACTACAATTGAAGTTAAAACTTGGGGTATGTAACGCTACACGACTTTCAATATTACCACACAATAGATCAATCATTTAAAGTTAGTTATACCCTCTTAGCTTTAACCAGACGTTGCACGGGTGTACCCTTATTTACGGTGATATGTTTTTAAAACAGCTATGATGTAATTGCAGGTCTGTTCATTGGCGACTTTTGGAGAACTTAACAATTAATACAATACAACTAATACAATAAATCATTACCTTTTATGCGAAAATGCCACATAGTCCCCCTCCCGCACGATGTTTTGACCTCTGACTCTGACCCCGATAAAAGACTGGAAGGCGGAGGGTGTGTGGAGGCGGGGTTTTGGAGAATTTTTTTTTACTCTTACCTTTATAATTCCGCAAAAACCCTTACTTAAAAAAGTTAAATTCAACTTTTAAGATATTATGAATCAAAAAAATATCGAAACATTTCGGTTTTTCCTTTTTTTTTTTAACTAACTTAAATATTTCACTTAAAATAAAATTTCAATTTCAAAAAATAATAAATTCCTTTTTAAAAAAAGTAGCGAGAAACAAACACGAATTTATTGGAGTTTTAGCAATGAAAAAAAAAACCAAAATATTCCTGTAATTTCATTGTTTTTTTATTGGAATAAATATCCTTTTTTTTGCCCCTTAGACTTACCATTAGTAAGCCCAATCGAGGTATGGGGTGGCTGTGAGCCTTAATTTAGAAACCCTGTTTATATATCGCTAAATGGTTCTGGTTGGTTGGTTGACATATATTTTCAGGCTTGTGTGCTTGGTCACAAAGACCCGCTTATAAACCTTCGTCAAGAGGGACGAACACGACATACACACACATATAAGACAGATGCTGCCATCTATCGCCAACTCCACAATTTAGACATGTCCCTGAAGGGGAGGGAAATAGTCTCCAGGGACCTGTTCCCGTGGGAAACTGAGCAATGACCACCCACAGGACTTTCGGACCCAACAGATTTAACGAGCACGTACTCCGCATATACTCGGAGTGTCTTCAGTGGTACCGGGACTCGATCGCGGGACCTTCCGATCTCGAGACCGAGACGCTGACCACTGCTCCCCACAGCCCCTTCTCTGAAGGATTAGGTTAATTAGCAATTTAATCGTTTTCGGCTGTTTATTTCTAGCCTCCTTTATGAACTTTAACCCAGCCAAATTACGCCTCGTATTTTAGAACCGCGGTCAAGTGACGTGGTTGACACCTGAGCTGGCACTCAACTGGACTTCGTGTGATATCGCATGCTAATGCCGTCGGAAATTTGGTTTCCTCAGATTTAACGACCACATCTGTCTTAGTCGTCTATAGGATGTTGCTGGTTTTGAAAGCGAGGCCCTCTGTATTAGGGGCCGTTGTTCTGCTGACCGGGCTACGAAGCCCCAAGTACAGACCTAATTTTTATTTCGCAGCTGAAATTGTGTTGTTTCTTTTACAAACAAAATTAAATTCAATAATGTACACAAACCATCAATAGGAACAATCGTTTATTTGATTTACTTTGTTGAAAGTGCCTAGATCGGGGTTTTTCTCGGTTTTAAACAAGTGGGGGGGGCCTAGTCGGTTAGGTATTCACCTAGCATGCGGAAGGTCCCAGGTTCGGGTCCGGACATCGCCAAAATAACTGCCGACCTATAAACGGCCCGTGCAGCCATATATGAATGTTATACGAATAACACCCCGTGTGGAGGGAGTGCAAGTTAAATATCCTTCAAAGTCCTAACGCTGCGTACGATGCCGCCCTTAACGGTTGCGTTGGGTGCCTACTCAGGTGTCGGCTCGTCACTTGACTGTGGTTCTAAAATACGACGCCCGTCGCCAATAGCCCTCGTGTAGCTCTAGTGCGACGATAATTCAAACTAAACTAAACTCCGTAAGGCCCGTTACGCCCGGGCCTACACTCTTAAAACGAAAGAGTGAAATTCACTCCTATAGGAGAAGTGCATTTTCTGCACCGGAAAGGAGTGGAAATAAACTCAGACTGAGTTAAAACCGCTCGTTTGTTTTAAGAGTGTTGGGACCCAAAATTTACAATGCTGCGACGATAATTCAAACGACGATAATTCGACGATAATTCAAACTAAACTGAAACAACTGGTTTTTACCAAACGCTACTTACATTTACTGTATCAGGATAGCCCACGTATAGCTCTGGTGCGACGATAATTCAAAACCAAAATAAATCAGGTGTTGTCTTTGCCATCTGACCTTTTGTTATGAAATAGGTATAGGTACTGTGTTCCTGATTTATGGTCGGCTCTAGTACAAGGTCATCCATTGACTTTTAAATAAAGAAGTGAAATGAAATGATTAAATGTTTACACGGATGTTAGAATGTTTAGAATAACGAGGGGAGTGTTCGGCCATGTTTCATGGTGAAAGAAGTGAAATGAAATGATTAAATTTTACACGGATGTTAGAATGTTTAGAATAACGAGGGGAGTGTTCGGCCGTGTTTCATCGGGAAAAATGGAAATTAATTCTTGGGAAAAGTAAGTTTTTCTTTATTATATTTAATTATTTTTATAAGAACGGAAATAATTTTGTATTTATAGGAAAACTTCTATCTAGTAGTATGATCCGCATATTTTTGTACGGTTTTGCACCAAATATATCCATCGTCTTTCGATTCATAAAAAAAATGGGTGGATTCGAATCCCGTAACCGGACCCAGTTTAGACTTCATCCATGGAAAGGGAGATTTCGGGGGTCTCCGTGTTATGTCCAGTATAGTACAGGAGCTGGGGAGCCCAGACGGTTAGGCGCTTGCCTAGCATGCGAAAGGTCCCAGGTTCGGGTCCGGGCATCGCCAAAATAACTGCCGACCTATAAACGGCCCATGCGGCCAAAAATGTCCGACCAATAATACCCTGTGTAGAGGGAGTGCACGTTAAAATAGTCTCCAAAGTCCCAACGCTGCGTACGATGTCGCCCTTAACAGTTGCATTGGGTGCCAACTCAGTTGTCGGCTCGTCACTTGACTGTGGTTCTGAAATACGACGCCCGTCGCCAATAGCCCTCGTGTAGCTTTAGTGCGACGATAATTCAAACTAAACTGAACTAAACTTAAACAAGTGGGTTTTACCAAACGCTACTTACATTTACTATATCATTATAGCCCACGTGTAGCTCTGGTGCGACGATAATTCACAACCAAAACCAAAATAAATGAGGTGTTGTCTTTGGCATCTGACCTTCTGTTATGAAATAAATATGTACTGTGTTCCTGATTTATGGTCGGCTCTAGTACAAGGTCATCCATTGACTTTTAAATAAAGAAGTGAAATGAAATGATTAAATGTTTACACGGATGTTAGAATGTTTAGAATAACGAGGGGAGTGTTCGGCCATGTTTCGTCGGAAAATGGAAATAATACTTGGGGAAAGGTAAGTTTTTTTCTTTATTATAGTTAATTATTTTTATAAGAACGGAAATAATTTTGTATTTGTAGGAAAACTTCTATCTAGTTGTATGATCCGCATATTTTTGTACTGTTTTGCATCAAAATTTATCCATCGTCTTTCGATTCATAAAAAAATGGAGATTTGAATCCAGTACCGGACCCAGTTTAGACTTCATCCATGAAAAGAGAGATTTCGGGGTCTCCGTGTTATGTCAATACATATAGTACAGATTTCAAAAATCCTTAGTTTGTTGCATATCAATAAGACTGATAAGAATTTTCAGTATAACTTTTGACTAGAATCACTTATAATTGAGACGTGCAGTCTGTGTCTGACCCAAACTAAATTTCTCACTTGTCAAGGGGCCCGGATGGCGAGTGGTTTGGACCATACGCTAGCAGTCTGCGCGCTGTACTGCGGGTTCGATTCCGCCTTCGCACTGGATGTACTTTTTTCTCTGTGACAGTAAAAATTTTTTTGGTGTCTTACTTGACGAAGGCTATAAGCGAGTCTCTGATCAAGCACACAAGCCGGAATATATATTACCTACCCTACCTTGTCAACTATGTGAAATGGATCATGTACCGCTTAGTTCCTTTTTTATGACGTCATAACACGGAATTTCTTAAAGAATTTTCTGTCGTTCTACAAACAGTTATCAAAATCAGGAATGTCTGATTTATTCCAATCATTTATACGATAAGAAAATCGCCCTGAATCGTCTGCGCTGTTTTGAGAGCAAACGATAAATTCGATAAGGAACGATTAAACTTGAAAGTAGTATACTTATGTACTGTTTATCACTTTCTCACGTAAATTGAAAGAGGAAAATATTTGTTTTATAAAAGTGATCGAAAGATATCACGCTCTAAGCTGTTGCCATGTCAGTTCCATCGGTTAGTACACTAGTGAACTATATTCAGCTGTGTGCTGGTCACAAAGACCGTTATAAACCCTCGTCAAGAGGACGGACACGACATATCGCAACCAAAAGATGGAATTAACTCAACATTAGAACCCTCGAAGAGGGACGTAGACTGTTTCTTTTATTGCCATTGTACCCACTCGCACCAAAGATTGAAATTACTCCTATAGGGGAGTGCTTGTGTCCGGGAAGATGCGGACACTCAACTGAAACTGCCACTAGCTTTAGAGCGAAAGTTTTGCAGTCAAACTGTTACACCAGTCGATTCCATAGCCGTGAAGGTCCAGTTCGGGTCCGGGATGCCAATACTGCGACCTATAACAGTCGTCGCAAAATTCCGAGAATATACCCGTGTGGAGGAGTGCCGTTAATACCTTCGAAGTCCTACGCTGCGACATATGCTTTTACGGTTGCAGTGGTCTACTCATGGTCTGTCAGCTCGTCCTGACTGTTTTCAAAAACGACCCCGTCGCTATAGAGCCTCGTGAGCTCAGTGTCGCGGAGACATTCACTAAACAATAACTGCCGACCTATAAACGGCCCGTGCAGCCGAAATATCAGACGAATAATACCCCGTGTGGAGGGAGTGCACGTTAAATATCCTTCAAAGTCCTAACGCTGCGTACGAGGTCGCCTTTAACGGTTGCGTTGGGTGCCTACTCAGGTGTCGGCTCGTCACTTGACTGTGGTTCTAAAATACGACGCCCGTCGCCAATAGCCCTCGTGTAGCTCTAGTGCGACGATAATTCAAACTAAACTCCATCAGGCCCGTTACGCCCGTGCCCCAAAAAATTTAGTAATTTTTATTCTAATTAGAGTTGCTCGCCTGAAACTTCAGTAAATTTGGTTATTTTGTTTACCCGCATTATTTGTAAAGCTATGAAATAAATCATTAAAATAAACGGCGAAATGATTAAAGGTAATGATTATGTTTAATATTTTTACGCTCTAGCTTTCGATTTTGATGAATGTAAGATAATTTAAGAAGAAAAAAAATTGCTCTTTATTCCACAAAAATATAACTATGTGCTGTTTACCTAATAAATATTTAATGAACCATCGAAAAATCGAATTGTGCTATATATATTAAGATGTAAATTCAAACTTATTGATACAACAAAACTAAAATTTTCTTTCAAACATTCGTTTTACGTAAAGTTTTTCATGCGATTGTCGATGTGGCAACAGCTATTTCAATGAATACAAATTAAATGTCAATCTAATTTAAATGGGTGGACAACAGTATTAAAAATAACTCTCTAATTTTATACCTTTTCACCATATACCTTTTGTGTTAGATTGATTTTCAACTATACAAGAAGTTCTTAAAGAACTAAAAAATAGGCTACTTTCCTGTTACTTAAATACTTACTTGATAAAAAATTAATGAATACTTACTTGGTAAACAATTAATGAATACTTTCTTTGTAAACAATTCATGAACAATCAAAGAATCACATTGTGCTACATTTTATAACGTCATTCGAAACTGATTCATGAAAAATTATTTTGCTTCAAATATTTTTAAACAAATAAAGTTTCTCATGCCATTGTTAATTTGCAACAGTGATTTAAATGACTCAAAATTGTATTTCAATGCTAATTCAATGGGAAATTCGCCGACAGATAGTAGATTTATGTCCGTCCGGACGTACAGACAGACGGACAAAAAGCCTGAAAATTGGGTCTCTGAGGTCATAGCTTTCTAACAAAAAGAATTTTTAAGATCCGATTGATAGAACCGATTTTGGAAGGGGGACTACGGACAGACGGACATCGACCGCATGGCAATACCTACTTTTTCATTTTTTTTAATTATTTCGAATTAAAAAAAGAAAAGAAGGCTAAAAATGCATTGAAATTTCCTCTAAAAGATTGCTATCCACACCCAAATACCTTACGAAAAATTTGTGTTTTTAACTAGGCAAGTTAACTTTAAAATATTGTAAGAAGCAAGTCCAGTGATTGCAATATATCAAAATATCAACATCGGTGTATTAAGTAATATTGTTGCATTATTACAGAGAAAGTGGATGCTTATATTATAAGAAATTTATCGGAAAATTTCCAAACTTCTTGAGTCATTTTCTTTGAACTTTTCATACCTTGTCAAAATTTCATTGGTATATTTCTTACATGGATTGTGCATAATCCGGTGAAGATATGTAATACTTTCTTTGCCACTTTTAAGGGGGGGGGGGGGCAGACACCCAAAAAATTTTTTTAATGACATTTCAATGTTTTTAGTGTTTCTTAACATATGAAATCGTAGCTTTACAACGATATCTTACTTCCAGTACTCAAAACTTTTATTGTATTTTTAGTATTTTTTTAAGCAAACGTTGTTTTGGTAAAATCCAGTCATGTTCTGTAGGTAAGAAACCAGTATTGTTTACTTTAAACGCTTATATCTCAAAACTTTTTCAATGTTCATGTGCTTTTTTCTCAATCTACTATAAGTATCAGCCCGAAATTTTTTTATACGTATTCAAGAAATTGGTTTCTAAAAACCGCTAGAGGGATTTGAGCATAACTGTCTTTTTCTTTCTTTTTAATGTTATTGATGTTTTTCTCGGTGAACAATATGAAGTTTCACTTAAAAATTTATAATTTAAAAACTAAACAAAAATTTTAAAAATGCCCCCAGTAAAATATTATTAAATATCCATTTAACAACTAGTAAAAATTTCATTAAAAAGTATCGAGTAGATTCTGAGAAAAAGGTACATAATCAAGGTCAATTTAACATGGGATTCGATGGAATGCTTCGGTCCCCCTTTAAATAATGTTACGGACTTTCACCACATCCTGATCATTGCGTAACTCATTTGAAGAGTACAGGGGAAAAACCGCTTAATTTCGTAGAAAACTTTCCTCATCAGGCCTCTTTGGCGATGAAAGCGAGTCATCGCCTAAACTGGTGTGAGGAAATCGGTTACTCACTTCGTTTTTCTCTCCCGGCAACCCTGATTTACGCCAGAGATCAGCGGGCACGAGTCACACGGTTGTACAGCGAAAGAAGGACCGAAAGGAAAACCGGTTTCCTGTCGCCAATGTCCGCCAAGCAGATACAATTACGGGACTACTCCTAATAAATCATGCGGTTCTTCCGCTGTACTCTTCATTTATCAAAGACACTCAAATTGAAATTGTTATCTTATGTAATCATTTTTAGTTTTATATGTTTACAATTTTAACTTTTACTTGATTAGTAATATTTTTAAATTTAATTTCTAAAGCTCCTTATTTAATTTTCTATTTAAATAAAGGGGAAAAATGGAAATATTGAAGAAAATTCATGTACAAATGTGGAGTGTGTACCTTATAAACAGATTCGTCGAGTTTCGGTTAGACGGTTTCCTAACATATTCCCGACAACCGAGGGCCCGACAAGCCAGAAACCCGATAGCTGAAATATCGACAGGACATAAACCCGACAAGGAAATGATGTCTACAGGGACGAAATTCCGACTAATCAATAAATTAATGCGGTTATTATTAATTAAGGGCAATTTAATAATTTTTGCATTAGTATTTTTTTGCATTATTTGCTGTCGGGTTTATCGCCTGTCGGGTTTATGTCTATGCCCCCAGTTAGACATCCACCAAAAAATAATGATGCTGACAGCACTAGGAGATGATTATAATATACAGATGGTTTGCTATATAACCAGTGGGGAGGAGAAATCAATTTGCTAAGTGAAAGATTAGATAATATACAAGAAACCGTAATGAGGAAGTTGCATGAATTTCAAATTCATTGGCAGACAATAGCCCCTTTTAAAAACACGTCGAATGCTACTTTTCACACTAGTAAAAAAGTTATTCAATTAGTCAGTAATTGAGTTTTAAGTAGGGGATACGTCACTTCCGGTAAAAACACTCACAATCCTCTTGCAGTGCGTAATGACGTCAGGCTTGGCTTTTTTGTCCATTGGCGTGCAATTTCTAACCAACTTCTGTGCGATACATCTGTTGAAAATACAAAATGTGTTTTGAATGATCCCATATAGGAATAGGATTATTTAGAATAAGTGGTTTTTCAGACTTGGTAGATCTCCTACGAAGATTTCGATTGATCCAACAAATGACTAGGTCTGAAGTGTCAACAGCGCGCTCTTGTACGATTTTAAATTCAACAACCAAGCAAGAAACAAGCTGTTCTAATTTATTATCAAAAGCTGGTTTAAGTGAGCAGTATGTTCTTTTAAATAGAACGTTTTGAAAAACGTTGCATGTGTATTTTAATTATGGACATGCTAACCGTAGCACCATTTTTAGAAAAAATCGCCAAATGGTGTGTTGCTACGTCAGACGCCGTTTTCGGTCACGTGAATTTCATGGAATTTTAATAGGTATATTTCGAGTAAAACTAATCATTTTTGATGATTTTTAAGCTAATATTTAGAATCTGTAGCTTCTAATGTTCCAGAAAATGGTATAAGTTCCTCATTAAGGGAACAACGCCGGGTTTATGTCTATGCCCCCAGTTATAGGTAGGTAGGTAGGTTTGAATTATCGTCGCACTACAGCTACACGAGGGCTATTGGCGACGGGCGTCGTAATTTAGAACCACAGTCAAGTGACGAGCCGACACCTGAATAGGCACCCAACGCAACCGTTAAGGGCGACATCGTACGCAGCGTTGGGACTTTGGAGCATATTTAACGTGCACTCCCTCTACACTGGGTATTATTCGTCGGACATTTTTGGGCTGCACGGGCCGTTTATAGGTCGGCAGTTATTTTGGCGATGCCCGGACCCGAACCTGGGACCATCCGCATGCAAGGCGAACGCCTAACCGACTGGGCTCCCCAGCCCCATGCCCCCAGTTAGACATCCACCAAAAAATAATGATGCTGACAGCACTAGGAGATGATTATAATATACAGATGGTTTGCTATATAACCAGTGGGGAGGAGAAATCAATTTGCTAAGTGAAAGATTAGATAATATACAAGAGACCGTAATTAAGGGAACAACGCCGGGTTTATTAAACTAGCTAAGCATATCTTCAACGATTTTGATTTGTGATAAAATATTTATCGAAGGCTTAAATAAAGTTTTTAAAAAAATCTTATCAAGATAGGAAAAGATTAGGACCTCTTACATGAGAGATCTTTATCCTCGAGATACTTTATAGCAAATATGAATAAATAGATTTGATGAACTTGTTAAACGCATTGTGGGAGATATGAACTAGAATATTCGATAATCTTAAAAGATATGTTGGACGCGTTTCATAAAGCAAATATCATTAAATGGGACGTTATACTAACTTTTTTTTATAAAAGCATGGGGAGATGTTTTCAACTTGATACAAGAGATACTTGATACAACAAGATACAAGATACTTGTTTTTGAAAGATACTTGTGACAACAAGATACAAGATAACAAGAAAGATACAACAAGATACTTGTTTTTGAAAAATAGCACTTTCAAACCGCTTTACAAGTAGGGGGAACCAGGGACATATGACCCCACTCGAAGTTTTTTGCTTGTAACTTTTAAAAAACACTATTTATGAATGTGTAAATGCAGATAATTTATACTTCATAAAGTAGTACACAATATATATTAGTATTTTTCTGTAGTATTAACTGCAATAGTAGTAAAATATAAATTATTTAAAACTTTAGTTTTGGGTCATGTATCTCAATGAATAGGGATACATGACCCACCTATTAGGGATACGTGACCCAACCCCAAAATGTGGTAGTATAACTTAAAATAATCAAAAAACTTTTACCAAATAACAAAACTAATATCATATTATAAAGTTTATATAGATTTTATAGTATTTTCAGACAAAATTATTACTTTTTATTTTTATCTCATTAATTATGCTTATATTAACGAAATAATCAAATTTAAAAGTAAATTCTGTTCGATATACAAAACTGGGGCTTCTTTTATTTTGCAGAGAAAACACATAAGGTTGAAGAATCGCTACTATTTTATCAATATCATTTTGGGATGTATTATCCATTTTAGGACATTTAAAACACTTTCCATCGATTTTTTCTGCATATTGAATTGTAAGCTCGTTAAAAAAAATTCCCTTGTACCTTCCAAACAAACCTTATACTTCGTTAATGACCCAGTCAATTACTTTTGGGACTCCCGTGATTTTTAAAAAAATTTACTTGGTCTACTTCTGTCTACTTTTGTGTTGTTTACTTGGGTCACATATCCCTAATTGGTTTGGGTCACAACCCTAATTGGTTTGGGTCACTTATCCCTAGTTGCACTTTTTTTGTTTAATCCCAAAACAAAGTCATTTGCGAATAATTACATTAGCACTATTATGCATGTAACTGTAGCTAATAGCATGAACTAAACAAATAACTAATTGAAAAACTTTTAAGAACTCTTTCTTTTAAACCAAAAAATGTAAACCGAAAAACCTTATGGCCTCAAAAATTTACTTTCAGTGCATGAAAACGTATTTCTTCGCATAACTTAACAAATACGCAATGATTCAGCTCGTTTTTTTCACCATGTGATCAACTAGCTGAAAGGAAAAAAGTGATGCCACTTTCAACTCACAAAACTTTTCCATTGCTTGAGAAAAGGCATTGGTTTTTCATGTTCCTTAGGGGTCAAATGTTATTTTCCCTTGTCAGTTGTAAATTAAATAATCCGTTTACACTCTTTTCACAACCTCAATTAATTTAAAGTAGTGTTTTGAGAATTGCAAAAAAACGTAAACCATTTCAGTTAAACATTCGTTCATTCAACCATAGATTTAAGATTGTATATAAAAAGTTGTCTTTTTGGCAGAAAGTTTTAATTAAGTGTTGCGAATGTTATACATAGGTAAACTATATTTTGCAAATTCATGAAAATGCTTTTAAGACTAATTTAAATTAATTAATAACTCGTTAGTATAGTTGTTATTTAACATGCAACTCTTTATACCCTCATTATAGCTTAAAGACTTAATTATTATTGCTTTAAGACAGTTTTTAATCACTCGTTATAACACTGCAATCAAGTTTATCGATAAAATTTTTTAGATTTTTATATAATATCGATTATATCACTAATACGTGGAATGAAAATGCTTATTAAGTAATATTATATTCGTTATAATAATATCATATTTCATAATAATCAGTAATATTATTTATCCATTTGTTAATAAAAAAAAATGATGCTATCACA
Organism: Oedothorax gibbosus; assembly: GCA_019343175.1. Lineage (NCBI taxonomy): Eukaryota > Metazoa > Arthropoda > Arachnida > Araneae > Linyphiidae > Oedothorax > Oedothorax gibbosus. The sequence goes on along the minus strand of CM033280.1, from coordinate 6,588,208 downwards.
AACGGTTCATCAGTCCCCGTCATTGCTTTCTATTCCTGTAAATATGTTACGGCCAAATCTCGAATTCAGCCACTTCGTGACTTGACGGGCCAAATCGCGAAGTGTCTAAGAAAGCTGTAAATTGGCTAGCCAATGTCCGATCTTTTCTTGATTTCGGGAATTGGCCGGCCAGATTGCGAACTGGGATGGGAGGATCAGTCAAAGTTATAAGGAAAAAAATCTTGGCCACGCATTATTGGCCACTGTACCAGCAGAACAACTTATTCCGGTTACTACATCATCAACTGTTTATCGTTTTTCGTGGGCTTTTGACATTTTTGAGGCTCTGTAATTAAGTAAATCGTCACGTAAATCGTAAAACACCGGCTAATCGGACTTTTTCTTGTTACATAACATCGGTTTACATAATATGTAGACCGATATTATGTAACAAGAAAAAGTCCGAACAACCGGTGTTAAAGGAACAAACACGTTTTTCGGCTCTACTGAAAAGTTGAGAAAGTGAGATAGCACATGTGGGTAAAAATATAAAATGACGAACTTCCTTATTCTTATGTAAAGCGGAAACGAGAAGTATATGTGGTGCAGATAAAGGGATTCTAAAATAATGAGTAATCTATCGTACCGTTCAAAGTGTTCGAGTAGAAATTTTCGGCCTTCTCAGGTTCGCAAGTCAAGAAAATTATCGGTTTGGAAGTTGTTCATTTAGTTGATTGGTAAAAAGTTAATTATTTAACAGCATAGCCAAATAAAATTCGATTTCTCCATGCGATTATTGATAAAAGTTATCACTATTTTATGAGATTTTTACTATCAATATAATCACATAAAATATATCAAAGCTAATGCAAATGAACCAACACAATCCAATCATTTTCAGCAAACACAGTTTGATGTTTGAAGTATTTACAGCAACCCTAGATGTAACAAAAGTCCTTGGACGTGTTAGTACACTAACTAGTTTTAAAGCCAAATGCTCGTAAAAATTGGGTCTCTAAGAAAAGAAAGAAATAGATGTTTATGTGGCGGTCAGCACAAATACCATATACTAGCCCTCGCGAGTGAGTCATTACTTTGTCGCAGACGGTTCAGTATTGGGCTAGCACGCAAGAGGTTCCTTGATAAAAACCGGGCCGATAAAATAATGTTTAATTTACCAATAAAACTAAATGATCAACTTGCAAACCGATCAACTTTCTGGGCTTGCGAATCGAACCGTTTCTGATAATTTCTACTTGAACACTTTGAATGTTGGGTACGATAGATTACTCATTATTTTAGCATCCCTTTATCTGCGCCGCATATACTTCTCGATCCCGCTCCACATTCCCATCAACTGATATCTGAACCTGATATCTCTTGATATCTATTTCTGATTCGGCGACAGATCCAGTATCGGCGACTGATGTAGATACGGCGACAGATCAGATCCAGATTCGGCGACAGATCCAGCTGTTTATCGCAAAAATGGCGCATCTGTCGCCGAAACTGAAACAGGAAAACATGTTGTATCACTGGGTTTTGTAATCGCCTATCGCTTTTACGCATATGCGCAGCATCGGATGTTATTTTCCGCATGACTCTTTAAGTTTGCGCAAGGCTGCAAATGTGGGATCAAGGTTAGCCGAGTTGCTGGGCATAGTCGAAGACTCTTTAATGAGGTTAAAAATAAGATTTGGCAAACCTAAACCAGACAAATATGAACACAGCTGTAGACAGTCGAACTCGTTCATAGCGTGTCCTGGTTTATCGGGAACCCGGAAACAGAAATACTTAGTTGCTCCCAATGTTAAGTCTATGGAAGGGAAATCGCTTGTTACGAGCAAGCCGCGGATTTAACTAGGAATTTTTTTTCAACTAAGAAGTCAGTTAAGAAGTTAACTACTTTTGTAGACAAGTTCACTTCACCCCCTTTGTACATTTTTCCTAAAAATCAACTTAAAATTAAGAGAAAAATGGAGTTCAAATTCCAGTAAAATTTGTTTCTGGACTCCAATTTGATAAAAGTTTACATAATAATATTTATCGTGGCTTTCCGAACCATACTTTAAAGTATTAGAGGGAAAAAAATATCGATTCGATTGGCGTTTGTTTCACTGTTTTCTTTATTAGTTTCAACCCAGACCAAAAGAACACATGTTCAAAGTATTTTCACGCGTCGCAAAGAAAAGGTAGAGAAAATATGCATTGTATATGATTTTTAAGTACTTTCCTACCATCATCAGATGATTCAGCTGCTGTTTAGACTATGCAAGTTAGCGGTTGGACGTTAATTAGTATGTGTTTTGAAGTTTCCCGGGTATCCAACGTCCAAATCAAAACGTTCAAATAGAAATACGATTTGGAAAAATGTCACGTGAAATTATGGGTTAGGGGGTGGGGATCCAGCCAAATATTGTGAAATATCACCACCGGGATAAAAAAAAAATTCGCCAAAACCGCATCACGTAATTTACGGACGGCCCCGTTCTTGCAACAGCAAGAGTACCGTGGAGAGGGGGAGGGGTCATACTTGTTTTGACCATTGGTCAGAGGGTTGAATTCAATGACAACGTTTACTAATTTTTTTATGGCATATATGTCAAATAAGTCGACAGGGAAACTTCGTAAAAATTAAAGATCTTTTATTAAGACTTATTCATCAGGATTCAGGAAGAGATTGATTTGACGTCTGCAGTCGACGAAAGAGTGTGATCGAATGTGTACAAAAAATGGCGAAAACATCCGTGCTCTGTTTCACTGACCAATTACATCCATGGGAGAGTTGAAAGATCAATTAAAAATATGTGCTGACTAAATAGTTTTAGTGGGAACGAATTGATCTAAGCGACTGTTTGTCGATGACAGGGTGTGGTTGGGATATTAAAGTACTAAGTGATATTAAGGATATATGAGAAAGATAATTTAAGTTATTAAGTTTAATTGGGGTACAAAAATTAAAATTTAATTGGGGTTAAGTTATGATATGTCATATATTTTACGATTCCAACCTGTTCAATGATAATAGAGTTCTCCAAAAACGTGCAGACCTTTTTTGAAGCGAGAGATGTCAATGAAGTGTTTCGGGCGATAATTCTGTAGTGGTTCACCACAGACTCATCATGCCAGTGGTGACATCGGACGTGATGCCGTCTAAAGATGCACTTTGTCAACTTTCAAGCTACCAAAGCAAGTGTCCTAAGATTCAAAGCAGGCATCAAAGTCCTGAGATTCACTTCAGGCAGCATCAAGGCTCCATACTAATCGTTCCTCTTCCGACCAAAAATTTTGGCGCAAGATTGCACCGGAATCCTGGAACTTCCTAGCTGCCACCACTATTTGGAGCGTGAATTTACCAATTTTGTGGTAAAACCATAACTTTGATACACCGAAAAAGGGATGAATCAACACTCCAAATAGTGGTGGCAGCTAGAAAGCTCCTGGATTCCGGTGCAAAATTTTTTGCAGTGTGGAAGGGGGAGTACGGTGGTGGTTCACCACAGGCGCAACCTCAAAATAGCATCCACGCTGAATTACTACTGTGGTTGTTCGTTATTTTATGGCGATAGAAATTCAAGCTGATTCGAAACACAAACCAACAAGATGAAAAGTAGTAGTTCTATTTAATAACATTTTAACTTAGTTTTAGAATATCAATTAATGCCAAACAAAATTACAAAAACGTCCTTTCAATTCTACAACATCTCTTCGTCCATTTTTAGTTTCCAATACACACGACACGGTCACAGTTATTTTCGCTTCACTCTTTCCAGACTTACAATGATGATTGTGGCGCCCTCTGGCGCCCCCAGATGAGTTGGACAAAGTCTGATCTCCACAACTACTACTACGTAACTACCAGTCATTTAGATTATAATAGTAATTGTAGTATAAAAACAGAAATAACTCGTAACCATCTTGAGGATCCTTTTGGTTATCTATGGGTTGCCGAGGCTTGGACTATGGGCTCGCATGCAAGAGGGGAAGAGATCAAAACCGGGGCACTCCGTACCTCTTCGAAGCTTCTCCTTAAGAACCAAAGCTTAGGAAATGGACATGGAAAAATTGCACAGCCAGTTAACAAGCTTTTTTAAATATGTAGAAAAATGAAAGAATAAATTCTTTAGTAAGAACATCTTTCTTTTTTAGAGACTCGATTTTTATGAGCACTCGGCTTTAACGATTAGATGTTGCAATCCCTTCGTGCTCGTTATAAAGACAGCGTGGACTTTCCCCCCGCGTCAGATGCACACAGATAGAAAATTTCTGAAAAGCGTGGCTTTTGCGTACCATGGTTTGCGACTAAAAGAATCCACAAATATCGTCCCTTTCTAATGTTGTACACTCTTAAAACAATCGAGCGGTTTTAACTCAGTCTGAGTAAATTTCCACTCCTTTCCGTGCCGAAAATGCATTTCCCCTATAGGAGTGGATTTCACTCTTTTGTTTTAAGACTGTATGAAAGACGGTTTTGAATTTTTTTATGTAATGCAAAACCCATATGTTTTTTAGTTTTAACCACTCTAGTATACGGTTACAAAATTCCAGGTTTTCCTCCAAAAATTCAGAAAGAGAGTAGGAGGAGAGAGAAAATCAAAATGTAAGTCTAACAAATACATATTACAAAGACATATTTCTAAAAACTACAGATATATATTTTTGTAAGGGTTTTCGCGAGTGATGTTTATAGCATTGATTTAGACCATTTGAAACCAACTGTAGTAGAACTTTAAGTATATGATGATTGCTTTATTAGAACTATTTCCAGTTATGATAACATATATCTTTTGCTGCTAAGAAGAGTTATTTGTTAATCACTAAGGATTGTAGATTATTTATTTAACCACTTTCGATTTATCACATGTGGGTTTAGCAGATAAAGTTCATGGCTTTCCAAGAAACTATAATAAAGAGTTGTATGCTTCATTTTATTTTTCCGTCTTACTTAAAACTATGCTAAGGTGCTTAAAATATACAAATTTCTAACTTTTGAGACGGACTATATGACTCTTGTACAAAAGAAATGAATGAAACAGCAAATTTTTAATGGGGGGAGAGAGTTATTTACACCCAGATTATGGGCGTTACCCCACTTCTTTTTCTCTACTTCTGCCACTGCCAAAACTCGATCTAAAAGTGCCATAAAGAATGTGACCAGTATTAACTTTTAAAAAGTAAAGTAAAAAAGTAATAAATTTTTTTTCGAATGCTTATACAACATTTTTAAAACATAGTCATTGATATCTCGTGCTAACACCTGTTGTAAATAGTATAACGAAAGTGCGCCTTCAATCTATATCAATAACACTAAAAGTATTTGATACACTGCGATGCAAAAGTTTAGACAATGACTTCATTTAGCTGTAAAAAAAATTGTTATAGCAAATCAAACAATTATGTTTCAATTATAGCAATAAAAAATACTTTTTTAATATGTTTAGGAGGTTTTTGTAACTCTACTATCACAATTGAAGAGCTTAGTGGAAGAACGTGCTAAGTGACAAAAAGGTGAAAACGAGATAATGAGCTTCAAAGTTTTTAGTTTGCAACTTTTCTGTCATTCACAAAATCAGTTTTTTTTGCTTGATATTTTAGTTTGGTTCTTCAAAATGCTTGGTGGCTTTTGGCTTAGCCGTAATTTACGTCATAACGCGTCATTTACAAAACACGCTTGACACCTCATGCACTTGGCACGTTCTTCCTCCGAAGTGCTTCAGATTTTGGCCAGTCGCTTAGTGGAAGAACGTGCTAAGTGACATTTTTTAGGTAAATTTGATCCATAAACGTTTCATAATTTCTGTACTAAAATTCCGATTTTCAAAATTCTTTTTCTGTTTGGAAGATAGGACTTAACAGATATATTTTATACTTATTAATCGTTTGCCTGTCCGTCCATCATTTCGTCCGTCCGTCTATATCCCTTTCAATTTCCGATCCAAAGTCTCTGATTTTGAAAATTCTTTTTCTTTGGGTTCGGAAGTAAAAAATGAGATGACTACAATGTATAGTGTTTGGCCACCTGCCTGTACGTCTGCTTTTTTGTTTCTGTCCGTACGTCCTACTACCCCCCCCCCCCCCACACACACACACACACAACGTCCTTTGTACCCGTCCAATTTTTAAAGTTATTACTTTCAATTACCTAATATAAAATATAAGGTAATAAAATTATTGCAATAGGGGTCAATAATCCAAAATGAAGATTTTGCGCTTTCTACACGTTTTGGAGGGTGCTCATTCTAAAAAATTGGGTTTTTTTTACATTGATCCGTCTGTCTGTCTGAAACTACTTTACAGTTTAAAATAAAAGAGCTACGGACTTAAAATTTAGTACACGGGTTCCTAGTTCCTGTTGGACGTCATAATAAGGTTTTCGAGAAAATTGCACATGCGCAAGTAGAAGCTGCTATAAACTTTTTTTGGTTTTAAGGGTATTGTTGAACAACAAAAATAGATAGACTTCTAATTTGATACACATGTTCCCTGTACTAGTCGGACGTCAAAATAAAGTTTTCTACAATATTGTGCATGTGCAAGGAGTAGCTGCCATAGAACTTTTTAGGTTTGGAAGTTATTGAAAATACTTTATAAGATATATATAACTTTTAAATGAGCGTATTGATATATAGTGTTACACATCCCTAGTTTTTTTTAAGATATCAGTCACCTATCTTATACTTTTTAATCGTTCGTCTGTCCCTACTATAAGGATTTCTTTGAGTATTTAAGTTAAAAGAAAGTAGGTTATATAAGTTATTTTAGAACTTCTTGCTTAATGTTAGATGAGTAAGTTTTTAATTGAAAATATTTTTTTAAAAATACCATTATCACTGAAATTATAAACTAAATACTTTGAAGAATAATAAGACAAATCAACTTAATAAAAAGTATACAAAAATATAGTAAAAGATACACAAATGCATTTGAATTTAATAAATATTAAATTTAAAAGACTTATAAAAATAGATTATAATGTAAGATGTAAGTTTTCGCAAAATAAATTTTTAAATAGTTTTTAGATAAGAATTATCGAATTTAAAAACAAACTTTGATATTAAAAAAATAAGTAAAAATAAGTTGTGTGGCAAGATATAGATCCTAAGGTTATTTACGTTTTTCTTTCTCCTTTTCAATTAAGGGTTTAATCGATTTTAAGAAAGCTACTTTAATTTACAGCATTTCTACAACGGTCGAACATGATCGTTTAAACAATTTATTTTTACAATCGTGATGCATAGTACTTTTTTAAAGTCATCGATATTTTAATAAATATTAAGAATTTATAACGTTTTATACTTTATCACTTTATTTTTACATCAATTATTATAAAATATTTTAGTTTTACATAACAAAGCAATATCTTGATTAAATTTGTACTTACCGTATAAGCTTTTATTCACACTTTCAAGCAAAAATTCAGCTTTCCGCTTGCTTCTTAATTCCATTTTAATAATTTTAGGAGTTTAGGACATTGCACAAAATGCGTTCGATAGCTTTAGAGATCAAACGTAAAATGGCTTTAAAACGATTTTTGTACCCATAATTCATTTTTTTAATTAAACCAGATGCTTTTGAATGTTCGGTGCAATGTTAATTTAACGCGAACTGCCATCTCCATAGAGCAGGTGCAACTTTGTTTTAATTATACCATCTGTTCGCTGCTAAATTATCTATGTTTATTACAATAAAAATCAGACGACATTCAAAGTAGACGTTATAAAATGTTAAAACCTTTAACTCCGTTTAAATTTAAAATCAATATGCATTTTTTCCTATTTTGCTAAATGCACTTAAAACCCAGTTTTACGCAATATAAATTTTATATCATTGATTATATTTAATAATTAAAGTTAATTAGGAGATATTAATTACATTTTGTTGAATTTTTTTTGATTAAAACTACAAAAGAACCATTTGTTTTGCTATTAATGCAAGCGAAAGTATGAAAAATTTCCGCAAACGTGTCACTTAGCACGTTCTTCCACTAAACGATCGTTCCGGAATCGGGCGATTTCGGTGGAAGAAAATGCTAATGATCCTTAGCACGTTCTTCATCGAAAAAGTGACGAAAACGCGTGCACCTACCAACTTCGTATGCGAAAAATATACGAAAAAAATAATAATACGAATAAAATAATAATACGAATAAAAATAATACGTAAATAAATATACGAAAATTGAAAGCTGTTATGTTTAAAGCAGGTAATAACATGATCATTGACACAAAAATCTCAATTTTTTCAAAAATGTCACTTAGCACGTTCTTCCACTCAGCTCTTCAATTCTAAATTTTACAGCTAAATGAAGGCATTGTCTAAAATTTTGCATCGCAGTGTAGTATGACGAAAGTGCGCCTTCAATCTATATCAATAACACTAAAAGTATTTTATAAGAACTAAAAGTACTACTACATTTTTCAGTTGAATAAAATATATTTTTAATGTTTGTGCTTATTCAGGTGCATATGGAGTTTTCTACATAAACTTTTAGTTGCCATTTTGCAGCCAGTTAAATAAACTGTTGTTGACGCATAGTTTTATTGCTCAAAATATAGATAAATTGTTATAACACAATGGGAACAATGGGAATGGGATCTCTTTAAATAGAACGTGTGTGTATTAAGTATATGGAATAAGATCGCAGTCACTACAAAATCACCTTCTTGATACAAAGTATCAATATATCAAGTACTCATTTACCGAGTTGTACAAATACTTAAAACAGCATCATGTCTTGTAAGTGCTCTCTTTCAGGCTGTTCTTCCAATAGCATTGTTTGGTAAGTCCATTGTGCATATATTTTTTACTTTGAATGATATTAAAATTATCATATTTCACTACGTTAAAGTCAAACTCTGCCTGAGTCTATATCAGCCTACGGAGCTATACCCCTTTACTTTTCTATTGGGGCAACTTGGCCGGGATAGCCTGGTTGGTAGAGTGTTGAACTGGCACACCTTAGTTTGCGAGTTCGAGCCCTGCCGGCCGAAGACCCCCGATGTACGCAAATGGTGACTGGTGCACGTTAAAGTCCGACGTGGTCGCAAAGTCCTCGCAAGTTCCCATACAAAATCAATACCTCTGAGGGTGACAAGCCAATTCTGGGATCCTCTGCTTTGCCTCTGTCTCTAAAAATTAGATGGATCCACTTACGAGGAACTCGAACACTTCTTCCACTCGAACGAGGAACTCGCATAAGGCCCGTTTACATGAGCCATCGAATCCATGGAATGCCAAACCCTCCATTATTGGAAAAAGTGGTCGAGCAGGATTTCTAACCAAACTCGCAATCAACCAATCAACCCCCTTTCGTAAAATAAGGCGTTTACATGTAAACCCGGGTTTTGATGACATAATGGCGTGACGTAGCTGCGCGGGACATCTGACATTTCTTGACAACTACACTTGGGGTTTTGCTTACATACGATTCGCATGCTCAATGATCATTTCTATATCTTTAATCCAATATAGACATGGAAAGGGCTATGGGTGTTTCTGTCCTTAAAAGCAACGATCAATTTGAGACAACCTCTTAGTCATGCAATTCTGGAGGAATTCAGCATCTCGGACAGTCCCTTCAAAAAGATGGAAATGCTCCGAGTATTCCGCTAATGAGTTTCTGGTATCCTCTTTGAACCAAAAACATTTAGCTTTTGTTCAGACAATTTTTATAAGCAATTAAGCACGGCACGCACCACAAACCACCTCAAAAAATATAAACATTGAAGTTGGCGGTTACCGTTGTTGGTTCGCAAAGGATCGTGGGATTGCCAAATCCATGGAATGAAACGTCAAACCCTCCTTGATTGGAGACTTTGCGAAACCCCCCAATGAACCTTGCAATTCCGTTTCTGCTTGGGCGAAAATCCCCAAGAGGGAAAAATTGGGGAGTTTACTCTTCATTCCACGGATTCGATAGCTCTTGTAAACGCGCCTATAGTGGACTTGAACGGGAGAGGCGTGGTAGTGGTGCTTCCCTCCGTACCGCATGAGAAAGCAATAACCTCTTCGGCTCGGTGTAGAGGGTGGCTCCTACCGTCGCATCAACTTCGGGGATTTTGGGTTGATACAAAATACCTCAAAGGCAGAGGTGCCTTCATCCCCATAATACCCTCACAAAAAAAAAGACATAGGGGAGCGATTTTGTGTTATGCATTTTTTTTATCATTATAGCTCAAAGCCTTTTAATCCGGGGAAGCTGTTTCAGTTTTCGTTAAGCGAAATTTCGTGTAAAGCGAATTCGCGTTAATGAGGTTTGACTATATGTTTTCGGTAATATCATCGCCGTAATAATTTTTTTATTTTTTATCTCATTAACGACACCATTTGCGAATACCATTAACATCTACCTCACCGAATAATAACGTTAACTTCAATGGCGAATGAGCAAGATTGACCACGGGTCTCCAAACCAATGGCCTTGTTAATCCAACAGAAAAAAATATTTTTTCTAAACTGCATTTATGCGGCTGAATATTTTTTACAAAGTTTTTTTCCCTTCATGGTAAATATAGACTTTCCACTTCCATCTTTTTAAAATTGGGCCGAATTTTTTTTTTTAATTTTCAATAAACAATTTTACATAAAATATTCGAACGAATATCAAAAATTGGGATTATAGAGACCAGTATATGTCAGCTACATTTATCATATTAAAAAGATACATTTGTAAAAATATTCAATTCAGCCGGAGAAATGTGGCTTAGAAAATGATTTTTTTTTATTGGATTAACACTGAGGCACTTTGGTTTGGAGACTCGCGGTAAATCGAGCTCATTCGCCCTTAAATTTTTTTAATACGTTTTTCATGTCACTTAAATTGCCCTAGGGGGGCTGGGGAGCCCAGTCGGTTAGGCGTCCGCCTAGCAATGCGAAAGGTCCCAGGTTCGGGTCCGGGCTTCGCCAAAATAATAACTGCCGACCTATAAACGGCCCGTGCAGTCAAAAATGTCCGACGAATAATACCCCGTATAGAGGCAGTGCACGTTAAATATCCTCCAAAGTCCTAACGCTGCGTACGATGTCGCCCTTAACGGTTGCGTTGGGAGCCTACTCAGGTGCCGGCTCGTCACTTGACTGTGGTTCTGAAATACGACGCCCGTCGCCAATAGCCCTCGTGTAGCTCTAGTGCGACGATAATTCAAACTAAACTAAACTTAAATTGCCCTGCATAAGTTTCTCAGTACTACGGTTTCCATGCGTCTTATATTTTCCTTATTTAAGTAAATTGATGCAGAAATCTTATTTTCGCATAGTATTTTTATCAATCGTCATTAATGAGTTATTTTTCAAGGAAGTGCGCATTTGAACTATAAGATAACTCTTTTTCAACAAAACACTTACGGTTATGTTTAATGAGAAAAGTTGCATAATAACCATAAAAATAGATACTTTCCCTCTCTTTATAAGAAAAATATATACTGACAGTTCCCATAAACCGTGTCTAAAAATACACAACCAACAAGTTATTTAATGTCCTTGTGAAATTCAAGTGCTTTGTTTTGTAAATTGAAGAACTTGGTGGAAAAACATGCTAAGTGACAAAATGTGAAAACGAGAAAATGAGCTTTAAAGTTTTTCGCTTGCGTTCACATCTGTTGAAAACGGTAAAAAAATGTACTAAACTTAAAGTTTATGAAAAAGGGGAAACTTATTATTGTTAAATAAGTTAGTAATTAGTTTATTGACACAAAAAATCTCAATTTTTTTCAAAAATGTCACTTAGCACGTTCTTCCACTAAGCTCTTCAATTGTTCGTTTACCAACCCGATAACCAACAAACTCTAAAGCCACGAGACTAAAAAGATACGTGCTGGAACATTCGAACCTATTTAATTTAGGGGGGGTTGAAAACACAGCAACTCTAAGGACGTCATCAAATAGGTCTTACAAAATTCCACGCGTGGTCAACAATTTCACGTGTTGCAAACACTGACGAACATAGACTTCACATAAGAATTGACTGCGCTTTGGCAAACCTAAGTGATGACCAACAACTCTCCCCAAGTCACGTGGGTTTGGAGATTTTTTTTTACTGGCACTCATTAGTTGGTAATAACTCATCAACAATCGGTTTTTGTAAAAGCGGATAGAGACTGCAAAACAGGACCTTCAAATGTACGTTAAAAAAAATTTCAATTATGTAAAATATGTATGGCGTTTCGCCACAGATGCAACCTCAAAATAGCATTCTCGCTAGATGGCGCTGAATTACTATACGTTACTACCAGTTATTTAGATTGTAATAATAATTGTAGCATAAATGTAGAGGTAATTAATTTTCACCTTGAGGGTGCTTTTGGTGGACTCTGGGTTTTGCTGAGACTGAGACTATGGGCTTATATGCAAGAGGTGCTGAGACACGGCCAACTTCAATAACAAGGCCAGAGAAGCTTTTCCAAACATGAGCGTAGACGGAATTTTTGACGTCACTGTTCCGAGTGCCGAAGATCGAGAAACTAGTTCGGACGCATTCGGAACCCTAAAATTGTGGTCAGCCGTGAACGAGTGGTTCCGAACAGGTTTCGAGACAGGTTATCTTCATCTTCGGAACAACGTCACTCGGATCTATGACGTCAAAATTTCCGTCCCCAAGCGTGTTTGGGAGAGCTTTTTTGGCCTTAGTAGTTGAGTAGGCCGTGGCTGAGATCAAAAACCGGCTCACTCCGAACCTCTTTATGTGTATCAAACATGTACGTTGCGGACATAGAATATATACAGTCAAACTCGGTTACAAAACCTCGCTTACAACGGCTATACTCATTTATAACACCTTAGATGATTGGTCCCTTGAATTGCCTATAGACCTTAATGTTTTAAGATCTTGCCTATTACAACAATTTTTTAGAATAACAATTTTAGATAACAATTTTTTAATAAAACTAAATAAGTCACGGCCTACTCAACTACTAAGGCCGAAGAAGCTCTTCCAAACACACTCGGGGACGGAAATTTTGACGTCAAAGTTCCGAGTGACGTTGTTCCGAAGATAAAGACAACCTGTCTCGAAACCTGTTCGGAACCACTCGTTCGCGGCTGACCACATTTTTAGGGTTCCGAATGCGTCCCAACTAGTTTCTCCACCTTCGGCACTCGGAACAGTGACGTCAAAATTTCCGTCTACCCACATGTTGGGTGAGCTTCTCCGGCCTTGTTATTTAAGTTAGCCGTGAATAAATGCGTTTATGTGATATCCAAAATACCTTCTCAAGAAAGGCACTCGTCCAAAGAGGTTTTTTTTTAAGTGTTTTAACATATGAATTTTTTTAGAAGCTTGCCGTTAAAATTTCGTTTATTAGAAATGGAACTTACCCCCCCCCCCTTCCCCCCCCAAAAAAAAAAATTTCCTAGTTTATGGAATACAAAAGTATAATCAATGTCTAAAAAATTTCAAAAAGCTACATAGACTCCGATATAAAAGCTTCTATAAAAAAAAACGAACTTTTAGTTCTGTTTTATTCAACGCTACTCTTCGAGCGGACCTCAACATAGCTGCCTCCAGGACATAAAATTCCCTCTTAGTTCTTCATTACGTTCCTCATCTTAGAAAGTTTGCGATTGAGCCCAGTTTTACTATCAATGTGGTGGGGAAAACTACAAATATAATTTCCAAAAAAATTATCATTATTTTTTTTAAAAAAAAAACACTTGTGGCTGCAGTAAGTTGCCAAATGTGGTGACCTTTGTCGCCAAATCAGTGCTTTCAATCTTGAATCTTGGTCCATTCCTCAACCCATAGAGTTAAGAAGAAGATGGTGATGCTTGGCGAGAAAACAAGTGAAGTTGTCAGAAAGTTGCCAAGTAACCCTTGTAAGCCCAAGCAAACCGCTCACTTAATGTTAGTTCATGCAGAAATGTATCATTTTATTCCTTAAAAAGCGTTAATTAAAAAGCAAAACAAGAAGTTCTTAAATAACTAAAATAGCCTACTTTCCTGTTACTTAAATACTTACTGAAATTCTAATCGGGAAACAACTAGGTTCATAACAATAAATATCAACAATCGTTTTTACACTAGATTTACAAACATTAGAAAAAATCGCTAAACACAGCATCCAGCTATAATTTAAACTTCTAAAAGCCAAAATCAACTATTTTCCTTAATATTCTTTCACAAATAACTTCATATTATTTATCGTCTGCTCGATTTATTAGTAGTTCGAAGAAAAATTAAATATTTATTAATAACAAAAATAATGAAACTACTCCAAACTGCATTAAAAAAATAAATGTAAATTATTTAAACTAAGCAGAATTGTATGCAAAAAATATACCTTGCCTCTTTCTTGGTAAACAACAATCAAAGAATCACATTGTGCTCATTTTATGAGGTCATTCCAAAATGATTCATGAAAAAATTATTTTGCTTCAAATATTTTTAAATAAAGTTTCTCATGCCATTGTTGATTTGGCAACAGTGATTTAAATGACTCAAAATTAAATTTCAATGCTAATTCAATAGGAAATTCGCCGACAGATAGTAGATTTATGTCCGTCCGGACGTACAGACAGGCAGACAATTGTTTCGAATTAAAAAAAGAAAAGTAAGCTAAGAATTAATATTTGCGCAGTTATAGGCTGTAGCACTAAATCTGAATTTATAAAAGATGGTAGTAATTTCCTTCACTGAAAAAGAAAAATACGTTGTAATTACTAGAGATTCAGAAATCGTCAAGTCGGATCTAGTAAGCCTGTACAAACTCCACTGTGGAATAGCGCCAAATACTTCGCCGAGAGCGTTTGTTTGGGGCTTACTACAAAGCAATTGATGGCTTCACTTGACAAACCGTTTTTTGTATGGGTTTTTGCCCACCAGCATCTACATCTTCTTCTTAACTCTGTGCCTCAACCGGCCTTTTTACTATTAGATTACTACGTCTTTGGTGGCCTACGTCACAGAAATCGGCCGGACCACAGCAGAAAAAAGTTGAGATAAAAAAGAACTGGAAAACCTAAAAAGCAAGTTCAAGGGTCAAATTGATACAGTTTTCTAGGATATAAACGCGAACCCTACGAAATCTTCAGTTTTTGTTCTCGACTTATCAAGCTTCGATATTGATAAAGAACTTTCTTGCAGATTAGCGTCTCCCGATTAGTTTTCTTTTTTCCCCCACAAAGTTCTTTGACTCAATTTCTGATGTATCAAGAAAGCACCGCATCATAATTCGATAGTTTTTAGTCAGGTTAGATAGATTTCTGGTCGCGAATTTCAATCCTTTTTTGAAAATCGAAATAGGTTAAATTTATCCGGGATAATTTTTTTATTTTCAGTCGGCCTAAGATTTCGGTTGCAACCCTCACAACATCCTTCAACAGAAATAGTTTCTTGTCGATAAATTTGCGTAAAGCTTTACAAACTGAAGTTCACACAATCACCGTTTATAATCATCAGACAATTCGGAACATTTGAACAATCCCGGTCTAAAATTTCGAACATTCGTTTAGTTTCACAAAATCCCTCAAAAGCAGAGAACTTTTCTAGCAAACATTCCACTATGAAGGTTTCAGTACGAGTGCGTGGTGAGTGGTTCACAGTACCGTGTACCGTAAGTTCGGCGACCGTCCGGTACATTGGGGAGGAAGCTCTCAGACGGTACTGCAAAATTAAGCCTGAGAGTTCTCATGTCTCCGGCAGGGAAGAGAAGATCTACCAGATTCGAAAGACGAAAGGCGGTGCTCTGCTCGATCCAGATGACCCAGTGAATGCGGTGCTTGATGACAATGACTTCGTTTCTGTGGGTAAGTGTCGAATTTATTTAGTCGTAGAATGTTTTCTTAGAGGGATTGTCAGTCCCATAGAGCTATAATGCATTAGTTTTCTAATCACAACTTCCGCAGAAGTATTGCTTTGCCATGTTAGCCCTTTTTTCCCAGGTATGAGAATCAACATAACATCGAAATGAAACAAATTTTGAAACGAAAATGTTATCTAGTTATTTAATTATATATTTTTGAAGTTTTGAAATGCCAAAAATTACACTATTTTAAAACTTTATCAATTAATAATTAAATAACCGGATGTTATTTTCTATTCAATTTTGTTTTAAATTGATGTTATGATGATTCTCATACCTGGTGAAAATGGGATAACATGGCAAAGCAATTCTTTTGCAAAAATTGTGATTTCAAAACTAATGCATTATCTCTATGGGACTGACAGTCCCTCTTAAGGTGACGCGGTACCCAAAAAATTAAATCCAGTATTTTTATCGCTAGCATTCAAATTAAACTATTTTTACAAATAACTAACATTCAATAAACATATACGAAAAAAGGATAAATATTGAAACGTAAGTTTTTTTAGAAAATTAAAATTTTTTAAATTCCTAACGTTTTTTCAAAATGCTACTCCTCCTACAACTTAAAGAATTTTTTAATGGATTTTTTTCAAAATGTTCCCACAACATCTATTTATAAAAGTTGGTATGGATATTGAGCTATCAGTTAAACAAAAACAGTTATGTAGCTTTATGTATAAAAATGACCAAAAAATAAGATTATTGTAAATTTTCAACTTCATAATTTTTTTTAAAAAATCTATTTACACTAGACCTTATCCCATACCAACTTTTGTTCAACGTATATGTTTCGACACAGGATTTTTTTTTGAGGTATACATTAATTTACCTAAAAGCCATAGGCTTTTAACCATTCACAAGCTGAAAAAATTAAAAATTTAAAAGACAACATTTCAAAAACCATTTTAACAAACCACTATATCATTTTCAATAAACCTTTTTTTGCAATATCCTTAGCTTACAACATTCGAGCATGTTTAATTATTTTCTGGGCAGCCCTAAATTTTGAGTACCGCGCCCCCTTAATTGCTGTATAGCTACAATTATTTAAAATCTGCTATATGAAATCCATTCATATCATTCTGCTATATATTATCTATATATACATCTGTACTTTTAACATGAAAAAGTGTTTCTTTTCCGATTATCCTATTTTTTTTTCATTTTTTGAAAGGGAACTGGTCCCAATTGATTCGTATATTTGGAGTTGTACTGAAAAGTAAAATAATTTTGTGGAATAAGCTGAGTTTAAAAGTTCACTCATAATGCGGAAAAAAAAGAATGAATACAAGCTAAAAAATGTAACTTTAAAATTTACCATTAAGCAAAACTAAAAGAACATATCTATAGCAGCTACAAGTTATTTAAATTTCAAAAACAAAATAATTTTAAAGAAAAAAATTAAATAGTTTTTTTTAAGAGTTTGGAAAATAAATATATTTAATTTTTTTTTAAAAAATGTAAACAATCTGAAATTAATAGAAAACTTAACATAAAATTCAACCAAACAAAATATTACAACTATTGTACTTGAATATTGCATTAACTTTTCCATGTTACTAAAAAATTAATTTGACTCCATTGACAACAGTTTAAAATAAACTTGCATCAATTTGTGTGAATAAATATATATATATATATTTATTTATTCACACAAATTCTCCTATTCACTGTCTTAACTCGAAACTCCTGATTGTTGAAACATAAAACAAGTCAAATAACTGTGTGTGAAATTGGGGAAATTTTCAGCTGTTCTAGTTTCTATTCGAATCTATCAAGATCTTTTCCCAAAACTTATAGTACAAAATTTTAACATCTTCTGAAAAACTTAGTTTACGGGTTATTGTCTTGCAAATGAGCTTATTTCTGTGTTGTTGTTGTTGTCGTGTCCATGATATATGCAAAAACTAGATGGATCCGAAGCTGTCGTAGACAGCTTTCGCTATTTCTTCTGCATCTTCGGAGAGAATTAAAACTTCTGGGTCTTCAAAGCCAATCCTGATCCTGGCTTGAATTGCTGGGCAGCCAAAGATATGCTGCGGGGACAGTTGGACACCAGGACAGTTGGACACCAGGACAGTTTGGGCAGTGTGTGGAGTAGCTTCTTTGTCCTTCCGTTGAGATTTTCATTCCTTTTTAATGTTTTGTTCGTAGTCTGGCTATTATTGAAGATATTGTACGGTTACAATTTTAGAGCATAGGGATGGAATATTTAAAATTATTGTTGATAAGTCTACGGCTGGAAACTGCATTGGCGTCAATGAGAGTTATGAGGTTCGATGATTGGGGGCAAGCTCTTGATTCTTTGGCAAGCTCATCGGCTTTTTCATTTCCAAGGATGTTAACGTGAGCTGGTATCCACTGTAACGTGCAGGTTTTCTTGGCTGCTTATTTCTGTGTTTATATATTTAAGTTAAACATAAAAAGGTGCTATTTTAAGGATTTAACGTACATAAAATGAAAAAAAAATGTACCTTTGAACCGCATTTTAATTAATCATTTCTCTTTTTTTTTATCTAGTTTTGGAGACTGATAAACCGAACCCTGTTACTGCCCCAGCTGAGATTCATTACGTACCAGAACAAGTGTATCCTTTTTCATAGGAAAAAAAACTTCAGACAAATTCTTATAAATTAAAAACTTTCTAAGCCAGAAAACACTTTTGATAAATGAACAAATAATAAAAGCAAATATATAAACTTTCATTACTTTATTTTTAGTCGAAATATCTTAGAAGCAATTTTCGTTCGAAGAATTATGCTTAAACTCAGTGAGTGCACAACTGTAAAAAATAGTACATCAATTGCACAACTGATTACAAAAATAATTATCCAAATTATTATTAAATTTTATATCATTTATCTTAACTAAATATTAGTCCTGGAAAGTTTAAGGGTTCATCCGAATTCATGACATTAGATGGATACAACCTATCTCCCGAAGATCTTGTAAAACTTGGAAAAGGACTATATAAAATTAGGGTAAGTAGTTTTAATTTAAAAAAATTTGTTATACAAATTTATTTTTGAAATTTTATTAAATTATCCTAACTTATATTAAACATCGACGTTCTCATATTAGAATATAATAAACTGTAGTGTTGCCGAAGATATACGACAACCAGCACCAAAAGGTTCCTCAAGTTGAAGACCAAGTTGCTTTGGCTTGTATACATACAGTATTTGATATCATCTATACATTGAGATAGAAGAAACGTGGAGTGAGGTGTGTGATTCACTGAACAGGGCAGCAAACGAGTCGGTTCAATAACGAAACGCGGAGGGATACACGGCACTGCAGCAGAAACGAACCCGGGCAGAAAACCTAGAAACTTGCCTATTTCGCTATTGGGTTCGTCTTCGCTGGTTCTTAGTTAGTGATCCACATGGTTATCTCTTAAAAAAGTTGGAATTTAAAGTTAAAGAAAGTTCATTTCTTTCGAACTAAAAATTTTAAAATACATTTAGTAGCCCAAGTCAATATGATAGAGGGGTCTCATACAAGCATTGCATACAAGTGTAGGGAAAATAGTCCTTTTCTGCCCTGTTCGCTCAAAAGGGTGCGAGTGGGTTTTCGACTCACTGACACCTCACTCCAGTTTCCCTTCTAGCTCAATGCATCTATATAACTGGTAGTAAATCAGCGCCATCTAGCGTTGATGTTATTTGAGGTTGCAATGAATGTGTAGCGATCATCAAACTTAATTACTTTAAAATAACTTTTTTATAAAATAAAAACATTGAAAATAATGTACTAAAACAGTAATATTGTTATTAATATTGCAATGTTAATATTTTGATGATTTTTTTTTTCTAGCTAAGCGTGGACTCACAAGCGAGAGTCAATAGGGCAAGGGAATTATTGGAGACTATATTAAAAGAAAACAAGGTAGCTTATGGCGTCAATACAGGATTCGGAAAATTCGCCAACACAGTCATCAGTGACCGTAATATTATGTAAGTATTGATTGTAATACCTTCAATAACAATAATATTAAACCTAGAGTACACTCTTAAAAACAAAAGAGTGAAATTCACTCCTATAGGAGAAGTGCATTTTTCGGCACCGGAAAGGAGTGGAAATTAACTCAACTGAGTTAAAACCGCTCGTTTTAAGAGTGTAGGACGCAGATTGTTTTCTTTATTTCTTTACCACTCCGAAAAAGAGTTGAAATTCCCTCCTATAGGAGAAGTGCATTTTCGGCACGGAAAGGAGTGGATATTAACTCAGACTGAGTTAAAACCGCTCGTTTGTTTTAAGAGTGTAGTGTGATGAGATTTTATAATCAGATAATTTAGTTGATATTTTGACAATATGTTCTTTTTTTTCTAGTGAACTTCAAGTCAACCTCATAAGATCCCATTCAGCTGGTAAGTTTATTGATTTGAATGATTGGGTTTAGAACATAACTCCGAAACATTGATCGAAATACCGACACTTAACATGTTTAAATAAATTGAAAACTTTCTGACCTTGATATTTCGGTAATAAAGCCTGTTCGTTTTTTTACATTATAATATTGCTTCTTGATAAAAATAAACTGTTTTTTATTACTTTTAAATTTATCGTATATTCTAAAGTAGCCTTTAATGTTTATTTAAAAATAAACCAAATACAAATAATATACTAAACGACTATCAGGTAGTTTTTCGAATTTAACCGTATTTCTTTTAAAGTTCGAAGTTGGTTTTAATTAGTCGTTAGTGTGACCTAAATATAAAAATGCTACTAGTTTAATAATTTGATTACAATAATGACTGTTTGAATTTCTTACTTTTTTGGATCTCTCTGACTCTGTCGGATCGGAATTTGTTTGCTGAAATTCCGATATCTCGGGATTTTCAGGGCTGTCAGGATTCTGCTACAATGTCGAGATTCGAACTGTCAGCCTCGTTTGAAATCAGCTGTTTTCTTCTAAACAAAATACAATGTTAATCAGTCTATGTATGAATTCCCTCGGTTTTCTTCGTAGGCGTGGGACAGCCATTAACACCAGAGAAGACGCGAATGCTGATGGCGTTGAGGATCAATGTCCTGGCCAAAGGTTTCAGCGGGATTTCACTGAACACGCTGCAGAGCGTTGTTAACGCTTTCAATGGTAAGCAGAATCGACAAGCATTGTTTTTTTCCCATCCATTTTATTTAAAATTTATAAATGTATTTTTTGTTTCGGCTGTCAGCAACAATTTCAAGATATAGTTCTAAAATTTATAGAAGATTACAGAATACACGTAAAGTAGTGAGTTGCAGAGCTAGTAATTTGCAAAGTTTTCAACATCAAAAAAAATTAAGAAAGTTATTTTTGGCCAGAGATTGTGATGTCTAACAACTTCCAGTGCGTGTTTATCTATCTAGAAGTATAAACCAATATTTAGTTGAAGTAGAGTTAATAGCCTGACCAGATTCGTTTCAGGGATTAAATTTTCAACTACGAAATCAGAATTTTTCATAAATTACAGTTTATTTACGTTGTTTTTGTTTGCATTGAAATTCACGCATGGAAAAACTAAAACAAATAAAATCGATATTTATTTGGGGGATTTTCTGTAAGTAGATGGTTGAATAACAAATAAAACTGTATACTGCGGATGTATGGTTATCCCTTCAAGTGATTGCTATGAAAGTATACGTAAAATTTATGACATACTACATTTATGACTAATTCAACTAGATTTATCGGTATTCATACAATTGGAATGTTTAGAGGTGTTCTGTTATGCAATAGGATACATTCTATTATAAAATGTAGGCTTGCATACGAGCCGCGGTAGCTCAGTCGTGTGAAGCGTCGTGCTCGTATCGGAAGGGTTGTGGGTTCTGTCCTCGGCGGTGCTCGCAATTCTGATGGTTTCTGGGTCGGCGCTTGTATTCGGCTAAAGACCGCCGTGTTGCTAATGGTGGCTGGGGCACGTTAAATATGCCGTGGTCACAAAGTCCTCCATGTTCCCATACCAAATTAATACCTCTGGGGGTACCAGATCAGGGGTTATCGGCCTTTGATCTGGATCAAAAATTCCGATATGTGAGTGAGAATGGATGTGTGAAAGCGACCTTCCTGTAAAACGGATGTGTCATGCTGACGAGCAAAAAGTCGGACTTCCTCCCTTGTGACGCTCAATAAAAACGGAAGCCGCCCCACTTTGCCTTAAAATCGGGTAGTTCTCTACTCCGGGCTCGGTTACTGAGAGGCATTAGAAACAACAAACAACAACAGGCTTGCATACAACCTTTAAGTTAATACGACAAAACCAATGTGTGCAACATATTGTTTTCATTATTTTATAAACGAAAAATTTAAATTTTTCTGAAACTTTTTTTTAGCCTCCTGTTTACCGTGGGTGCCTGAAAAGGGCACAGTTGGAGCCAGTGGCGATTTGGCTCCCTTGTCGCACTTGGCGCTCGGACTCATCGGAGAAGGCAAAATGTGGAGTCCAGAATCGGGATGGGCCGAAGCTAAATATGTAAGAATTTTATCTATTATTCCATTATCTTTTATTGCTGCAAAATAGATATTTGAAATATATTTTAGTTATTAAATGGGATTCAACTTTGGTTAAACCGTATAAATGTATAGGTATTAGTATCCTAAAAGGGTTCTGGACGAAATTTTTAGACGGGGGTAAAGATGGACGAATCAATGAGGTTGTTTTAGATCATGTATTTTCCAGTTTTCATTGTTGATTCTCTGCGATTTCATTGGTTTTTCATTTTTGATTCTCTGCGATTTCATTGGTTTTTCAATTTTGATTCTCTGCGATTTCATTGGTTTTTCATTTTTATCTCGTATTTTATTATCTTGTATCACTGTAATGGAGATATTTTATATATTAGTAAATAAATGGGATTCAACTTTTATTAAATCATATAGTTAAAAAGTATCGGTATTAGTATCCTAAAATAATTCTAGACATAATTTAGATGGGGATAAAGAGGAACAAATCAATGTGGTTGTTTTCAGATGACGTATTTTTTCAGTTTTCATTCTTGCCTTTCTGTGATTCTATGAGTTGTTTCGGTTTCACTCTCAATGCACGGCAGATTAAAAAAAAACGATATTTAGTTCTAAGGATATTTTATATTTAGCGGATATTTAATATTTAGATAAATTATTCTTGAGATTACAGTACAACAAATTTCATAACGTAAAAAGAACAATAAGAGGACAAAGAGACGAAACCAACAATAAGAGAAAATAAAATCAAAAGAAATCGCTATGGAAACATACAATGTCCAAAATTGTTTAGCAATTCCAATTTTAGCTTCCACACTACGTTTATAACGTAAAAAGTGGAAGGTTTTATAATCGTTCAGTCCGTCTGTCTGTCCGTCACCCACTTTCAGAGAAAGAACCACAAGTCTCACATACAAGTGGGATACGTCATTTTGAAGCAAAAAATCAGATTAGGCTACATTCCAAATTTCATTAAAAAATTTTAATTAGTAGTTTATTTAAAATTTAAATAACTAAAAATTTAATCTACATTGAAATAACATGCAAATTCCATTTTTATTCAATATTTTCACTGTTGCCATTTCGTTAAACGTACGAGAAACTTTATTTAAAATAAAAATAAAAACTTTTGAAAGAATATTTATGTGACACATAATTTGGTTTGGATTGTTGTAATATCACAATAGAGTTCTTTTGATGGTTCATTATATATATGAAGAAAGATGCAAAGAGAATTCTAACTTGTTTTTTACATTAAACTCAAATAATTCGATCAAATTTTCACCAAAACAAATATAATACCAGAAGGACCAAAAATGAAAACAATACCTCTGGAACTGTTACCACTCATGGCGGGAAGCATTCCCATTATTCAAAGATAAATAATAAATATATTTGTGTAAAGGCTCTTGTACACAAGGCTGTAATGCAACATATGTTGGTTTTC
The DNA here is from genome assembly GCA_019343175.1 of Oedothorax gibbosus. Classification (NCBI taxonomy): domain Eukaryota; kingdom Metazoa; phylum Arthropoda; class Arachnida; order Araneae; family Linyphiidae; genus Oedothorax; species Oedothorax gibbosus. Next base: position 6,564,535 of record CM033280.1, on the reverse strand, counting down.
TTAAAATAACGAACTGTCAGCCTCGTTTGAAATCAGCTGTTTTCTTCTAAACAAAATACAATGTTAATCAGTCTATGTATGAATTCCCTCGGTTTTCTTCGTAGGCGTGGGACTGCCATTAACACCAGAGAAGACGCGAATGCTGATGGCGTTGTTGAGGATCAATGTCCTGGCCAAAGGTTTCAGCGGGATTTCACTGAACACGCTGCAGAGCGTTGTTAACGCTCTGCAGCGTGTTAAACAAACGCATTTTATATCTATTCACGTTCCGTTCAGAATATACAAACTACAATATATATAATAGAATAACATCTATACTACACATGAGATTTATTTAGTTAATCGAGAAATTAAGGAATATTGGACGTCCAAAGAGTGGTTTATTGTAAAGAAAGCATATTTTAGAGTTTGTAAAGGACAGGGGCCGGAGCCGTAGCTCGGCACGCCAAAAAGCACACAACTTTACATCTCAAGGTCTAATTAAAAAGTGACTATTTTTAATGGTCATGAGAAGAGTGGATCAGAAGTCAAAACAAAGTCTGATGCGTCTGCAATTTCTGTGAGAAAGAATGTATCGCCTATTGAAACGTGGGAACTGTTCGATGGATCGGCAAGACATTAACTGAGAGTAATTAAGAAAGAACTGAATATTAGAATATTATAGAGATTTGTGTGGTTAATATTATAGCTTTATAGATATTTATACGATATATCATATATTTACTTTTATTATATTTCAGGTTTTAGAGAGCCACAATTTGAAACCAATTTCCCTGGGCCCTAAGGAGGTAAATAAACAATTTGTAATCGAGTAGCTCAAATGCGTTTTTAAACGCTTCCAAAATTATAATAATCTTAATTTAGGTAATTTTATTGCGTTGCAGGGTATAGCCTTGCTTAACGGAACACAGCTCATCACTTCTATTGGAGCAGAAGGTAAGATCTCGCATTTATATTATGAACTAAAATTTTTGCTTTGTAAATTTTTAAAAAATATTAATTTTTAATATTCAACGATAAGGTTACGAATGATTTTTAGTTTATATTTTGAAGCAACGTTTATCATAAAGCATGCAAATGTTTTGAAAATATCCTTTAGTAAACTAATACTTGATCATGTCCAGACCATATCCACAACTTTGCGCATGATACATGAAGACAACAACGTTGATTCTTGGCACAAATAGTTGTATTTTTAAAAATCGACATGTTTCGCAGGATAGAGGTCCTGCTTCAGCAGAATAATACACACATCTGTCTGAAAACAAACAAGTATGTTTGTAACAGAATCTGTCACTTAACCCACTTCCACACAGCAGTTGTGTTTAACAGGTAAAGAGGCGCATTAATTCTATATTAAACATTTTTGTGCTAAATTTGGCTAGTTTCATTTATTTTATTTCGAAAATTCAATAATTATTACTTATCGTTTGCAAAAATTAATCTATATTTTAAAGAATAAATATGTAATATTCCTCGCTTTTAAATAGAATGAAAATATTTCATATTAACATACGAAGAATCTCGTAGTGAAATATATTTGACGTCATTTCAAACTTTCCGATGTCGCAAAAACAAATTTATTTTAATTTATTGTCTAAAGAATTAAAGTTTCTCGAGCGATTGTTGCGAATGGCAATGGTGATTGAATTCTAATAAAAATGGCTTCCTATGCTTTTTTAATGAGCATTAAATTTTGCTTTTTTTTACATAATTGGAAGTACTTCGAATTCGAATTCTTTTCTGAAATTTTCAATGTATTCTAATTTCGATGCGCTGAAGTTTTTGACGTATCACACTTGTCCGTAGCATTTGTAGTTTGGGCTATGAAAGTGGTGTGACAGACGGACAGACAGACGGACTGAACGATTATAATACCTTCCACTTTTTACGTTATAAACGTAGTGTGGAAGCTAAAATAGACATATATCGCCAACCATCGCTCGGTTTTTTTTTTATTTTTTCACTCAAATGTCTGTAGTATTCTGATGAGTTAGGACCTCCCGCCTGCGAAACATGTCAATTTTTACACACAAAAAAGTAATTGCGCCAAGTTTGTTAATTCGTCACGTATCTTCATAATACTTGATCATTTAAAATGCCCAAATGCCTATTAGTACCTTAATAAATACCTTTCAAGTTAACAAAAACTTGTAATCATAACTTTTACTTGTAAGAAAATAATAGTTAGCAAAGACCAGTAGAGACTTAACTCATAGAACATTTTATAGTTATCGACCCACAAATACAAATGCATGTATTCCCTCCTTTTAGCTCTGCACCGAGCAACTGTAATCGCAAAACAAGCTGATGTGGTTGCAGCACTATCTTTAGAAGTACTTAAAGGAACGACTCGAGCTTTTGATGGAGGTAACTTATTAATTTAACTACATTTAGAGTATATGTTAGTAGTAATACAAATGATCTAGGTTAATAAAATGAATGATAAATGTAACTGAATTGGATTATTAATATCAAAGAAATGAGTGGAAAATATATTAATGAAATAATTGATGAATGTCAATGAAATGGATGATGAATGTTAATGGAATGAATCTGAAATATATTAATAAAATAAATATGATGATGAAATAATCGGGAAAGTTAATGAAATTAATGGTAATTATGAATATGATAATGTATGTGAAATTGAATGGAAATTATTTATGATATGTGAATGTAATTGAATGAAAGGAATGGATGAATCGTTCCAGATAGAGATATAGACAATGTCATACCCAGCGTGCAGACAGTGCCCATAAGTCTTGTAGGCATGGTAATGCTGCAATTTGCCAGTGCGAAGAAAATTTGTCCTCCGATCGGCAGTTCTGCAGCTGAATTAGTCACTTTGAAAGGAAATATATTAATGAAATAATTTATGAATGTTGATGAAATTAATGCTGAATATATTAATAAAATAAATGATGAATGTTTATAAAAATGAATGACATGTAATGAACTAAATGATGACTAAAATAAGGAATAATAATTAAATGAAGACCAATGTTAACAAATGTTTAATGTTAATAAATTATTAATGTTACTGAATCTTTTTGTTTCAGACATTCAGAAAGTTCGTCCACACAGAGGGCAATCGCAGGTGGCCAAAAGGTTGAGATCTTTGTTGCACTCGGACACACATCCATCAGAAATGGCCGGTAAGTCATTAAATACTGAATACACAAAGCATTTAAATTTTAACGGATATTTTGGATATTTAATTTTTTGTATGTATTTGTTAGTACAACTTGTTGTGAAGTTTTTTTTTAGTAGGGTATTTTATTTCTTTTTGATTGTATTTAATAATAACAAAATCTATCACTTGTATCTTCCTTAATTGTTTGAACCTTAATTGTAATCAATTAGTCAAAATAACGTAAATGGCTGCTAGGACATAGAAAAAGTAAATCGAACAGACAATCTTGCGGGAAGTGGAATTTTTCCGTATGTGCCTAGCTTTAGAGGTTTGTAATAAAATTACTTTTATAAACCTGTTTGACATTTTATAACTTAACCCCCTCAAAATAAATCTTATATTTTTAACCCCATTAAACTTAATAACTTAAATTACCTTTTTCATATATCCCTAATATCCCTTAGTACTTTAACATCCCAACCTCACCCTGTCGGCGACAAACAGTGGCCTAGATCAATCGTTCCCACAGAAACTGTTTAGTCATCACATTTTAAGGTTGGCCTTTTCAAACTTTCTCATAACTCTGATTGGTCAGTGGAGGAGGGCTCGATATTTTCCGCCATTTTTGTGAGCATTCGGTCACACTCTCTCGTCGACTGCAGACGACAAATCAATCTTCTCCCGATGTCTAGCTGTTAAATAAAAGAGTCTTTACTACATCCAAGTTTCCCTGTCGACTTATTGAACATGTATGTTTTTATAACAACGTGCAAAAAAGTTCACTTTTTTATATCGTATTTATTCATAAATCGTTGCGAAGATGACACTTTACGTGCTTACGTCACAGACAGTGCCGAAAGTAGTACTTTCGGCACTAGTGCGGTAAAGTAAATAAGAGTATCTGATTGGTAGAAAAACAAAATGATGTCATGAATATATCCATGGAAACTAAATGATGTCATGAAACTCACTTATTTCTATTGGTTCATTACTTTTGCATTTTCTAATATCTCCATGGAAACTACAAGTACTACAAAAATTATTAAAGGAAATTCTGAAAAGGAAAGGATTTTGATTCAAAATAGAAAATTATTTTACAACTTTTCTTTTACTACTTTCGTATATCGCCATGGAAACTAAATGATGTCATGAAAATCACTCATTGGTAGAAATTGTACTTTTTTGCACGTTATTATAAAAACTATTGTAAGCAAGCACGTGTCATATAATACTTTATTAAGATCTTGTCATTATTTCACTCGACCTACGGTTTCGTGAAATAAAAGCCACTCGCTTAATAAAGTATTTTCGGCACTAGTTGCTTAAATAACTTTTCTTTTCCACTAGAAAGCCACCGTTTCTGCAACCGAGTGCAGGACGCGTACACCTTGCGGTGTTGTCCGCAGGTGCACGGAATAGTCCACGACACCATCGAGTTTGTGCGAGACATCATCACCACGGAAATGAACAGCGCCACCGACAATCCAGTATCCTTTTTTTTTAAATAGTATTTATTCAAATAGTTTTTTTTACTTTTAATTATCGAATATTAAAATATAATGTAATGAATGCATTTGCGATGGAGGTGGAAAATTCGAAATGAGATTTTGTGTTTTCTACACGTTTTGGAGGTATATATGAAATATATACGTTTGGAGGATTAAATCCCTTTCCGACCGAGCTATCACGATCGTGCGGGTATAAAGGTTAGGTTAGGTTTGAATTATCGTCGCACTAGAGCTACACGAGGGCTATTGGCAACAGGCGTCGTATTTTAGAACCACAGTCAAGTGACGAGCCGACACCTGAGTAGGCACCCAACGCAACCGTTAAGAGCGACGTCGTTCGTAGCGTTAGGACTTTGAAGGATATTTAACGTGCACTCCCTCCACACGGGGTATTATTCGTCGGACATTTTAGGCTGCACGGGCCGTTTATAGGTCGGCAGTTATTTTGGCGATGCCCGGACCCGGGACCTTTCGCATACTAGGCGAGTGCCTAACCGACTGGGCTCCCCAGCCCCGCGGCTATAAACGAGAATGTTCAAGCTCTTCAAAAATATTGATACCGAAGCAGCTGACTTGTACCAGTCGTTATTCGTATAAAAAAATGACTGTTTTTAAGGAGTTGCTGGCATTGATGTTGTTTAAGGCATTTTTCCGATAAAACTAAAATTTAGTCTCATAAACTTAAATCAGCGCCATCTGCTAGCCGGTCTTAAAGGGATATGAAAGTGGTCTTTAAGCATTGGTCCGTCGGTCTGTCTGTCTGAAACCCCTCTGCAGTTTGAACCTACGATTTTCCCATTTTAAAAATATTTCGAAAAGGGTTAAATGCATGAAATTATAATTATCTGCAGAGAAAGTCTGAGTGTAAAAGATTATAATCTGGGAGTACAGAGCGATAGTGATGAGGTGTGGTGACCGGTGTTGTTGTTGAGAAGAATGGTGAATTATCAGGAAGGTTTTTAAGGACATTTAATTAAACTAATCACAGCACAAACTACATAACAATAAGGAATAAAGAATATTGTGGTTCAGGCCATCACAGGTCCTTTTGGCTTGAGAGTAGGAGCAAAAGTGATGTCTCGTTCGGTTCGAATCTCACTGGGAATGAATTTGTCCCGCCTTTATGATGCAGGGATTGGTTAAAAGAATATATAAGAATTTATACTATTGGGTGAGAAATTTGATTGACAGAAGTTTAGTTTTAGTTCGCAATTTTGAAGGATACTGTTGCAAAGAGAAGTAACCGTGTGCAAAAGTTTTACTTCCCAAAATGAGGCTCAAAATGGGGTGCCGAAACAAAGAAAGAGCTAATAGAAGTTAAATTAAATAAGATTCACCACAGTGAGAAACGCCGAGATGGTGCAACAACAAAAAATTGTGCGTATATTTAGAGAATAGGGTACTTGACTGTATCGCTAAAATACCTTCCAATATTAAATTAATTATAGTTTGAACCAGAAATAACAAAACGTAATATATTTTTTTTTCAAAATAAATCTTTAAATATTAATAAAATCATTTTAAAATGGCTTTTTTAATCGTACGTTACGTGATCAAAACACGTGATTGGCGACGTCACTAGTATAATAAAAACGGTGTGATGTTTTTTGCTTGCAATTAAACTGGATTTAATCTAATTTACTATTAAATAAGAATTATATAGATAATGACAGGAGTTTACAGAAGCGGATAGTTCAAATTTGCTTAAAGTAGATTCCAAAATGGTGTTTCAAAGTTTGTTTATAGTTACTAGTGACGTCATAGATACCACGTGACAGCCACTTAGCGTTTTCGGGCGTAAATTTTAGTCCTAATTTTAAAACTCATTTCTGCCTTTTTATGGGGTATTTGAAAAAAAGAAAAAAATACGGGTCTAATATTTTTGGCATAAGAATATTTTAAGCCAATAAAAAAATTTTAGTCAAATACCCTATTCACTGAGTCTGCAAAAGCTTAATCCTACAAATGCATAGCTTAACTAGGAACGAAAAATTCCAATACTTCAAGTTAATCGTAATTGATTCCTTTGTTTAATATTGTGTTTCCTTAACCATTCTATAGCTTGTATTTGTTGAAAGAGACGAAATTATTTCTGGAGGGAATTTTCACGGCGAATACCCAGCTAAGGTAAGTTCCTATTAATTATCTATTTGAGAAGTTTTCTGCAAATAAGATATCTCTACATTTCAATAAAAAAAACAAGCAATTGGTAGTAAATAGTAAAACAAAACCATGCATGTGAAAATAAGTTTAAAACCTTAATCTACACTCTTAACCCTTTCAGTCCCAGTGATGCCATTTGGCATCATCATGTTTCTCATCATAATTTAAAAAAAAATAAAAGGGCTGAGCATCTATTGGGATTAATAAAAAATAGAAAAAATAGATAATAGAAAAAAGTTTGAAGAATCGAATGATGTGCTTTTTGATATCATAAATGGCTACAGACGATCAGAAAAAAAATTCTTAAATGATGATGCCAAATTGTCATTGGGACTGAAAGGGTTAAAACAAAAGAGTGAAATTCACTCCTATAGGGAAGTGCATTTTCGGCACGGAAAGGAGTGGAAATTATTTCAGACTGAGTTAAAACCGCTCGTTTGTTTTAAGAGTGTAAAATGGATATGTTGTCACATAAAATATGGATCTTTTTTACAGGCATTAGACTACCTCGCCATTGCAGTTCATGAGTTGGGAAGCATGAGTGAAAGAAGAACGGAACGACTTATTAATCCATGTAAATAAAGATTTTTTTTATTACGATAATCGTTTGTAAGTCATAATTCACGTGAGTTTTCCTTAAATTTCACAAGAATATGAGAGTCTAGTTAATTAGGCTTTGGTTTTTAAATCTTTAAGTCCAAATATCAACTACGATATTCAACATTACTCTTTCGTAAAAAGGATTATTCAAAGGAAACTTTCAACAAAAATATTTCAGTGCAGAGATAGCTGGTGCATTTTTGATCTCAGTTAAAGGCTTCTGAATTTCAAAAAGAATTTATTAATAATCAAAAAAAATTCTTTGTGAATTACGTTTGATATAGTTTTAAACACATAATTCTTATTTACAAAAAAAGAATTTTTTTTACTATAGAGTAATGCTACCTCCATTGTTTTGGTGCTGCCATCTATGAAGTAAATATAGCAGCTGAAACTAGGTTGAGATTTTTGTGACGTTGCTCCCCTCCCAACTCAACGTAATTATCGAAATAGACGTAACATTTTAGTAAAAAGAAACTGTTGGGTAGAAATCACTGAATTTAAAGCCTCATGTACATGGCTACTACTTTCTGCCTTTGGCGTAACTCTTTTAAATTAGGCGCTCTCTTAGGAACTCTTTTAAGTAAAAAACAAAGATTTTAAAAAATACTTTCTAAAGTTATTATCAATAGTTCACATCTCCATTTTAGTATTCAGAAAACTACATAAAAAGTAGCGATACTTAGGATAAATAAACGAAACTAGCTATGTTTATTTTTCAGTATCTCGAAAACACAGCATCTCTATTGCTAAATTACGAACTCAACTTAAATAGTTAATTGTAGTATGTTTAGCCCACTTTTAAAATTTCCAACCCTCAGTCTCTTCTTAGGAACCATGATTTGTTCACGTTTATAAAGATAGATATAAAAACATTATGCTTTAGTAAAATAAAACTTTTTTTTGACAGCTCTAAGTGGATTGCCGGCGTTTCTTGTTAACGAAGGAGGTCTGAATTCTGGATTCATGATGGCACACTGCACAGCAGCAGCACTTGGTAAGGATCACCGCCATTATATTTTATCCACAACTTCCTAGAATTGTACTTTAAGAGAAAATAAAAGTCAATTTCATTCTTGAAACACCAATCTCAGCTTTTAGTATAGTTAAACTCATAGTTTCCTTGCACAGAAGCCACGACCACGAACGGAGTTATAAAACGCGCGAAGCAATCAGATGAAGACAAAATAAAACGGTTGACATTTCCTCTTCGTCTGATTGCTCCGCGCGTTTTATAGCCCCGCCCATGGTCGTGGCTTCTGTGCAAGGAAACTATGAGTTTAACTATAGTTGAATATAAGATTGCAATATGCGCCAGCTTAGTTATCGGTCTCATCACTCGATCGAGCAAGTAGCGATCTAAAGAGGAACCTAATAAATGAGGGCAACTTTTGAAAGGCAGTTGATTTAATATTAATTAAATTGTCGGAGATATTGCTAAAATAGTGAGTTGATTTTCTTAAACTTTTGAAAACTACACAATGTTTGCTGTTAGTAAAACAAGGAGAAAGCAAACATCCTTGGACAAGAGATGTAATTCGAGTAGTTCGGATATTTTAGCAATATTTCCTCTACAATTTAATAGAGTCAATTCCATTCTTGAAACACCAATCTCAGCATGCCTCAGTTTATAATTGACTATAAGATTGCTAGCTCCCTCTTTTGAAAACTACACAACGTTTGCTGTTACAAAACAATTAGAAAACTAACATCCTTGACAAGATGTTTAATTTCGAGAAGTTCAGATAGTCTTCTACAGAAGAGATGTCTTCTACAGACAGATAGTCTTCTTCAGATAGTCTCTTGAGAAGTTCAGATAGTCTTTTTTAGCAACATTTCCTTTACAATTCAATAAGAGTCAATTGCATTCTTGAAACACCAATCTCAGCATGCCTCAGTTTATAATTGACTATAAGATTGCTAGCTCCCTCTTTTGTAAACTACACAACGTTTGCTGTTACAAAACAATTAGAAAACTAACATCCTTGACAAGATGTTTAATTTCGGATAGTCTTAAGTTCAGATAGTCTTCTACAGAAGAGATATCTTCTACAGACAGATAGTCTTCTTCAGAAAGTCTTCAGAAAGTCTTCTTCAGATAGTCTTCTACAGTTCAGATAGTCTTCTTCAGGTAGTCTCTTGAGAAGTTCAGATAGTCTTTTTTAGCAACATTTCCTTTACAATTCAATAAGAGTCAATTGCATTCTTGAAACACCAATCTCAGCATGCCTCACTTAATACTGCCGTGGGCAGGTAAACAACTGTAAGTAGCCAAATGACTTAATTTGAAGAAAACAAATCAAAAGTCCAGATTAGAAACCCGAAAAGCGCTAACCTCTCTCCTTTGCAGTGTCCGAAAACAAGGTGCTGTGCCATCCGGCTTCTGTAGACTCGCTGCCCACCAGCGCAGGAACAGAAGACCACGTGTCCATGGGTGGCTTTGCCGCCAGAAAAGCCCTCATAGTTGTCGAGAACGTCGAGAGAGTGATTGCCATAGAGCTGCTGGCGGCATGCCAGGCACTGGAGTTCATCAGACCCCTGAAGACCACCGCACCGCTTGAGGCTATGTATGCTGTTGTCAGGGAACAAGTCAAGTGAGTACCATAATCAGATCTGCCAACTGTGGTTGTAGTGGGACTTTAATTTAACCAACTAGCTTGCTATCAATACAGATTCCACTCGGTAATGGCCATTTTACGGATTCTGAGCGCCAAGAGAAAGTTGAATGTTCCCCCTTTCGAAAATCCAGCAATACGGAAATTCAAAAAGTAATTAAAAATCTGGTATTAAATTCCAGAGAGACGGCCGGTCTGGTATTAGAAAGTTTACGTTCTAATTGTTAGAAATCGCCATGTTATATAGGTGTAACCTCAAACCACCATACGGACCTTTAGCTAAATGTTATTAGACTAGTTAAAGTAAGCATGAGATAAATTAGGAATTCTTATTCTAACCATAAACTGCTGATGGAGTCTTAACCTCTTCATTTCTGAAATAAATCTTCTACGTAGTGAAAGAGTTCATTTTGAAAAGCATGGACAACATTCTAGTTTATAATGGAAAAGTTAGTACTAAGAAAAATTGTAAAATGAAGTTGTGAATTCGACTAATGTTCACGTATGTGTGGAGGTTACAGTGGGTGTCACATAAGTCGGGTACCTAATTTGATAATCCGGTAAGCATAAAACCAAAATATCATTAAGGAAAGTTGAGTAAGTAAGTAGGTACGTAAGTAGCAAGTTGGCTAAGTTTTATTTGACCAGTATAAATTAAGGTTGAGGAATGGACGGTTCGAACGGGGCGGAGCGTGCTTGACGTAAAGCCAGCGTCATTGTAGGCATGTCCGTTTTAGGGTTGTAGGAGATTTGCTACTCCGGAGATTTGCCACCAAAAGACTTAATCGAATGATTTTGTCACAGGGACCATCCACAAATGACGCCACGCTTGTCAAGGGAGGGAGGAGGGTTCATGCAGCTGTAATTGTTTGTGGATATGGATTGGAGAGTGTGTGGGAGGGGGGGGGGTTACTATGTAGAAATGTGACGTAGAAAGGAGGGGGGGGGCGTTCCGAGCGATGTTCGAAAGTAGAATTAGAATAGTATCGAACTATAATGAACTAAGATAAATAAGGTTATAAGTTGACGCGTATAAGTGTTATAAAATTTCACAATTAATTGCATTGTCTCTACTCAGATTAAGTTAAAGATTAAATTACGCCTTAAGCACGAATATGTAACTAGTGTACTACTTTTTTTAAGGAAGAAATCACGCGGCAACAAAATTACTTTTGTTTGATTAGCGTTGCACTAGAGCCACAAGTGGGCTATTGGAGACGGGGGTTTTAATTCTTAACAACGGTCAAGTGACGTGCCGACACCTGAGTGGGCATTAAAACTTAAAAGAGCGGCATCTTCGGGTTTGCACATTGACGTAATTAACGTGCATCATCCATCTCAACATGGATATTTCTTCGTTGATTTTTTTTAACTTCATCAACAGTACCAGTGCCCTGTTTGTCGTGTCGGAGTCAGTCAGAATACCATTGTTGTGAAGACTGTAAGCCACATGTTAGCCGTAGAGTAAGAATATATACAGGCAATAGAGACACAAAGCAAACAGCCAAACAACGTTACAAAAGACGACGTTTTACAACATCTTTCTTGGTACAAAGCTCCAAGCATCTCCCTCTTATCTCTGTGGTCTCTGTACAATGGAGAAGACACGTGCAGAGCAATTTTAAAACTGTTTTCGTCTGGGAAAATTATTTTTTTAGTTCTCGTAAACATTGAACAAAATAATTAGAATATGTAGAAATACGATGGTTAGGAATTTGAATAATAAATCTGAAAGTTTAGCATTAATATAAAAACGTTCTAAATTTTTTACTGCTAGTCATAAGCAACAAATTTAAATTAACACTTAAAAAAATCTGTAAAATGAAATAAAAATGGCTGTATATGAAAGCAAAGTCCTGATTCACTGACTCAGGGGCCCGGATGGCCGAGTGGTTTGGATTGCAGACCATAACGCTAGCAGTCTGCGCGCTGTAACGGGTGCGGGTTCGATTCCCGCCTTCGCCCTGGGTGTACTTTCCTTTCTCTGTGACAGTAAAAGTTCTTACTGTGTCTGTCTTACTTGACGAAGGCTTATAAGCGGGTCTCTGATCAAGCACACAAGCCGGAATATATATGTACCTACCCTTCACTGACTCACTCACTGACGTATTAACGCCCAGCCCAACCTATTGGAGGTACAGCTACCAAATTTTAGGAGAATACTCTTTTTATATCGTATTTTAAGACACGATTTATCGAAATTTGAACCTAAAAGGGTGTAGGAAGGCAAAACGTGGGCCAATTTTCCCATAGGAATTGCATTGTTAATTGTTATAAACTTTTAATTTATACTTTTTTTCGTCTTCTGATCTCTGCCTCTTCTACAAGTTACAATTTTCCGTTATGATACGAAACTTGATTAAAATTAATAAAAATATGATAATTTTTAACTACAAATTAAAGATTGTTACACATCTATAAGTTTTGATAAGAAATAAGGGTAGTGTATGTATGTATATAAGGCGATATTGAGGCACGCCAGTTTGCAAATAGATATTTTTAATTCACTATAACTATGTTTTTAAAATTAAATAAAAATGCGTTGTGAAAAAACGTTCAACTATTGATAAGGAACTTTCTGCTTAAAAAAAACTTATTTATTTGTCACAAAATCAGGAATCGTTATATAGGTTTTAAAAGTTGAAATTGGGAAAAAACGTAAATCAAATATTCGAAATGGGTTGAATAATTTTAACTTGTTTGTTCCTTAAATATTTATAAAAAAAGTGAGGTTAAAAACTTTGAAATTTGAATTTTAAAACGCAAGTTTTTTGTTTTAAAAAAATCAGGAAACAGTAAATACATGTTTTTTTAAATAATTTTTAATTAAAAAACTTTTCAGGTAAATCACCTGTTGTCACTAATCGAAGCTCTCGCTCTTTGATATTTCAGAGGAGACACACCGAGACCGGAAGGGGGGGGGGAGGGATGGATGAGAATGAACGAAGAATGGGAAGTAACCGTACAAAAGAAAGGGGAGTTCCCAGAATGTGTCCAGATGTACTATAAATAGAATATTGGCACAACCAGTTCTAAGAAAAGAACCACTACTTGTCACTTGTAGGTTTCTTCTAGATTACTGTTTTCTCTAGAGTTCGAAATTTACATTCGCTAGTTGAAAATGCGACAAAATCTTTCAGTTTTACGACAACAAAATGAATTTAGTCGCAGTTATTACGACCATATTTTAAAAATCAACAATACTAATTTTTTTTAATCGTGGTTTCACCAAACTCGCCAGAAAATAATCTTGTAATTACAAACCTTCCCCGATCCTAATTTGTAAAACTTAAATGTGATCCTGAAATCTTTCTGCAGTTCTAGAATCACATAACTCGACGACAACTCGTCCTAGAATCACACATAGGAGATCTAAAATTGTGAACTCCGTAAAAATTTCTTGTTAAATTCTAGAATTTTAGTTATTTTAAAATTGTGAAACTTCGATTATTCTATAAGCATGCAACTCAAACTTTAAAATCGCCCAGTTTGGAGATTTTGTTTTAAGTATTTTTTTTAAAATATTTATTTTTAAAAATGCCCAAAGGTAATGTGCATTTGCTCCTAGTTTTATAAGTTAGTAGCACAGATTTCTCCTAAATTCTTTATCCAATTTCGAACACTGGTTAACTCGTATATACTAATCTAAGGGTATATAAAAAAGATCAAGAGTCGAGATAAAAAAGAAAACTTCGATGAAAAATCGGATTTTTAATGTAATTCCCTTCAACTTTTAGTGTATAACGCATAATTAAAACTCAGTCTCTAACCATAAAAATACTTAAATCTTAATTAAAAATATTTAAAATACAACTTCCCTCAACGCATCTAACACTGTATAGGCATTTATCAAAACCCCCTAACTTATTACACGACTTTCAATTTTCGCTCAATAAATCAATACACACAATTAAAGGTATTTTTTTTACCCCATTACGTAATTTCAATAACTTTAAAACTTAAAAAGTTATACGGCAGATATAATTTGCGCATGCGCTATTTAACGAAAACCTTATTATGACGTCCGACAGATACTAGGAAGTCGTGTACCTATTTTGAAGTCCGAAGCTTTCTTAGTCGAGCTATAGAGTGGATTCAGACAGAAGGACCAATGTTCAAACAACGCAGTACCGTAAGTACCGCAGTACCTTATATACTTCACATTAGGAATGTAAAAAACAGCAATTAAATAAACATTAAAACAAATGTTTAACATTGAAAAAACTTTAAACAGGTGAGGAGTTGGGGACGCAATTTTATCACGACACCCCACCCAAATTATTTATTATGACGAATGATTATTTATGCAGCTGCGATTGTATAAATAATCATATGTCATAATAAATAAATCAAGAATGGTTCGTTTTTTCGCGATTGTGCAAGAAGTTATAAGTTACAGTTGCAGTGTCGCATCACTGACACTGATTATGAAGTTTAAAAAATCGAACGAAAACATGTCCATGTTGAGATGGATGATGCACGTTAAATACGCTAATGTCTCAACCCGAAGATGCCGCTCTTTTAAGTTTTAATGCCCACTCAGGTGTCGGCACGTCACTTGACCGTTGTTAAGAATTAAAACCCCCGTCTCCAATAGCCCACTTGTGGCTCTAGTGCAACGCTAATCAAACAAAAGTAATTTTGTTGCCGCGTGATTTCTTCCTTAAAAAAAGTATTACACTAGTTACATATGCGTGCTTAAGGCGTAATTTAATCTTTAACTTAACCTGAGTAGACAATGCAATTAATTGTGAAATTTTATAACACTTATATGCGTCAGCTTATATCCTTATTTATCTTAGTTCATTATAGTTCGATACTATTCTAATTCTACTTTCGAACATCGCTCGGAACGCCCCCCCCCCCCCTCCTCCTTTCTAAGCCAGATTTCTACATAGTAACCCCCCCCCCCCCCCCACACACACACACGCACTCCAATCCATATCCACAAACAATTACAGCTGCATGAACCCTCCTCCCTCCCTTGTCAAGCGTGGCGTCATTTGTGGATGGTCCCTGTGACAAAATCATTCGATTGAGTCTTTTGGTGGCAAATCTCCGTATCCCCCGTTTTAGTTAAGGCGAATTAGCTGCTTAGTGTTTTGTTTTTGAGGTGTAGGACAACGTTTGACGCATCTTTGGAGTCACTGTAGACATGGCCATTCCAATCGTTCATTTTCTTACACAGTTGCAGTAAAAGACTTTGTAGATTAATATCACAAAACGTATTTCGAAATTAAAAAGTCTGCATTCGCTGTATTCATGAACTAAAATTTTTAAAATCTTAGACTATTTCCAACCTAGTTCAAGATCTATTTCATGGTAGTTAAGGGTTAAGATTCATTAACGAGAACTCATTTAATTCCAGACCCTTGGACAAGGACCGCTTCATGGCCCCTGACATGGACGCAGTCACCGAAATCCTCAAGGAAAACAAAGTCTGGCTGGCCGTCAGACCCTTCATGGAACGCTACTTCATGGAACAAGGAGTCGAGACCAGGCCGAACTCGCCAACCACGAGCAGCACCCATCATGGCGTCCAAGTCAACGGCGGAAAAAAGAGACGCCGTTCCAGCACGAATTCGAACGGACACGGCGTCGATGGATTCGTCATCAATGCCATCATCGAGGAAGATCATGGCTGCGTGGAGGAATGTGGCCATAAGAACGGCAATGGAAAGATGATGCCGCCGGCTGCTAAAGTGGCCAGATCGCTGTATGCCGTAGAAGAGTGATTGGCAGGACCTGATTTAAAAAAAACACGGACTGTAGGCACAAAAAAATGTTGGGGCCCCTTTACGGAAAATTCTGCATATGATCATTACCTCCTACTAGATTAAAGCCGTACAACAGGAACGTTTTTCCTTCGTAACGTCATGATGCGGAGGCCAAGTTTAACCCAACTTTTCTCCTACTGTAAAGTGAATCAACGAGTGAATTGTGGAATGTGTGTGGTACAAATAATTTACTTTTTTTCAAGTAATTTTAACTTTTTGAAATTCATCGAGTCATTTTTAAAGGAGAAAAGTTTAGAAAAATTTGGCCTTCACGTCATGACGTCACGAAGGGAAACCGTTCCTGTTGTACGGCTTTAATCTAGTAGGAGGTAATGATATGATCCACTTGGTCGATGTGTTATATTTTCCTACTATTTTATCAGCTTCTTTATAATATCAATCATATTAGGTCAATGTTTAAGTTAAATTATTAATTAAGGTAAATGTTTAGTTGTTTAAGCTGAAACCAAAGAAAGGCCTCAAAAATTTCAAATTTTTCTGACATTTTGGAGATCCACAACATTAAGAGACAGAAATTTAGGGGCCCCTAAAATTTGGGGGCTCTAGGCCTGGGCCTAATGGGATTTATGGAGGACCAGGCCCTGATGATCAGGGTCCATTCTAGATTTCAACAAGGCAAAAGCCTGTTTTTAATACAGGCATACTATTTTCCTCAAACATTTCATCAACAACGGCGAACCCTTATTGACGAACATCAAACCATAATAGTCCAATTCAAATAAATAAAAAATCTACGAAAATGTTATGTGTACAAAATCTTTCAGTAAATTATGTCGTTTAAATGTTTAACAACTCAGGAATTGTTTGTATTCAAAAACTAATATATTATGAAAGAAATATATTTTGAACTGACCCAGAATGCTATTTATGATATCTTTCAATTAACCCTCAAACGGATTGGCGAATTGGCTGTAGTTCAAATTTGTTTCTAAGTGCATAACATTAGCATTTAACTAGCAACTTGTGCATAATATTAACATTTAAATTTTTAACTGAAAGTGGACTTTCAAATTAGGTAAAATTTATAAATTTTAAAAAATTATATGTGTTGCTGGAAAACTTCAGTCCGTGACGGGTTTATACGTCTGGATTAGAGTGGCTAGGATTCCTCCTCTAAAGAGTATAGAGCAGTGGAAAATTCCTTTTATATATACACTGCTCAAAACAATTAGGGGAGCACTTTGCGTACTTTTGTTTACCCTTTCAGTTCCAACCTATTTTTTATTATAAAAATCTAAACGTTTTGAAATAGATTCATTATGCATCCAGAATGAAATGGTAAAAAACGGGGGAAAATCTTAATTTTTGAAATAAAATTTAAGGGGGGGAAATATTGGTATCATAACTTTTGAATAAATTATAACAGTAATTTTTTCAAAACTTTACTTGAAAAAAAAGGTAAAATCAATTTTTAAATGTCTAAGAATGCAAGCGTGAAGAATTTAGGGTTAATTTAATTCATAAAATTTTTTGGGAGTGAATTTTATTTTACCGTGTTTTTCTTATTTTCATTTAATTAAAACAAACATTATTTAATTCTTCAAAAGACATGATTCTTCTATATGACGATAAATAAGTGCGAGCTTAACTTAGTGAGAGAAAAAATCGCAAGCGGAAGATACCAAATGGAATCATTAGGGGTGAAAGGGTGTAAACCATGAGTTCCCCTAATTGTTTTGAGCAGTGTACTTGTACAAAGTACTACTTCCTTCTTTTATTTAGGCTGTCTAGTCCGGATCCCTCAGAGACTTGCCTGTTTTTAATAATATATAAAAGAACTATATAAAATATCACGCGATTTACTTATGTTTTTTATATATGAATGAGTGATGTTTTTATATTGTTGTCGAATGACTGTTTTGTGATGTAAAATTTCATTAGCGTATCGTTCACTTGACCATCAATCATTGGTTCAGGCTAGGGCATTGACAAATCATCTGTCGATCTATAAACGGTTTCTACAACCAAAAAAAATCTCCGTGTAGAGGGAGTGTACGTTAAAAATGCTCTAAAGTACCGAAGCCGCGTAGGATTTGACCTTTAAAAATTGATTACAATCAGTTAATCAATGTAGTTGTCCAAACTTACTGTGCCATAACAACAATCACCGAAACCACCAATGAAATCCAGGAATTAAAGCAAGAATGATATACACTCTAAAAACAAGAGTGAAATCCACTCCTATAGGGGAAGTGCATTTTCGCACGGAAAGGAGTGAAATTACTCAGACTGACGTTAAAACAACGCTCGTTGATTAAGCAGATGTTACATCATATGAAGTGCATTCACAGCCGTGAACCGTAATCATAATTATACATCGGTTACTATTAATGACTAAATGATAATTAAGAATTGCTGAATTTATCACATTAATTGTAATAAAGAATCACCATGGGAGTGCATTTCGGCGAAGAGGATTACGATGAGTAACGTCTTGTTTAATTACATCATAGAAACAGCTATCAATTAACATCGTATATAATGCAATAGAATTGCTGATATCAATTAATTGAATAATGTACTGCAGTGTCAATAATTAGAAAACATCTATCATTCAAGAATAATCTTCAAATTGTTGAAAAAGGAAGGGACGAACGTGGCAATTTTTCATTATTTATTCTCATTTTATGTTTTTAGGTAACTAATCTAGAACCGTTTTTTATTGTATTTGTTTCCAGTTTTTTTTTACAGTCCCTGGACAAATTATTAGACGCACTGCAAGATTTCATGTATCAATCAATGATGAACAAAATACCTTTAGAAGGACATTTGTGTTCCTAACTTAAGCTATTGAATAGAAAATACTACTATCTGCTATACTTAATACATATATCGACGTCTTTTTTAATGACATGGCATTCTTTGGTATGTTTTCATCATTACTAAAAAAAAATACAGTGCGTCTAATAATTTGAAAACGTAAAATAGGGACGTTATTCAAGATTTTCGAAGTCATATTTTAACCAAACTTTGGTGCTACAAAGAGGCCCAGTGGCTTAGTGGTAGTGCTTCGCATTACCACGCCACAGGTCCGGGGATCGAATCCCGGATTGGGCGAGGTTGACCCATCTTTTCATCCCTTAAGTGGGTCGATAAAATGGGGACCAAACACGCTTGGGAACTAAACACTGGGGGTTCCGCGTGAGGCTGACCACCTTACCGGGACATATGCCTAGCACCCCAGGTCACGTAAGCTGAAATGGGCACTGCAGGCCTTGGCCCACTAAAGGGCTGTTGCGCCGAGGAGTTTAGTTTAGTTTGGTGCTACAAAAAAATTGAACTTATGTTATTGAAAAAAGACCCTACAATTCAAAATAAAGTTTTAAAATATCATGTTTAGCTGGACCATGTTGTAGGAGAAAAAAAAACTTTCGTATTTGTACAAGAATACAATGTTCATAGTATGAAGTTCATATGATGAGTATGAAATACAGATTATTTAATTTAAAAAAATCATTTGAAAGTATACAATA
Source organism: Oedothorax gibbosus (assembly GCA_019343175.1). NCBI lineage: Eukaryota > Metazoa > Arthropoda > Arachnida > Araneae > Linyphiidae > Oedothorax > Oedothorax gibbosus. Next base: position 6,545,242 of record CM033280.1, on the reverse strand, counting down.
GCTATACAAATTACCAAAAAACTTTTGGAAAAATGATATAAAATAGATTTGTACAATTATTTATTGAAAAAGATTGTGTGTTATTTCTGCTTTATTTTATATACTAAAATGTAATCTTTTATGCATGTATGATTTGTGTAATAGATTTTTGTAGAATAATGTTATGTTTAACAAAGAATATCGAAAATATTTGTTGCATGTTACAAAATAATCCAGTTTGTTACAAGTGTTCATTGTATATAACACATGCTGGACAATCGTTTTGTGATATAAATTTTAATAAAAAATATTTTCGAAAATACTTGTAATATTTATTTATTTTTAGTTCAAAAATTATATAAAGAAGTCAGTTGTAGTCCATGTATAAATGTAAAATTTAACTAATGTTTTAAATGTCCAGAAATAACTAAATACAAACAGACAGTGAACAATTTAAATGCAAACCAAAAGTTCTTAATGAACTAAAATAGTATATTTTAAGACTCATCAATTGTCATTAATTGACAGACAAAAGTATGGACAAAAGTTTGATATACAAGGCTCTAATATTGGACACTTCAAGGGAAAAAAAATTGGTAAAATCTAATTATTACAAAGAAAAGGAGATGAAGACTAATTTATAAACTTGACAAATTTTTAAAAGTGCAAAAAAATATATGAAGGAACTAAAATAGTCTACATCTGGTATTTTAATGCCCACAATAAATTCTTACAGTATTGACAGAAAAAACGCATAAAAGATAGGTTTTGATGCCAATCGGAAAAAAATTATGACGTTTCCAACGGAAGTTGAAAGTTGGATGCGGACAATAAATGTCCTATCTTTCAAACAAAAAAGAAATTTTAGAAACCGCACGGTTAGAACATAAGTCCAACTTGTCCCAAAAGTTCTCGTACGACGCCACCCTCATTCAACCTACTACGTCACACAAACCATTACGTCACACGTCCTTCAACGAAACCCATTCAAGAATCCAACACCGGATGGACAGGTAGCCCGCTACCGCAGCGCCCCCTACAAACAAACCCTTCGAGCGTGCACGGTGGTCGCCTGTGGTGTGGTCGATGAAATTCTTCATGCAAAATGTTCTAAAATTCTGAATGAAATGGAACCCAATCTCGACGAACACGAAGTGGTCAAGTTCCTGGTGGCCAGAGGGGGCAGATGCACCAATTTCGAACTCGTGTCGAACTTCAGGGGTGTTCTGAACGACCCCCATTGCAAAGGTAAGCTGCAACAGGTGATCGGAGTGAAAGTTAGGCTTAGTGGCGTATGCGTTCTCTTATTGCTCCGTTGAAAGTTATAGTTATTCACGAATAGCCGTTTGTTATTTCTTTCGCTGTTATTATAAATTGCTTTTAACATGCTTAAAAATTTATTTTGTACTTATTCCGAACCATTTATTTGATATGAATTTTCCTACATTTTTCAGAAAAAACCGTTATTATTGAATTTTTATTAAGAACATTTTGTGAGGGGTTTTTTGTGTTACATTGTTTTATATTGTGAAATAGATATTTTACGCATTTCTCTACTACATTAATTTACGCATTTCTCTACTGCATTAATTTACGCATTTCTCTACTGCATTAATTTACGCATTTCTCTGCTACATTAATTTACGAATTTCGCTACTGCATTATTTTACGCATTTCTCTACTACATTAATTTACGCATTTCTCTACTATATTAATTAATTTATTTTATATGAATTTTTCTTTAAAAAAATTATTATTGCAATTCAATTAAAAACATTTTGTGCACTTTTTGTTTGTATTTTGTATGAATAATTATTTTATATTTAGAAATTATTAATTATTACTCATTTCCACTTATTCATTTATTTATTTGATATGAATTTTTCTGCAAAACCTTATTATTGCAATTCAATTGAAAATATTTTGTGATTTTATTTATTTGTATTATATGTTAATTATTGTTTCATATTCAGAAATAGGTATTTTACGTATTTCTCGACATTAATTTATTTATTTGATATGGATTTTTCTGCAACACCTTATTATTGCATTGCAATTAAAAACATTTTGTGATTTTTTTTCGTTTGTATTAAATGTTAATAATTGTTTTTCTTAGCCAGAAAGATATTTTACTCATTTCTCTACATTTATGTTTCTCAATTTTTATTAATGAGCAATTTCCATAAAACCGCTTGGTTTTAATTTATTATTGATAATAGTTTAGTTTTCTTCCGCAAATAATTATTTAATTTGCAATTTACTTGATATATTTGTTGTAAAAATTTTAGTTTTTAAAAAGCTATTTTGATTTATATAGCTTCTTTTGTTTAATTGTTGTTTTAGTCTTAATTAATAATTGTTTTTAAACTTTAATCTGCATTATTAGATTTAAGCTTCTTTGAAAGTGTTAGTTTATAAAATGTTTAACAATATGTTTTTTAGTATAATTTTATTTGAAATCACTTGTTGCACAGACGTGGACTTTTTAAAAATATTTTACTTCGTTATGTCCATGCAAGCTCATTGCAGCATAATTTTTTTAATTCATTTGTCATTATAAGATTATCGCATTTTTTTTAACCCTTTTGAATCTTTTAATTGATTTAAAGAAATTTAAATATTTTGTTTGCTAATTTTTAATTAAATTTAAAACTGAAATGAATAGGGATTTTTCTTTTTGTTGTATTGTAACTTGCATATGAACCTCTAAAGAAACTGTTCATCGTTCCATTTCTTTAAATGAAGCTATGAAAAGTTTATTTTTAATGAAAATGATTTGAAAGGAAAATATTTTTTAATGAAAATTTATATACTTAAAATGATTACTTTTGAAATATTATTTTCATGTGAAAATAACTATTATATTTTATATTCGAATGTATATTATCAAACAAATCCCTCAAATAACTGAAAATGCGTTATTATTAAAACACCCATAATTTAAATTAAAACACGATGCGAATGCAACAACGGTTGGTTATTTTTGAAATTGACCAGAACAGGTGGATGGATGAGTTTGTTCCTTCCGCAGGAAATGTATGACTGACGCACGGAGGGGAATAACCCCGTCCGAATTTCTGCGCCGGTGGCAACAATGCAATGCAGACGATATTAGCGATTGTTTCGTATTGACAAGTTGACAGTTTGGAACATGGGTTCAGTCACTTTTCTGTTTCTCTCTCTTGCGCCAAATGCACCCACCACAAGATTTTTCTCAAAGGTGTTTCTAGACAGAGTGTCGCGTTAAATAGAAATATTAAAAAAAAACTTGTAATATCAATTTTGTTTTAAATTGTTTCGACCAGACGTTTCATCTCTACTAAATAGCCCTTAAGGGGACAGGGAACATAACGAAGCTTCAAAATATCAAATTTTCATTTAAACTTTCAATCACTAAAATGAATATTTACGAATTTTTTTTATATAATACGCATCTGACTATGGGGTTGGAGTTCGCAAATTTGGTAGTTAATTTCAATATAACTTTGTTTCCAGCTTCATATGTCATTATTTTAAAAATAGAAATAAATAGAAATTTTGCGATTTCTTAAATCAGAAAAATCGTCTTATTTTTACTCACTTGATATTTTTTTGGAATATTTTTGGTTCACTGTGTTAAATAGACATGTATACGACATCACAGATAATTTCAACCCTTCTAGTCAAATATAAAAAGAGAAAAGTGTACCTTAAGGTTGAAAATTGGTATTTTGGAATAACGACATTTAAAACTGGCAACAAAGTTATATTGAAACTAACTACCAAATTTGCAAACTCCAGCCCCATATTCAAATGTACATCGTAGAACTTCTTTCGTAAAGGCACGATTCAGTAACTCAAGTTTAAATGAAATTCGATATTTTGAGTGGCCGTTATGTTCCCTGTTACCTTAATAATGGCCTTAAAATTACTAATATATTTACGATTACTCATATTAGTTACAATACAACAACAAAAATCTTAATTTGTATCTTAAATCTATTAAAACTATTTAATTATTAAGGGCTATTTGCAAATAAAATTGATTTTTACTGCAAATCCAGTAAAATAGATTTTTAAAAAAATCTGCTGCTCTTATAATTGCTAAGTTATATGATTTTTGTCGAAATTAGCTTATCTGTTCATAAATTTTTATTGGTTTTATTATAAACGAAATAAATTTGTTAAAAATAGCTTAAACCAAATCTAGAAAAAGGGCGCGCTGTACCGGGGGTCTCCAAAGTAAAGTGTATCAGTGTTAATCCTATGGAGAAAAAAAATATTTGCTATCTGCCACATTTCTCCGGCTGTATTGAATATTTTTACAAGCGGATTTGTTTATGTGATAAATGTAGCTGACTTACAGGTACCGACCTTCCCACTTTTTGAAATGGGTTCGAATATTTTTTAAAATTTTCAATAATTAATTTTGCACAAAATATTCGAAGCAATTTGAAAAAGTGGGAAGATAAGAGACCTGTAAGTTATCTACATTTATTATTTAAAATAAAACCGTTTGTAAAAATATTCAACACAGCCGGAGAAATGTTGGCAGAGAAAAATGTTTTTTTCCCATTGGAGGCACTTAAGTTTGGAGACCCGGTCCAGCACGCCCATTCCCCCTTAATATATATTTTTGACGGAAGCCAAGTATTTTTATAATAACAATAAAGGGAAAATATACCGTTTACATTGGAAATAGCTTAGTGTTTAAAATATATCGCATATACACTAGTATCAGGATTTTTTAATTAAATTTTGAAAATATGTGGAATTGAACACATTAAAAATATACACTGCTCAAAACAATTATGGGAGCACTTGGCGTACTTTTGTTATCCTTTCAGTCCCAACTCTTTATGTTTTATTCTAAAAATCTTAATGTTGTGAAAAAGTCATTATGCGTCCAGAATGAAATGGTAAAAAAAACGGGAAGGGGGGGGGGGGGGGTCTTAATTTTTTAAGTAAAATTTATGGGGAAAAAATTGGAATCACAACTTTTGAATAAATTATACAACAATACTTTTTTAAAACTTTTATTTGTTAAAAATAGTTCAAATCAATTTTTAAACAACAAAAATGCAATCATGAAGAGTTTAAAGGATCAATTTATTCAATAAAATTGTTTCAGAGTGAATTTTATTTTACCATGTTTTTCATATTTTCATTTAATTATAAAACAAACATTATTTAATTCTTCAAAAGACATGATTTTTCCATCTAACGATGCAAAAAAGATATATAACTTTATCGGAAAAAAATCGCAAGCTGATGATTCCTAATGTAATCATTTTGGGTGAAAGGGTTTAAACCATGATGTACTGAGTCTAATTTAAAGGCCGGGAAAAAAGCTCAGTACAAGAAGATAAACACAATTAAGACTAAATAAAATGTAAATAAACACAGATTAGATTTGCCAAAAATAACCAATATTTATTAAAATAAAAAATAAAAACTTATAACATCAATAGTTTACAAACATTCAACAAATGAGTTGGACAGTAGAGGTCTATTGCATTGTAAACAAAATCATTACTTAATTTCAAAAGTAAACATACATATATAAACTGATTAATATAAACAAATAATTAAGAGTGGACTACCTGGAATCGTGGCGTATAAATAAAGAATTTAGAAACGAAGTAATTAAGTCCCTAACATTAAAATTAAATCAAAGAAATAATAATCAAGAAACTAAAAACGGAGAATTAAATTTTTAGGAAATCAAAAGCCCTTATATTTTATTTGATCGAAAGATTTTTTTAAAAAAAATACATTAACAGCAAAAATCGTCAAATTTGTGAATTCAAACTTGTTTTCACTACTTGAGATTTAGTTTAAGTTTTTAAAATGATAATTTTTTTTAGTAAAAAAAATGTATTGGAAATATTTTTCATACATTTGTATCTACTTACTTGTTAGCAGAGGCTCCTCAATCACACTTAAATTTAATAAATTTAAATTAAAATTAATTAAAAACCTGGATGTCCTAGACGGATATAAAAGTCCCTGTACAAATTATTGACACTGCAGATTTCAGTATCCATCAATGATGAACAAATACTTTAGAGACATTTGGTGTTCCTAAACTTAAGCTATTGAATAGAAAATACTATCTGTATACTTAATACATATACGACATCTTTTTAGATATGGCATTCTTGGTATGTTTCATCATTAAAAAAAATACAGTGGCTAATTTGTAAGGTTTTCTGAAATCTTTAAGTTGATTTCATATCTTTAATTTTTCAGGTTGTTAATGTGTTTAAAATCGAATTCTTTGTTTCTTATGTAAGTCAAAAAAATAATCCTTGTTGAATCATATTTTAACACTAAAGTTTGTATATGATAAACTGTTAGTGGACATTCGTTGGAAACATTTAAAATATGAATTTGAAAATTTAAAAACTATCTTTTGCCATTTTTGAGACAAAACTACTGAATTTTGACTGATAGGTAAAATGCTACGGACGACAAATTAATTAATTAGACGTCTGAAGATTTGAAGAAATCAATTACAAACAAATAATCTTTAGAAGGAATTTTGAAAATAACTTAAATTAAATCTTTGTTAAAGAAAAAAATTACGTTTTAATATTTACATCTTTTCGTATATATATTATTGATGTTAGTTCTTTATAAAAAATAGTTTAATTTGATGCTAGCGATAAAATACTGGATTTAATTTTTTGGGTACCGCGTCCCTTAAGGGTTAGGCTGGAGTTCATATCATTTTATTTATTACACAAAAAAAGTAGTATGGTTAAATAAGTAATAGTATGTTAAAAAGTAACAGAATTTTCTTTCTTGTTTCCTTCCCCATGCTGTTAATAGTGTCTTTTAATAAATTTTAACGTAATTTCTCCTTTCTGTTTATCATTTTTACTGCAGAACACTAATAGTGACGTTTTTTTATAATGATAAACACCTTTAGTGGGACATTCTGTAGGAAGACTATTTTGTTAGAACTATTTGAAATTTTGAAAGATTTAAAATAGCCTACTCTTTTGTTAAATTTTTCCAGAGATCAAAAACTTATTTTGAAACTCTGATTGATAGAAAAGAAGTTAAAAATTGCGTACGGACAGACAAAAATAATTCAAATCTATTTAGAACGCATCAAGTTGAAAGAGAGGTACGGAAGATTTACAAAAATTACAAAATATAGTTCTCTCTAAAGAACTTTAAAAAAGAATTATAAAAATCTGTTAGTTGACAGAGTTGCACAGACAATCAGAAGAATGTATAGAAAAATGGACAAAAAATATAAAAGATAAATCTAAGATGTTATATACCTTAAAAAGAAGTTAAGATGAGAGCGAAAATTAAAAGAGTTTACAGACAGATAGCAGACGAATGACAAAATGCAGAGAAAGTAATAAGTGTCTGTGATGTTTTTGAAACAAATAATATAGATGCTATCGAAAATTTGACGCATTAGAACGGAAGTGGGGAGAAAAGGGGATACAGACGGAATTGTCCACCATGTCAATGCACTAATTTAAATTTTTTATAATTTTTTTTAAATTATAAAACAAGTAGGTTTATAACAGAATCTGTCACTTAACTTGCTTCCACACAACAGTTTTGTTTAACAGGTAAATAGGCGAAAAAACACAGCATTGATATTCTATATTAAACATTTACATGCTAAATTTGGCTAGTTTCATTTATTTTATTTCGAAAATTCAATAATTATTACTTATCGTTTGCAAAAATTAATCTATATTTCAAAGAATAAATATGTAATATTCCTCGCTTTTAAATAGAATGAAAATATTTCATATCAACTTACGAAGAATCTCGTAGTGAAATATATTTGACGTCATTTCAAACAGATCGATGTCGAAAAAAATAATTTTATTTTAATTTATTGTCTAAAAGAATTAAAGTTTCTCGAGCGATTGTTGCGAATGGCAATGGTGATTTAATTCTAATAAAAATGGCTTCCTATGCTTTTTAAATGAGCATTTAATTTTGCAGTTTTTTACATAATTGAAGTATGTACTTCGAATTCCTTTCTGAAATTTTCAATGTATTCTAATTTAAATGCACTGAATTTTTTGACGTATCACACTTGTCCGTAGCATTTGTAGTTTGGGATATGAAAGTGGGTGACGGCCAGATAGACGGACTGAACGATTATAATACCTTCTACTTTTTACGTTATAAACGTAGTGTGGAAGCTAAAAAGTAGGCTAAAAACGTACAACATTGAAAATAACCGTTTAAATCGAAATGTTGGAAAAGAAGTAAGAAAGATTGTTTTCTGCTTATTCAAATGAATTCTCTCTTTCAGCTGAGGCCAGACTTCGCTTTAAAGACATCATCAATACCGTAGGCTCCGTCGTAGAATATCAGGTAATTTAGCAATTTTTGTCTGACCTCTATTTTTGGTCGACCAATGAAAGTACATTGGTATGGGTTAAGGGGGAATGGGCGCGCTGGACCGCGGGTCTCCAAACTCAAGTGCCCCAGTGTTAATCCAATGGCGAAAAAACTATTTTCTCTGCTACATTTCTCCGGCTGTATTGAATATTTTTACGAACGTTTTTTTTTTAATAATAAATGTAGATAACTTACAAAGTCTCTATCTTCCCACTTATTGAAATTGCTTCGAATATTTTGTGTAAAATTATTTATTGAAAATTAAAAAAAAATATTCGAACCCATTTCAAAAAGTGGGAAGGTCGGGACCTGTAAGTCAGCTACGTTTATCACAAAAAAAATCCGCTTTTAATACAGCAGTAGAAATGTGGCAGAGCAATTTTTTTTTCTCCATAGGATTAACGCTGATGCACTTTGCTTTGAGACCCCCGGTCCAACGCGTCCATTCCCCCTTAAAAGTAGTACGTAGAGTTCTCGGTTATAAAAGTTTTGTCTATAGATTATTGGAGATAGGGATTTGTAGGTAGTCTACCTCAACTATAGAGTATAAATTATTTTTTATAGAGTTTTAATTGCGTAGCTTTTTATTTTAACTCAAAATAGTTTAAGCATCAGATCGCATGATCTTCAGAAAAAAAATAATTTTGATAATTTTTAAATGTATTTGTATTAACTGTATACATGCTTCTATTTAGCTTATTGGTAAGTGTTTAATGTGATCTTTCTTTTACATTCTTGAAATAATTGATTAGAAATAAGACTGTAAAATTTTTAAATTCGCTCATTGTAAATCCTTAAAAAGATTTTTTTTAAAGTGATGAACTGCAAGTTCATCGCTATTTTAAAAATGGTTACTTATGGTCAATATACAAATTTTATTTTATCAAATTTTAATGTCCTAAAAATGGCAGACATACCATAAGTTGTAAAAAAAATGTACACTGAAAATCTTAAGCAATCATGTTGCACCAAATATTGCAGTTGGTTGGTTGGTAGACATATATTTTCAGGCTTGTTTGCTTGGTCACAAAGACCCGCTTATAAACCATCGTCAAGAAGGACGGACACGACATACACACACACATATATGACAGACGCTGCCATCTATCGCCACCTCCACAATTTAGACATGTCCCTGAAGGGGAGGGAAATAGTCTCCAGGTACCTGTACGTGGGAAACTGCGCAATGACTGCCCACAGGACTTTCGGACCCAACAGATTTAACGAGCACGTACTCCGCATATACTCGACAAACACAAACATCCATACCTTACTGGGATTCGAACCCGAACCCAAAGGCTCCAAAGGCTAGCTCCCTAACCGTTGCGCCGCCGGGTCGGCAATTGCAGTCTTTCTGCTCGCGAAAAAAAAATATCGCACGAATCTTTGGTACATGTAAAATGAAAATATCTAAATTGTGGCACAAGCTCTAACCATGCTCACCAAATCATAGACAGAAGTTACACCAAAATTTGGATTAAATTAGTTTGAATACACAAAACCATGACTAGAAGTTGCACTAAAAAATTTAGTTTTCACATGCATTCAAGTTTGGTGATATATTGTGCCCATATTTTGTTACGAACAAGATGAGTAAATGACTCCAAAATATTGGCGAGCATATATTTTTCTTCTTTCTTATAGTGTATTAACTAAACCAATATCTTAGACGTTCCATTTGTTTTTCAGAACACCAAGTACATCGAGCTGAAGCCGGGTCTTTCCCCTTCCTCCTACTCCTCCCCCTTAACGCAGAACTACCAACCTTACTGGCGATACCGACTTTCCACAAGGTAGGGGTCATTCATGAATTTATTAAAATAACTTTTCATAGCCTCCTACAATATGCCTGTCCGAATTATCATTAACCTGACAGTCAATAACCATTGATTACGCAACAATTTTTAAATAGTTCAGTCTAAAAACGAATCCAAACCCTCTGGTTAACCCAAACACTATTGATACTGTTGGCGTATCGCCCTGTCAAAGAGAGAGGGTCAGTTAAAAAAAAAAAAGTTGCTTAATCTTCCTCGGGATGACGACTCTAGCAAACTGGTGACATCTTTGGTTTACCAACAGTCTAAACTGAGAAATGTTTAAAGAAATGTATTTTAAAACATAGAAAACTAAGTCAGAAAGGACTAATTGCTGTCATATTCTCCGGCCCGCCTTAAGGAGGAGGACTTCTCCCAAAAACTAAAACTTAAAAGGGGGGAGGGGTGGCTATAAACCCTTAAATTTTATAACGATAAGTTTTCAAATGGTCTACAGAATAAAATCATCAGTTTTCACCTTAATAAAGTGCTCATGGACAGGAAGGAGAGATAAACAGGTATATTATTGTAGGAGGCTATAATCTATAATAATAAAAGAAAGGGTCTGTCTGTATATCTGTGGATCGTAAAAGACCTACTTATACTGCCCTCAGAAATTCGAAATTTTTAATCGAACGTGTGCACCTGAGGCTTAGTTTTTTCATATTTGTTCCATTTTTAGAGAAAATTTGAATTTTCTGAAAAAAATACACCACTTTCGCACAAATCCGATCATTTTTTCCCTTTCGTGTTGCCATTCGACAGAAGAAATTAAAATGAACACAAAAATTAATTAAAATTGAAATTGCTTTTATTTTCTTGCCATTACCTTCAGAAACTATGATTTGAAAAATAATTGAACGTGCCAATGAGCTAAATGTTTTTGTTTTAAACCCAGAATGGAGGTTTGGACGTGAAATAACATTGTTATACAATTATGAGGTTAATTTTGAATTTATCAAGAAAAATTGCGATGACAGTAAGTTCATATTGAGGAAGATTTTGGGGCTAGGAGGATGTGTATTTTATAGTGATGTATTTTTATTTTGGAATTTTAAAGCAATATAAGTAACGGGATTTTATTCTTTATAATGAACGGGAAAAAAGGCAAACTTTATTATCCTATAGCAAATTAAATGACACATATACTTGGATCGATTTGATATTCTTTTAGTACGTGCGAAGAACGGGTATTTATTTGCTAGTATTACATAAATTTACATCTCTACACGTCATGTACTTTTACTTAAATTGGTAATACATGGTCATACTACTATCTCCCCTATAGCGTCCTCCCTCGGCTTCCTAACGACGATCAGAAATCCGAATTAGTGTCTGGCGACTTCTCAGACGATTCTTCTTACAGTTCGAGGGGTCGATCTACCTCAGAGCCACACGCCATCATCGGAGGATCATCGCCTGCTGATAGCCAAGCCATGAGGCAGCCTGGCTACCACCACAATCCCGCCATTGAACGCCAGCATACTGAAAGTCATCCGCCTAGACATCATTATCATGAAAACCATCAACATCCTCCTCAAAACACCTCTAAGACTCAATTTCACGAAAATTATCGACATCCTCCAGATTACCAGCATCAGTCTACGAGACATCATGAAAATTATCATAATAGTCAGGATCCAAGACAACAATATCATTCTAGCCAGACTTCACTTTTGAAACATCAAGAACAGTATGCTTTTAATATGGAGCATAATAAAAATCGACTTCCAGATGGATACTATGAAACTCAGACTCCAGTGTACAGGCATGACGAATCTCCTGGTTTACAGTTTCAAGACCATCACCACCAATATCCACCTGGACACCAACGTAATGAAATTAAACATAACCATTCTTCTAGCATCCCTCACAATAAGAAAAATCAACTACCTACTTCGTACCAGCAATATGAAACACATCAATATCGTCAGCCTCCTAGTTACTCGCATCATCAGAGCACTCATAAACCACAGTCAGCTCTAGGGAAAGCTGTACTTCAATCACAAGAACCAAATTCGAACAATTGCAGACATCAATCATATGAAGATATGAACCAAAACTTCGGATCACCAAATGTAGAACAGCAATTTAAAAACCAAAGAGCTAAATCACAGAATTTAGAACCACAGTCTTATGACGGTAGGAATGTAAGTGTCAAGTTACAAGATACACCGTATCGGCATCGTGCTGATAACAGCTATTCACGAAATCAGAGTTGGACAGATGTCAAAGAGGAAAACAGACAGCATCGTTTGTCGTCCGCAGACTTACCGCAGGCCCTTCCAGAGAGGCGTCATTCTCAAGCTGACCGAAATTCTCAGAAAAAAACACAGAATCTCGTCCGTGGAGTTGCACAATCATCGTCAGATCACCGCAAATCGGTACCAAATATCCAGAGGACTGATTCCGAAATCACACCTTTAAAAGAATCTCCAACCATCACCAGAGAATCTCTAGTAAGCTCGAGCCAATCCAAGGCAATGTCAAGGGAACCTCCACCAATCACAAGAGAATCTCGCGTTCCAGAACAATTATTTTCCAGAAGAATGGAATCTTTGCACGGTATTCGTGCCTCTGAGTCACCCATAGGCTATTCCTCGCTGCCTTACGAATCTCCGTCAGCATATAGCATAACTGACATATCACCCAAAGGCAAAGGTGATGTAGACACTGATGATTTCCAGACTTCTGCCAACCTAAGAAACGTGGCCCGAGCGCTCTTTAGAAATCCTTCCAGGGGGTCTGCGTACGAACCTTGTCCTAAACCTGAGAAGATAAATGGCGAACAAAACCTTCCAAGTCTTTCCAACAACTTTCGATCCGATAATCGTTCCATTTCGGATAAATCTTTAAATGACTCAGACTTAAAAGGCCATGAAACAGTTGGACTGCTCAACAGACCAGTTAATTCAAGGGAAACTCCCAGTCCATGCAGAGGCTCTAGTCAAATTGCGCATGATCTTAAAGGTCATGATCAAGGTCCTCCCTTAACCAGTCGCTCGAAAAGCATAGACTTTCCAAGAACTAACAGCAGCTCAGGTGTATCAAGCCAACATTCCGATTCTAATCGAACATTAGACTCTCAGAGACAAAGTCCGAGAACGTCCATCAGCAGCCATTCCATCTCGATGCAATCACTGAATTCAGAAAAAGAACTACCGAACCATTCTGCGGAAATCGAACGGAATAGCACCCCACCCCCGTTGCCACCGGACAGAAAGAAAACACTACCTCAAACTCCCGAGAATACCTTAGCAGATACAAATGAGGTTAGTATAATATTTTAGTTTAGTTTATAGTGTGTGCGCCGTTTGCTATTATAGAACTTTTCTTACCAGACCAGGTAAACCTAACCGATCCTCGAAATGCTGTAGGCCAAGAATTTGGTAAAGTCTACGGCTGTCAATGATCAGATTCGTTGAGTGTTTAATGCATTAAAATGCAGATCAACTTTGAATTGCAGTACTCAGATTGATATCAGTATGCAAAGTATTTTAATCCCTCTTAGTTTAGTGCAGTCAAAAATAATTCATCAAGCATTTTTGCCGGGCGAGTCGAATTTGATATACCCTTGTTACATTCCTCGATGATATCAAGTAGCTATAGCTACTGTATACTATGTATACTGTATATATCCGATACTCTGTATACAGAGTATCGAATATCGACCGTTTTGATTTTGTATTTGACACCTAATCCATTAATAAACTTGGGATACTTATTTTATTTTGTATATATCTTTGACACTCGCAGCAGTTAAATGTTAATAATCCATACTAATTATTTATTTATCGACTCCATGCTTTCTTATTATTCTATTTTAAAATGGGTACATTATTTTTGGAACATCTTATCCCTTTGTTCGAATCAGCTGGTGATAAGAAGCACTATCAGGAGTGTCTTGTCGTATTTCATTTTGAAGTCACAATGATTTATTAATTTACGCCCGAGATATGCGGTTGTAACTCGTTCTTGAATCTGGATTGGGGACCTTGGGTGCTATCAGACAGCATAGGTAATGTTTTGATTGCGACAAGAAAGTCATAAAGTTTATTTCTCTTTGAGGACTGGATATATTTGTAACAAATAAATATTCAGTTATAGTTTTTTTTTAATTATAATTTTCTCATGTTATTTGGGACATCAGATACTTAGTTTCCGATGGAAAAATATTGTGTTAAAATGATCGTAAATTAGTTCCGAAAACATCGTAATTTTGTAACTCGATGCAACCCTCTCTGTGTACACCTGCCATGCTTCTATCTTTATTCTAAGATAACTTTTTTTAATAAATATTATATATTTACGTAAACTATTATTGGTTTTACAATTATCTCCGATTTGAATAATAAGTTTATAAAATTTTGGAAAAGTTAAATTTTCCCGTGTTTATTGGTCATACCAGGTGGCCCAGCGGGTAATGTTTGAAACAAATGAAAAATAAAACAAATAAGAGACATGAGAAGAATTTAATGACATTTATTGAATGGACATATTGGGCAATTAATGATAAAGAAGTTCGAAGTGCCCTCCATCTTTAACAAGGACAGCAGTTAGGCGGTTCTCGAATCCAACCATACTCCTTACCCATACCTTCCTTCATACTCCTTTTGTTTGGCCAATTTTTTTTGTGGAAGTAACTTTTGTGGGAAGTTCCACAAAAAGAATTGGCCAAACAAAAGGAGTATGGAGGAAGGAGTATGGAGTATGGAGTATGGTTGGATCACTGCCTACTCAACTACTAAGGCCAAAGAAGCTCTCCCAAACACGCTTGGGGACGGAAATTTTGACGTCATAGTTCCGAGTGACGTTGTTCCGAAGATGAAGACAACCTGTCTCTAAACCTGTTCGGAACCACTCGTTCACGGCTGACCAAAATTTTAGGGTTCCGAATGCGTCCGAACTAGTTTCTCGATCTTCGGCACTCGGAACAGTGACGTCAAAATTTCCGTCTACGCTCATGTTTGGGAGAGCTTCTCTGGCCTTGTTATTGAAGTTGGCCGTGGTTGGATTCGAGAACCGCCTAACTGCTGTCCTTGTTAAAGATGGAGGGCACTTCGAACCTCTTTATCATTAATTGCCTAATATGTCCATTCAATAAAGGTCGTTAAATTCTTCTCATGTCTCTTATTTGTTTTTATTTTTTCATTTGTTTCAAACATTACCCGCTGGGCCACCCGGTAGGTCCATACATATACCACGAATACACAAAATCTATGTAGTATTAGGCTAATTTTCACAGCCCTCGTTACATTGCCCATTATATGTATCAAAATGCCCATCTCTACAACAAAGCTGTTAATGCAGCCGCAAAGTTAGCAAAGTATTACGCTTTAAGGGGGTATAGGACATATTAAACTTTTCTTCAATATTGCAGTTATTATTTTTAATAAAATCTATAAATATGCATACTAAGTATGCTAACATTATTCTTTATTTAGTGGGGCACAAATATTTTAATAAATTATGTCACAAAGTGACACTTCGTATTTTTGATGTCAAGCAATTAGTCATTGATGTCAAACGATATTCATTTACATTTAATCTCGACATCAGGCAAGTTAAAGAAATATGTTTAAAAAATATGTGTGGAAAATTTTAACACTCTATAAAAAGTAGAATTTGAGTTATATCCATTTACAGTCAAAAAATCATCGAAAAAACGATCAAGATGAAATACAGCTTTGAAGTTAAGTACTTTATGAAATATTTATAGTATATAAATGTTTATATAAAACCTTCGGACGAGTTTAAGATAACATCTCTATAAGTTTCTGTGACTCATTTAACTTAATTTCCTTTTTTACCAGGGTACACATACATTAAGTAAAATGTATTGGCATCATTTAAAAATAGACATATGAGACTGCGGCTAAAATGAATTGAATCAGACAAGTTAACAAAATAAAAAAAGTTTTAAAACAGAAATAGTTATGTGTTTAAATCTAAAAGTTAACTAACAAGTTAATTTTTTGTCTAATTCCTAGAAGCATGTGCAGATAAACTTGGAGTTATTAAGGTAATTTTTATAGTCACGTAAATGAGTTTTAAGCTATGAGTTTAACCATTAACTATATACAAGTTTCATGGGATTTCAATGATAGTTATATTTCTGTAAAACAGCTTATTAGTTTACACTGTTTGGCGCACTGGCTTGATTCTCGATGGTATCTTTTGGCGACTTTTAACTAAGGGATGCTAAAAATAGCTAATAAAAGCAAACACAAGCCGTGAATAAATAGATTGTCTGATCCAAAAAAAATTTCGCCATTTGGCTAAAAAAAAAAATTACTAATTTCCTACATTTTCGATTTCTTTTATAGAAAGAGGAATCCTCCTTGAGCGCTGTAAAAGTGCGCGACAAAGTACAGCACTTCGATGACATGGAGAGACAGCAAGCTAAACGGACACAAGCGCCAATCACGCCAAAATCTGTCGCCAACAAGGAGAACGTCGCCAGGACACCGGTGTACCAAAAGGTAACACAATGGAATTCTGTATTATTTTTGACCACCCAATTCAAGTATGATTAAATTCCCGGTACAACTATGATATAATGGCCGGTCTGTTCATTGGCGACTTTTGGCGGGCTTGAAAATTTAACGTTGGGTTGCTACGCCTATCGATTTGTATGAAAAATGAAGTGAAATGTTTAGCGCATTTGCGTTGCTTGGCAATGTAACGCAAATCAACCCCAATAGTGATTGATCAATATATCATAGCTATTCCAAATACTATCCCGACTTTTTTTATTCACTGATAATGATACTGATAAATGATAAATGTTATTTTATATTTTAGGGCCTAGGAATCGGAGACGATGTGTCCATTTCTGTGGTAAGTCAATAATTTATATAAATAGTTATTAAGCCTGCACGGTTCTCTTTTCATTTGCACCCGAGAACATCGCTATGCGTGACATTAACATGCCCCATCTTTCTCTACACAGATAGACCCAAAGCTCAAACGCGAATGGTTCGTGAAATCCTCGCAATGCGACTACCACGCCCTCTCTCGACTGCTCAAAAGCGAACCGAAGCTTGCAGCTCTCAAGGTGAGTACGCTTTTGGAGATATATTCTTCTCTTGGCTTAAACACACACAATTTTTTTCTTGAAATAATTCAATATTGTTTTATTATTATTATTAATGGGAGATGAATTTAGCAATACGAAGCATCGACGCGAAGCGTCCTTACTTCTCCAACGAAGATACCCCATAATGGAAGAGTGTTTGTGGTTTTTTAAAAAAAACTAAAAGTCCGTACATAAAATAAACGTGGTGAGTTGATGTGCATTGATTTTTTAATATCGCTTCATTAATAAACATAAGAAAAATGGTAATTACTAATGAAAAATAAATCAGAAACTTTTCAATTATTTCTAGTGGTAATTTAAATATTTTTCAGCATTGAAGTCTGCGGGCAGTCAATTCGACCAATATTTAGTACATATGTTTTCAAAACTGATTTTTATATTATAAATATGTAACTAAAATCTTTTTGTTTCTCTCTTTTCATGTTCACCTATGTAGGACACTGCAATGGTAAGTCACCCCATTAGATCTTTCATACTCATAGCTCATTTTATACGGGTTTTTTTTTTATAAGTTATGTCTTACGTGTTTTATTTTCTCTATCATATCTACCTTGCGGTGTTCTCATTCACTGATCATCTACATCAACGTCTCCATTCCATAGGGGGTGAGTACTTCTATTTAAAAATTAGGTTTAATTTCTTAAAAACAATTTATTTTAGTGTTTTATACATAGATATCAGAGTTAAAGTATTAGATTGACAGATCACGTGACCTCCAATGCTAACGACGGGACGCGCATGGAGGCCAAATAAGAGGGCAAAATGGCCAGTGTTGCTGCCACTTTAAGGAGAAAAATACTACGAAAAAATACCATTTAATTCTAAAATTACAAAAAAAATATCGTAAAAATACTAGCTGCATTTTGGAATCTTTTTAGTGACTTTAAATCCTTTTCTAGTATTTTTTTGTGTAATTTTAGAATTAAATGGTATTTTTTCGTAGTATTTTTCTCCTTAAAGTGGCAGCAACACTGGCCATTTTGCCCTCTTATTTGGCCTCCATGCGCGTCCCGTCGTTAGCATTGGAGGTCACGTGATCTGTCAATCTAATACTTTAACTATGATATCTATGGTTTTATATTAGAAAAAGTGTTACACTTATTTTGCCTTGAATTTTAAATGTTTGTTGCAATCGCATTTTTTCTCATCCTTAATATTAATTATTCGGTGGGTTTTTTTCATGTTTCCGCTTTGCTTCTTTCGACCAATCTTGTGGATTTCATAGTATGTAAGTATAACTTTGATATTTTGGTATGGCTTTAAGGGTGCGCATGGTTTAAAGCCTGAAGAAGACCGAATTCGGCTAGCATACGCGATAAAGCATAGCATGCCAACATAGCATACAAATAATTTTTAGTGATGAAGAAATAAGATATAGTTCAGAATCACGTTAGAATGTTGAGCCAACATACAAGCGATTTCGAGTTTTTGTGTTTTATGCTTTTTATCAGAATGAAAAATTTGCATGATTTTAAATGGATAGAGTATAAACAAGTAGGTTTGTTACAGAATCTGTCACTTAAACCGCTTCCACACAGCATTTGTGCTCAATAGGAAACAAACTATTTATACGCCTCAGAGAGAAATTCGCCAAACAGGGCATTTAGCTAGTTGTAATTCAAACTTTTAAACGCCAAATTTAACTATTTTCATTAATCTCCTTTCTCAGATTTAATAATTAGACTTTATCGTTTGCTAAATTTGTTTGAAGTTCGAAGAATAATGATGTAATCTTTTTTAATAAATATCTTTGTGTGGCCACAATTTCCCATTTACATTTCTTTCGAAAATTCAGTTATTTATTGTTTGTTAAATTAATTTACAGTTCGAAAAATATATAATTTGTACATTTGAGGCTTTAAAAATAAAAGCGAAACTTTGCATATTTTTTATGCCAAGTTAAATTTCTCTATGCATCTTTCTTCATACATATATAATGAACCATCAAAAGAACTCTATTGTGATATTACAACAATCCAAACTGAATTATATCACATAAATATTCTTTTAAAAGTTTTTATTTTTATTTTAAATAAAGTTTCTCGTACGTTAACGAAATGGCAACGGTGAAAATATTGTATAAAAATGGAATTTTCATGTTATTTCAATGTAGATAAAATTTTTAGTTATTTAAATTTTAAATAAACGTCTAATTAAAATTTTTTAATGAAATTTGAAATGTAGCCTAATCTGATTTTTTGCTTCAAAATGACGTATCCCAATTGTTTGTGAGACTTACGGTTCGTTCTGTGAAAGTGGGTGGCGGACGGACGGACTGAACGATTATAAAACCTTCCACTTTTTACGTTATAAACGTAGTGTGGAAGCTAAAAGTTAAGGAGAGAAAAGAGCCATATTTTGCTTATTCTAAGTGCCGGAATGTTATTTTAATAAATGTGAAAGATTTTGGTGCGAAAATCGGTATGGTTTTTTTCACAGTAGCACGTGACGTCTTAAGCCATCCGTCATCTACACACTATAGAGTTTCTTCTATCCTATGGTTTCCCCATTCTATCCTATTCTATCTATATTCTTCTATCCTATTGCTTTTGAGTGTAATCGTCAGGTGCAAACCATTTCGAATGCTGTTTTTGTTTTATAAGATGGCAGGTGGTAACAAATATGCGGGAAAATGCATGTACTTAGTTGTAGTAACGTTAATGGTTTAAAAAAAACCCTGAAAACCAACCTTAGAGGCGTTCAGAAATGTCCACATTGTAAATAATCACATAATAAATCTATAAAACAATCTTTTAAAAGGATTTTTCCCCATATTTTTTTAGCATGCTAAAAATCTATTGTTATAAATAGAAGGATGTAACGCACACCAATTTTCAACTTTATTAATTACTTGTAGAAGCGTCAGTTTTAGCGATTTGAATACCATAAACGCGACTGTAATTTGTTAAAATAGAATTTGCTTTAGACTAGAAGTTTTTGGTGTTCTGAGATCGAATATGACATAATATTAACACGCGATTTGCCCTAGTTTCAATTTATAATCGTAATTCATTTCAATACTTTTGTAGAGAGACGTAAAAATTAAATTTTGTATTGCGTTCTTTTAGAGAAATTAAACACGAATCTGAACTCTTTTTTATTTTATCTTGTTACCTTTCAAAGAGAAATGCTTTTTAAATAATACCTAATAGCAATGATAATAAATCAACTAATAATAAATTACGAAATACAAAGTCAGATTGTGACTATTGTAAACGTTCAATTTGGAATTTCATCTAAATACATAAAAATTATATAAATAGCGAAGTAAGCTATAAGAATATCTTAGAATATATATATAGTATTATTATAAATTTTTTAAATAGTATAATTTCCAATAATAGTCAATAAGTAAATTTTTATATATATATATATATATATTTTATATATATATATATATATATATATATATATATATATATTATATATATATATATATATATATATATATTATTTAATATATAATATATATATATATATATATATATATATATATATATTATATATACATCTACTTCACAGTAGAGCACACTTATTATTTAGTTAACTACATAAATGAAGATGGTTTGGACGTGCAAGAACTTTTATTATAAAGAAATCATTTAAAGTATTTAACGGGACGGAGTCCGGAGCCGAAGCTCGGCCCGCCAAAAATACACACAACCTTACATCTTGAAGTCTAATTAAAAAGTGACTATATTTTTAATGGTTGTGAGAAGAGTGGATCAGAAGTCAAAACAAAGTCTGCTGCGTCTGCAATTTCTCTGGGAAAGAATATATTGACGCCTATTAAAACGTGGGAACCGTTCGATGGATCGGCAAGACATTAACTGAGAGTTTTTAAGAAAGAACTGAATATTAGAATATTATAGAGATTTGTGTTGTTAATATTATAACTTTATAGAGATTTATACGATATGTCACATATATATTATGATAGAAAAGAATGAAAAAGACGAGTTTAACTTGTTCGAGTTTAACTTTGCAAGGCAGAAAAATATTCTCCTACGATCTTTCACAGCCTGAGATCTGGTAGATCTCCTGTACAAGTTTATGGTAATTACAAAGTGTGGTACAAAATGTGGGTGATATCTACAGTCCCTGGACAAATTATTAGACGCACTGTATTTTTTTAGTAACGATGAAAACATACCATAGAATGCCATATCATTAAAAAAGATGTCGATATATGTATTAAGTATAGCAGATAGTATTTTCTAGTCAATAGCTTAAGTTTAGGAACACAAATGTCCTTCTAAAAGTATTTTGTTCATCATTGATTGATACATGAAATCTTGCAGTGCGTCGAATAATTTGTCCAGGGACTGTAGTGTATCTAAGGTTTAAAATTCATTTAGCCGTATGCGATCACAGACAATTCGATTGGTCAAATGGATATCTTGTATTAAAACCACCACTTAAAAAAATCGGAATTAATGGAAATTTTGAAAAATTCTTAGATATTTTGAGACCAGTTCATTTGATTAGTTTAAATAGTTTGGTTAAAATAGTTTGTTTCCTCTATTTTTAGACGGCACTGCACTGGGCCTCAAAGCAGGGCGATGCCAATGTTGTGAAGCTAATTGCTGGAGCCTACAAAGTCAACCCCAACGTAAAATCGGTGAGATAATATTCCATCATAACCTCTTGAGACCCCAGACCAATTTATGGAATTTGAGGTTTTAAGACCTGTAAATGCACATTTTTGTGTGTATTTTATGAATACACAAAAAAGATGTCAGTTTTTTTTAATGTAATCAATAATCGATTCTCTCATTTTTTAAATACAAAATACCTTTAAAATAATAACTTGTTTTTGCAAAGTTTTTTTTACAAGATCTCCAAAATCGTGCTTGACTCTCGTGCTATGTTTATTTTTAAACAAATAAAAGACTATAGTTAAACTCATAGTTTCCTTGCACAGAAGCCACGACCACGGGCGGAGCTATAAAACGAGCGGAGCAATCAGATGAAGACAAAATAAAACGGCTGAAATTTCGTCTTCATCTGATTGCTCCGCGCGTTTAAAAGCTCCGCCCATGGTCGTGGCTTCTGTGCAAGGAAACTATGAGTTTAACTATAATACTTGTGAGCCGCTTCGGAAGCTGTATTTTTGAGAAACTTTAACATTCTTGTTTATAATGAGAGAACTTCTGTAAAAAGAAGTTTTTAAAGTGAATTTTACAAAGGTCATGACCCTGGAGAGAAGAGGTTAACGTCGAAAAATTTCGAAATTATTTTGATAGCCTAACAATATTATGTGTGATGTAAATTTAGAAATGTAACTATAGTTAAACTCATAGTTTCCTTGCACAGAAGCCACGACCACGGGCGGAGCTATAAACGCGCGGAGCAATCAGATGAAGACAAAATAAAACGGTTGAAATTTCGTCTTCATCTGATTGCTCCGCGCGTTTAAAAGCTCCGCCCATGGTCGTGGCTTCTGTGCAAGGAAACTACGAGTTTAACTATAATACTTGTGAGCCGCTTCGGAAGCTGTATTTTTGAGAAACTTTAACATTCTTGTTTAAAATAAGAAAACTTCTGTAAAAAGAAGTTTTTAAAGTGAATTTTACAAAGGTCAATGACCCTGGAGTGAAGAGGTTAACGTCGAAAAATTTCGAATTAATTTTGATAGCCTAACAATATTATGTGTGATGTAAATTTAGAAATGTAACTATAGTTAAACTCATAGTTTCCTTGCACAGAAGCCACAGCCACAGGCGAAGCTATAAAACGCACGGAGCAATCAGATGAAGACAAAATAAAACTTCTGAAATTTCCTCATAATCTGATTGCTCCGCGCGTTTTATAGCTCCGCCCATGGTCGTGGCTTCTGTGCAAGGAAACTATGAGTTTAACTATAACACTTGTGAGCTGCTTCGGAAGCTGTATTTTTGAGAAACTTCAACATTCTAGTTTATAATAAGAAACTTAGTAATAAGAAAACCCCTGTAAAATGAAGTTTTTAAAGTGAATTTTACAAAGGTCAATTTATGTGGACCCTGGAGTGAAGAGGTTAACATCGATAAATTTCGAATTGATTTTGATATCCTACAATATTATGTGTGATGTAAATTTTGAAATGTAACTAATATGGGTTTTTTCTTTTTATGCTTGACATGTGGACACAATTACATCAAAATGCAGAATGTAAGTAGTTTTTTTTTTGTATGATTTATTATTGGCCATTTTTGGTTTTACATTTTGGCCTTAAACCTATTAAGACTATGGTTCTAGAAAACTGTCGTAATAATTCAATCGTGAAATGGAGCGTTAACGATTTACTTGCAAAATTGTGCTACTTAAATTTTCTAGCTGAGTAAATTGCATTTTTTTTACCTCACTTGTTTTTATTACTTAGGTATTGTAATAGTATATTGTAATTATTGTAATATTGTAATAGTAGCAAAAAATATATACATAATTGGTGATTTTTAAAGAAGTTTTAATTATTTGTTTGTGTGTTTCTTTGAAATAATTCATTCTGTTTCTTTTATGGTCATCTTTGCCTGCTTAATTGAATATTAAAGGGAGTAAGTATTATCACTTTTAAATTTTAAAGAAAATAAATATAATATATTGCTAAACAAACCCTATCATGGCAATAACAAGAATAAGTAACTTTTTGTAAAAAGAACTAACTTTTCTTTGTTAACTGATATTATAAAACAATACATTGTAATGATGAAGGCTTTCACGGCCGGAACGATAAGTCAAAGAAATATCCGGGCTATTGTGCCGTGGTCCATTGAAGTTAACAGCTTCAGACGTTTCGCTTGTCATTGCAGCAAGCATCATCAGAAGCAAGCATCATCGAAGTCTTTCCCTTGGAACCTTCGTAAGCGCTCTAACTGATGATGCTTGCTGCAATGCCAAGCGAAACTTCTGAAGCTGTTAACTTCAATAGACCACGGCACAATAGCCCGGATATTTCTTTGACTAAACAATATATTAATGAAAGTTTTTTTTAGCTTGAATTAAAATTTTCTTTAAAATACTAATTATACATCATTTAAGAGGGACTGTCAGCCCAGCTAATGCATTAGTTTTGAAATCACAACTTTTGAGAAAGAATTGTTTTGCCATGTTATCCCATTTTCACCAGGTATGGGAATCATCACGACATCAATTTAAAACAAAATTGAAAAGAAAATAACATCAGGTTATTTAGTTATTAATTGATAAAGTTTTAAAATAGTGTCGCCATCTGCTGGGCATTTGGGGCATTTTAAAATTTTAAAAATATATAACTAAATAACTAGATAACATTTTCGTTTCAAATTTGTTTCATTACGATGTTATGTTGATTCCCATACCTGGGAGAAAAGGGTTAACGTGGAAAAGCAATACCTCTGAGGAAGTTGTGATTACAAAACTAATGCATTAGCTCTATGGGACTGACAATCCCTCTTAATGCGGAGTAAGCAGAATTTGGCAGATATACTTTATTTTTTAATATGCAGAGGAATTTCGAGTTACTTCTAAAAGTTGAACCAACAAACAAATGATAATTGAGTCCAATAAACATTTTCTTTTGTGGGCATATGTGCTATGTGGGTATTAATAGTTATTTATGCAACTAGTGTGAAAAGTAAGGCTTTTTTAAACGAGTTGAATAAATTATTTCACAAGCGAGTGAAATAAATTCATGAGTTTAAAAAAGGCTATTTTCAACGTGTTGTCATACACTATTCTTTATAATAATGTGCAAAAAAGTATTTATTAAATTGGCATTGAAAATTAACCAGGCAAAAAGTAAATTCTCTTTTGAAGAAAAAAAACAGAAAACGTTGGTGCAGCTAAATATGAATTTAGAATTAGAAATGTTATGATGTTATGTTTTTTATGAAACCATTGAGTTTTAAAGATACTTTTGCTCGTATTGCTTATCAATTTTTTTATTATCACGTTCAAAAGATTTGAACATGATTATTTATATTAATGATTTAAAATCATGTGCAAAAAGTATTTCTTAGATTGGCATTGGAAATAAGACGCCAAATAAAGAATCATGTTTAAATGAAGAATTTTACACCAATCACAAAGCAGCCAAATAAAATATCACGCTCAAATAAAGAATTTTAAACCAATCAGATGCTCTTATTTACTTTGTCGCACTAGTGCATAAAAGTAACTTTGAAACACGATTTCGTCAAAAGCATCACTTTTGCCACGATTATTAATTTGAAAAAGTTAGTTTTTTTGCACGATATTAAAAAAAAGCTTTATTAGCATCATCAAATTTTTGGAATTCGATGCAATAACACAAAATGTTGACCATTAGAACCATTTTAAAATTTTCTTTTACTCTAAACTTATCCGAACTAATGATGCCTTACACATTTTAGAGACAGATAAGGGGAATTTTGATACTTTTTCTACATTTAAATTAACTTTAACTGTATGTGTTTTTTAAATAAAAATCTATTTTTTCCAGGGCTATACTCCTGTACATCTGGCAACTCTGCACAAACACAATATGATTGTACATCTTCTTGTTCATACATACGGTGAGGGACATACGAGACTCTCTATTTGTAGCTAGTTGTAGTCTATAAGCTTAAGGCAGTAAAATGTCTGTTCATTACAAAGAAATATCCTTAGTATAAAAAACAGTAAAAATGAGGCAAGATTTTTATAAATATTTCGTACACTTATTTTTACTTTCAATTACCTAATAAAATATGTGGTAATTAAAGTAATGCGATACAGTCGAAGATTCGGAAAGGAGATATGTGTCTTCTACATGTTTTAGAGGATGCTCATTCTAAAACAGTAGTTTATGACAATTTTTCCGTCTCTTATTCTGTTCGACTGAAGCCATATTCTACAGCTCTAACTAAAACACCATGCTGCCTCCGAATTTCATACACATACCTGTCAAACGTCAGACGGTTTTTGAGAAAATCGTACATGCGCAAAGGGTAGATGCAATTACAAAGGTTTAGGTCTTAAAGTTATTGGAATTACCTTATAGGCAGTGCCGGATTTAAAGATTTGCCACCTGTAGGCTACGATTAATTTGCCGCCCATCACAATATTCTTTCCCTTCGGGGAAAGGTAGCTGGTTTGCTGCAAAATAGGGTGGTATGTGCTGTTTAAACTAGATACACATATTAGAATCATCTATGTACATCCAAAGGGAAGTAGGCAACATTTTTAAACTGTTCTACTATTTTTCTTTTAACTTCGAAATTCGGGAGGAGGGGGTGCAATTGCCTTCGCAGCGACCATGTTTGTACAAAAAATAGTACTATATATACATTTGCCAGTTTACGGAATAAAGTAAAATTATTTCATTTTAAAAATATTCGTACCTTATAATAATTTTTTTATGCCGAATGCCGCTTTAATGGGTCGTAAAATGTGCCGCCCCAAAAAATTCGCCCCTCTAGGCTACAGCCTACTTAGCCTATTTAGAGAAATCCGGCCATGCTTATAGGGTATATAATTACCACTAAAAGTATTGGTTTAATCAATGGTAATTGAAAGTCATGGAGTGTTACGGAATAAATCCTCGTATTTAACCCTCATTGTTATATTTCAAGTTAGTAGTATAATTAATCTTTTAGGGTGATTGAAGTTTCTTTTTTCTCTGGGTAGAGCGACATAACTTTTAAGATGCACAAAAAGAAGACACATTCTAACAAAAACAATGTGCTTTTTCTATCGTGGCAAAGTTAAGCTAAAAAAGAAAAAGCTTTTACTGTTGGTTGTTGTTGAAATTTGCTTTAAATAAAATGTGTGTTTCAGGGGCGGATCCAAACATTCGCGACTACAGTGGGCGACGGGCAGACCAGTACCCAACGGATTTCATCAAATCAGTTGCTGGACACGAGACCAACACGAACAGAAGGCCCCTCAAGCGTAAGTTGTTTATATACATGCATTTATTGCGAAAAGAGGGTCAATTGCTTTTTACTCAAAGTATCTATTAAATGACAGTACTATTAGAGTACATTTAAAAAGGATAAATATACTAAGCATGTTTTAATTTTGTTTTAAAAACAAATTTTTGACTTTTTCCTATACCATTTGTCTGACTGAAGGAATTATGTTGGTCAGTATTAATTTTCTGCAGATATATTTTACGAGTTAATACCCCTTTTTTATGTTGTGTTGTTTCATTTGCTAATTTAAATTTACAATAAAATGTTTTTATTAAAAAACAGTACAAAATTTAGTGGGTCTTATAAATCAGTAATTTGTTTATTGTTAGGATTAAAGCTTTACTATGTAGTCAATATAATAACAACACAAGGTTTAATTTTTTTTCCTCTACCCCTTTGTGTGGTTTTCCCATTGAGCTAGAAGGAAAACTGGAGTGAGGTGTCAGCGAGCCGAAAACCCACTCGCACCCTTTTGAGCGAACGGGGCAGAAAAGGACTATTTTCCCTACACTTGTATGCACTACTTGTATGAGACCCCTCTATCATATTGACTTGGGCTCCTAAATGTATTTTAACATTTTTAGTTCGAAAGAAATTAACTTTCTTTAACTTGAAATTCCAACTTTTTTAAGAAATAAGCACGTGGATCACTAACTAAGAACCAGCGAAGACGAACCCAATAGCAAAAATAGGCAAGTTTCTAGGTTTTCTGCCCGGTTCGTTTCTGCTGCAGTGCCGTGTATTCCTCCGCGTTTCGTTATTGAACCGGCTCGTTTGCTTCCCTGTTCAGGAAATCACACACCTCACTCCACATTTCTTCTAGCTCAATGGGTTTCCAGGAACTGATACAGCAGGCACTCTTTTCGTTTTTCTCCTATATCATTTTGGAAAGCAATTGTGATTAACCTCACAGCATAGCCTCAAACGAGATAGGTTTAGAATAGTGATGCTCACACTGTTTCTTGGAAAACCACACGAAGGCGTAGAGGAAGAAGGTGCTTTAGAAGCTTGAGCTCAGAAAGAGTATAGAGTTCAACTGTATCTACATGCAATTATTTTTAGCTTCCACACTAGGTTTATAACGTAAAAAGTGGAAGGTATTATAATCGTTCAGTCTGTCTGTCCGTCAGCCGTCACCCACTTTCACAGAACGATCTGCAAGTCTCACAAACAAGTGGGATCCGTCGTTTTGAAGCAAAAAATCAGACTTGGCTACATTCCACGTTTCATTAAATTATTTAATTTCATTAGTTTATTTAAAGTTTAAATAACGAAAAATTTAATCTACATTGAAATAACATGCAAATACTATTTTCATTCAATATTTTCACTGTTGCCATTTCGTTAAACGTACGAGAAACTTTATTTAAAATAAAAATAAAACTTTTGAAATAATATTTATTTATGTGATCTATTTCAGTTTGGATTGTTGTAATATCACAATAGAGTTCTTTTGATGGTTCATTATATTATGTATGAAGAAAGATGCATAGAGAATTCTAACTTAGCATAAAAAATATGCAAAGTTTCGCTTTTATTTATAAAGCATCAATTTTACTAATTATATATTTTTTGAACTGTAAATTAATTTAACAAACGATAAATAATAACTAAATTTTGGAAAGAAATTTAAATGAGAAATTGTGGCGACTCAAAGATATTTATTAAAAAAATTACATCTTTATTCTTCGAACTTCAAATAACTTTTGCAAACGATGAAGTTTAATCATTAATTCTGAGAAAGAAGATTATTGAAAATAATTAATTTTGGGGCCAAAAAGTTTGAATTACAACTAGCTAAAGGCCCTGTTTGGCGAATTTCTTTCTGTGGTATATAAATAGTTTGTTTCCTGTTGAGCACAAATGTTGTGTGGAAGCGGTTTAAACAACAGATTCTGTAACAAACCTACTTGTTTTCTTGCAGAACGTACCTCAGAACCTCCCAATAATGCCAAAGAAAGCAGCGGAGGCTTCATGCGGATTGGGTCCCTAAACCTGAGGAAGTCTACTCGCAAGTCTGCCATGTTTGCTAGCGTCAGGAGCAAGAATTGGGGTTCAGCCGCAGAACTGGTGGGTTTATTATTTTCTTTTGTAATCCCATTACTGCAGTGTGCTGGTAAACTGCAGTGACCACAACCATGAATTGGACAATTTTTGCTCTCAAATAATCAGTTATTCAGTATACTTTCTTATAGGTTAGTTTATTTTGAATTATCGTCCCACTAGAGCTACACGAGGGCTATTGACGACGGGCGTCGTATTTTATGAGTGTAATGACGAGACGACACCTGTGTAGGCATCCAACGCAACTTTTCAGGGCTACATCATTCACAGTGTTGGGACTTTGAAGTCTATTTAACTTGCACTCCCTCTATACAGGGTATTATTCGTCGGACATTTTGGCTACACCGGCCGTTTATAGGTCGACAGTTATTTTGGCGATGCCCGGACCCGCGCCTGGGACCTTCCGCATGCTAGGCGAATGCCTAACCGGCTGGGCTCCCCAGCCCTTCTTATAGGTTAATTATTGAATGCTTACAACAATGGTTTAAGTCTAGATCCTGCAGTCTATCTGCCCATGGTAGAGTAGAGCTACATGTGAGCTTTTGGAGATGGGCTTTGACATTTTGAAATGTGGTCAATGATGAAGTAGACAAGAATATGGTTCAAACTAGTAGATTATTTTACTATTGTTCAGGTGCTTTAATTTTTAGAACTCTATGGGCCTGTTTCACAAGGGATCTGGCAACAGCTACGCTGTCTTGTTTTCATTTTTCTCGAACTACTTTTGCCTTGGTATTCCAAATTGAGTTTTCTAAGAATATTTTAGTTATTGTTTTAAAAAAAATCCAACTTCTTTCAATGCAAGTTTCCCTTGATAAATGATTAATTTCAACCAACAGCACAACAAGAAGTTGTAAAAAATATCAACTAAAATAACTTTTTCTTAAAAGAATCAATTTCGAATATCAACAAAAGTAATCCGAGAAAAAGGAAAACAAGACTGCAGAGCTGTTGCCAGATCCCACGTGAAACGATCCCATTATTTATAGTTAAAAGCCAGAATTGAAATAAGTTACTATTTTATAGGCAGTGTTAAGAACTTGGTTATTTTTAATTTGGTTTGTTCTTTGGTTATTTTTTTGTACTGGATTCCAAGGGAGTTTTTATTAATTATAAGAATTTCTATGTTTTTATCTATATTTTAATAATTTTTTTAAAAAATGAAATTCATGGATTAGGGTTAGGTTAAATTATTGTTCCTAGAGCAACACACAGGCTAATGGTAACAGGCATCATAATTTAGAACCACTGGAAGTCATGTAAAAAAAGGACGATATGCTTTAGCCAATAAAAGTAAATATTCCAGTTAAAGTGTCAAGTAAAATGGGTTAGGAGAGAAGAGTTGGACAGGATACTCAGGCAGGGCCGGATTTAAAGATGTGCCGCTTGTAGGATAGGATCGATTTGCTGCCAGATATAGTTTTCTTGACTATTTATTTCTCTTTCTACATATTAGAATCTATGTACTTTTAAACTATAAATCGAAAGCGAAATGATAGGCGAATTTTTTAAACTGTTGTACTATTTTTCTTTCAGCTTCCAAATCCGGGGGAGAGGGTGAAAATGCCCTCGCAGATACTATGTTTAATACTAAATATTAGTTTTAGTGCGATAGTGCATGTTTGTGATTTACGCATAAATGTAAATTATTCGTTTTCTTTTTTAAAAATGTTAGTATCCTTATAATAATTTTTTATGCCGAATGCCGCTTTAATTGGTCGTAAAATTTGCGCCCCCAAAAATTTGCCGGTCAGCCTATTTTGCCTACTTAGCCTATTTAGAAATCCGGCCCTGAGGATAGTTATTGTAAAATCATCTCAATTAAATGTTACATATTTAAGAATAATAATTTTCTTTTAGCGTTTCGGAATTCATTCATCAATGAGAAAAAAACTGCACAAGAGCTTGATTTCTGCGCCAGAAAGAATAACGTGAGCAAAAAATTTTATTTGTAGTTCAATCATTTATTAATATCTCAAAATGAATTGAAAACCAAATATGCATAAGTATTTTCCTATTTAAATATCACTAAACTTTATCAACTTTAAATAGTTTAATGCCAAAACCAATTTTTTTCTCATATTTTAAAATTAATGTATATTTAAATTATAAAGCTATTTTTAGATTATGTTGTTGAATATTAAAAATTAAAAAAAATGTAATCAAAACAACTACTTTTTGATTAAATGCAAAAAATATATTTGTAGCCAAATAATTATCATAATCATTATTTACAGTAATATAGAAGTAAATTTATGTACAAGCAATATAATTTCCAAAAATCTGAGGAAACTCAAACTTTTACTGAAATATCATACAAAAAAATACATCTTATAGAATTATATATACTTATATAACTGAAATATATACCAATAATACCTACACATAAATGTTAGTATTGATTTCTCCTTTTGGTATGAATAAAAGTATAGGAATACTAATTACTTTGATACGAATGGACAAAAGATCTTTTTACAGCAGCCCTACATTGTTCTTATTATTGTTCTATTTTGCATTTTTTAGAGAAGTGGACAAAAACGATTCTGATTCTGACAGCACTTATGGATTTCCTTCCAAAAAGTCAACAGAATAACAATTGGTGCTGATGCCATCAATTGGAAAATGAGACAATGGAGCTTATGCAGTGATTGAAAGCCCAAATTGAGTTTGAAAAAGGAATGACATTCATAAGGAAAAGTGTTACTGCTTCCTTCTCTAAATTGCTTATTTATAATGTAAATAAACTATTGAAGTTTACACTATGTATTTACACCAGAAAGGAGCTTATGTAGTAATTGAAAGCCTGAATAGAGTTGGAAAAAGGAAAAACATTCATAAGGAAAATTGTTACACTGCTTATTACTGTAAATAAAATGTTGAAGTTTACATTATGTATTTACCTCAATTATTATCCAAGAGCTCAGGGTACTTATACTACGAAGATGATGCTTTTTGTGAAAAAAAATATTGTGTTATATTTTGTAAAGAATTATGTTAATAAAAGACTTATTTATTTATATTGTTGTCTATTTATTTGTTGTTATTAGATAAGTGACCCAGTCCAGAACCCTCTATAGTCCTTCCGATTACAACGCAAGATTCTAAAGCACTTTTTTCCCCTATCCCATCGTAAGGTTTAAAAAAACTGAGTGTCACTGTTTTAAATCTACCTTGTTTGAGGCTCTACTTTAAGGTTAATTGCAATTGCTTTACAAACCCAAGTAAGGTTGGGAAACAACACTGCTCACACAGTTTCCCCACATAAGGGGTAGAAGAAAAGTGGTTTTGAAGCTAGCGTCTGCATTGAAATCGAAAGTACACTGCTCAAAACAATTAGGGGACCACTTTGTGTACTTTTGGTAACCCTTGAATCACAACTTTTTATTCTTTTATTCTAAAAATCTAAGTGTTGTGAAATAGATTCATTATGCGTCCAGAATGAAATGGCAAAAAACAGGGGGGGGAATCTTAATTTTTGTAACTAAAATTTAAGGGAAAAAATTGGAATCATAACTTTTGAAGAAATTATAACAATACTTTTTTCAAAACTTTGTTAAAAATAGTTAAAATCAATTTTTAAACATCTAAAAAGTATTTAGGGTCAATTTATGTCATAAAATTTTTTGATAGTGAATTTTATTTTACCATGTTTTTCATATTTTTATTTAATTAAAACAAACATTATTTAATTCTTCAAAAGAGATGATTCTTCCATCTAACGATAAAGAAGACTTAGTGAGAAAAAATTGTAAGCTAATGATTCCAAATAGAATCATTGGGGGTGAAAGGGTTTAAGCCATGCATTCCCCTAATTGTTTTGAGCAGTGTACATCACTAAGCATGTGAATGGTTTTTATCGTTTACAATAAGAATTCATTTTTGATACAATCCTCCCGATCTGCACAAATATTGTTATATGGCACTCTGACTATTATAGTAACATTTAGCCGGAAACTAATATAAAAAAAATGAAAACAAGCGAGTAAACAACTTTATTTACAGTCAAGTGACGAGCCAACTCCTGAGTAGGAACCCAAAGCAAATTTAAGACATGACACGCAGTATTTTTTATAGAATGCTTTCGTACTTTATATTGTCTCCAATACAGCATCGTAATTTAGAACCCTGATCAAGTGGATTTCTCATTATATAAGCGTTAAAATTTATCGTCAATATATATAACTACAACGTAACTTTTGAAATACACTAACTACAAATACACCTCGTCACTTGCCTAGGGTTCGAAATTATAAGGCGTAATTGTCTATGTTAAAGCTTCATGACAGCTAGAAATAGACAGCCGGAAAACGTATTACTTAACCTGACCCAACTAAAAATACAATTTTACATTACACATACTGCACCTTTTTACGGAATGGTTGTTAATGACCAGTACTAAGCAATATTATCTAGTTATTGTTGTTAATAACTAGGGGCCCAGTGGGTTTAATCGCAGCCCATTACGCTAACTGTCTGCACACTATACCGGGTGCGGGTTCGTTTCCCGCCTTTGCCCTGAGTATACACTTTCTCCCTCTTTGTCAGTAAAAATTCTGTCGTCTTACATGACGAAGGTTTATAAGCGGGTCTCTGATCAAGCACACAAACTGGAAGATATATGTACCAACCTACCTACCCTGTTAATAACTAGAAATATAAAGTTTCACATCTCAACTATGAAACAAAAAAAAAAAATAAGGAGAAAAAAAAAAGAGAAGAACACAAAAATTGTTTAATAATCTTGTCGTCTAAAAGTGAACTAATAGCTGCTCAAATTACAGGTACTGCAAGTAATGGTAATTTGTACTAATCTCTACTCATTCTAACTAACTTTCCCCAAAATATTTTTCAGCCTTAATTGTTCCTTTAACCTGGAACTTAGCAATCATTTTGGGATTTTTTTTTTTGCCTAAAATAAAAAATCCTTGCATTTCTGAGTTCTAAATTGCAAGGCCGGTTGCGAATAGCCCTCGTGGCGCTCTAATTGTGCACCTTTAATACAAGCAAACCAGACCAAAAGTTTCGGAATAAGACAGTAAATTACTTCTAAACCAAACCAAACATTTTTTTTTTAAAAGACAAAACGGATTCAAATGAAATATTAAAAATGTTTTATTGCTGTAAAACGACAACTTAATTCAGAAACACTTGATTTACAAAGAAAAGGGGTTTTGCACAAAAAATCTTCCAAAAATTTACAGTACAAAGAAGAAAAAGAGTAATATATAACAAATCAGTGAAACTTATAAAATGATAAAATTTAACAAATACAAATTTCACACCAAAGTTTCCAAAAAATGTTTTAGTGAAAATATTAATAAAAAAAAGAAAGTTTACACAATATACACATTTGATAAAGAAACATCAAAATCATAATTTGGCACCTTTCAATTATTTAGGAATTAAGAAAAAAGCCAAAGTAGGATAAAGAAAAATGATTAAAAACAAATTTTTCAATAATAAATGTATCATATGACAATTCAAATGCTTTTGCCCAAAGGCGAATTTATATTTATAAGATGCTAATTTATTTTAAATTATTTCATCCATGATTTAACAGCAACAGATTGTTATCAAAACTGAAATAGAAGAAAAAATCCTATTAGTTATGGGTTAATTTATATAATCAATAGAATTACAGTAGAACCTCGATTATCCGTCCCACTTTTATTCGGAACTCTGTACCAACCCTAAACCAAATAAAAAAATTCTAAAATAAGGTAATTTTCCGTTATTCAGAAGAAAAAAAAACAAGCTCAGAAATCTACCACGATTATAAAGTGAGAAATCTCCGGCGATTCTGAAATCTCTGGTGTTTCTTAAATCAGGAGATTCCAACGTTTATAAAATCGGAAAACTGGGAGAAATCGGGGAAAATTACTTTAAGACAGAAAAC
Organism: Oedothorax gibbosus; assembly: GCA_019343175.1. Taxonomy (NCBI): domain Eukaryota; kingdom Metazoa; phylum Arthropoda; class Arachnida; order Araneae; family Linyphiidae; genus Oedothorax; species Oedothorax gibbosus. The sequence continues at coordinate 6,510,130 of CM033280.1, read as the reverse complement.
TTCGGCAACTTATAAAAGTAAAAGCTATTTCTAGTAATCCTAAATTTTAGAAAACAATCCTGGAATCGTCTAAAGTCGTGAGACTACACACACACAAGTGATCTATCTATAGATACAATAAAACAAAAAATATGCACTTTTCTCAGAACTCCGCTCAGATATTTAAAAAAAAATAGAAATTCCAAATAATGTTTTAGAACTTTCTTTTTGCCAGAAAGTTTCAATTTTAAAGATAAATAAAAACTAAAATTAACTGTTTACAACTGCAGAACCAGTGAGGATATGATACGTTGCCGAATTTCAGGTCCGCGGACTTTCGGCGGTCTTCTGTATCATAAGTTTTACTATTTAATTAAAATTCCATATTATCCGGAATTTTCGATTATCCGACCTACCTCCGGTCCCAATTAGATTGGATGATCGAGGTTCTACTGTAGTTGTTACGTAGGATGCTGATTGAATTCGTTAATTTGAACTAAATTAACTACTAACAATTGAAGAGTACAGGGGAAGAACCGCTTGATTAATTAGGAGTAGACCCGTAATTGTGTCTGCTTGGCGGACATTGGCGGCAGGAAACCGGTTTCTCTCTTTCTTCTTCGCTTGGTCCAAGCGTCGGAATCGTGCATCGCCTGAATCTCGCCAATCTAGGTAGGTAGAAAAGTCGTGGTTTAGGACTTTTCAATTAATTTGCAAATCTTAAATTTTATTTCTTTATTTTTAAAGCTTAACACAATGATTAACACAGTCTTTTGAATAAAACATGGAACTGAATTTCAGGGTTGCATTGAGAGAAGATGCACAAGAAAGTGAGAAACTGGTTTCCTTACACCAGTTTAGGCGATTACTCGCTATCATCGCCAAAGATGCCTGATGAGGAAAGTTTTCTACGAAATTAAGCGGTTTTTACCCTGTACTCTTCATTTGTAAAACTATTATTAATTAAATTGTTGATTGTTAATCGAAATTTAAAGGTGTATCAACAAAACAAGGTTACACTGTGACCTAACAACTAATATTTGTAACTGAGTAAATATGAAATATATAATTGAGGATCTACAAGCACAGACAAGAAAACTGCAAAGAGTGTGTAGTACAATTAAAAAATTATATATTGCATCTAAGCAGATGCAATGTATGATACAACCATAATAAGTATAAAAAATAAGTTATCAACTTTTCTGATACAGAATATTTAGCGCCACTTATGTCATCTATACCAAATTTTCTTGTAACTTCATACAATAGTTCATTTTATGAAAGGAATTATGTATATTAAATTTAGGTATAAAATCCTGTCCGACAAAATTACAAAAATGAGTAAGGGAATGATATTTGTTGGAAAAATTATTAATAGGTAAAACTATTAGAAATAAGTTATGTAAACTATGTACAACCAATTGTCATAATATTGCTTGGAAATACAGAATATATTTCTGAATAGACCAATCTTTGATGCCTACAGTGGCAGAAGGATAGAGACCTGTCAAGTAGAAATATATAGAAGAGAGTGACGGTTTGACTCATACAGTCTAACTGTTGTCTTACATAGAGATAGGCATGAAAATTTTGCACGATACCCTCCTACAGGGTTCATACTCTATCTATGGTAGTGAAATTCAGGAGGAGTTTTTCAGGAGTGCAACAATGTAAATTCAGGAGGTAACAAGGAATAAAATTGAATATGCTTGTTTATCATCGAATTAGTTTAGTGACTTCACTGCATTTCAAATGATGAAACAGAAGAAAAATATCTTCTAAAGAGTTGTGCGATGCATTCTGGGACATTAACTAGCATCACGATGTCCCAACTATTTTTCTACTGTGCATTAGAATTATTCCGAATAAAGTACAAGAGAAAAACGGCAGAGAAAGGAGAAAAACGATTCGTGTTGTCAATTTTTTTCAGGAGTGGAAAAAAATATCAAATGATGAGACAAATTTCAGGAGTTAAAAGGCCCTTAAAAAAAATGAAATTCAGAAGTTATTCAGGAATTTCAGGAGGCGTACGAATCCTGCTCCTACGTTATCATTACCTCTTCCTGCTTGCTAAGTTGAGTAAATAGACCCTTCAGAATAAATTATTTTTTACATAATAAGTGTATAGAGTAATGGGTATACAGCCTACAATCTTTCCACACTTTTTATGTAACAAAATAAATTTAAAAACAAATAAAATAAACGCAACCCATGAATGAAGATAAATGGAGATTTTTAGAAGGGTTTGGAAAGTTTCCTCATTAAATATTATTGTTGAAAACCAAAACAATTTGGAATTGGAAGAACAAAAATCCATCGGATAAAAAACTAGAAACAGATTAAAGAAACTGTCTTTTTTTTATTTGGCATCCGATTAACCGAAGCAAAATATCTAAGAAAAATCTCAAATCGGATTTTTCCACCAAAATAAATGTGCTCAGTGATCATTAAAGACAGGTTTATTTGAATTTTTCCCCAAGATAAACCGATTCAGGCCACAAATTTTGACCAAAAAAATATATTTAGTCCGATTTAACGAAAGGTATAGCGCTTCAAGCAGAGTACCTGTACAGAGACCTGTTGACTAATTTTGGTAATCAATGCTGCTATGGCTTAAAAGCCATCTTAAGGCAATGTCCTCACTACGACATCAAATGCCACAAAGGCAACAAAATTTGGCGACCGCCAAGCGATGCAATAGCATGGGGGCTGACTCTGCCAAGTCGCCAAGTTTTGTAGCCTTTGTCGCATTTGTGGTGTAGTCAGGACATAGCCTAAGGGGCATTAGCTCGAATCAAAGAGAATTTTAAACAAAATACAGTAGAGTCCTGCGTATCCGAAAGGTACGGGACCGGAGCCCTTTCGGTTAATCGAGATTCCATAGGAATTTTCGGATAATCGGGAATCATCCACTTCACGCCTAGAAAAACGCTGGCAAAGAGAAAATTTGACGTCATAGAGTGTTCGCCTTGTTACAAAAATCTTAGATCAGGCCCTTAGATGCATAGAAGCGCAAAATGAAGCCAGTACTTCAGACGTTCTCTTGTATAAAAGAAGGTAGGACAGGGTTGCTTTAAAACGAACTGAAATTGAGCAGTAAAAAAAAGATTATTGCAAATTTTGTGAAATAAATCCAACATTGCAAGTACGTATTTATTTTTTGTGTATTTATTTATGCGTACACTTGATATTTTAGCACAAAAAATTTCGGAGCCTTTCGGTTAAGCCTAATTTCGGATAACCGGGATTCTACTGTAATAAAAACAATAAAATTAAAAAATTTATATTCTCTGGGTCAAAAAGAAAACCAGTTCAAAATATAACGACCTAGAAATCAGCCGACTTAAAGTCTACCACGTCCAGAAATCCTCAAAGAATAGTAAAAGTGGTGAATTCATCAGTTATTTTAATAACAAACAGTATAGTCACACAGACTAATGCAAAGAATGTAATGAATCATTTATTTTACATTTCCAATAGCAAATCGAAATAATTTTGTTTTTATGACTTAATCAAAGAAATTGTTAAATCTGTGTGTATATAGTCCGGCTGTCACTTCTTGCCATCCCAAATATTTTGATTGTGGGACATTCCACTTTGAAAACAGGTAGAGAACCTATTGGAAGCAGGGTTGCCAATCCCATGGTGTTTGGAGAACACAGGGGATTATTGGGTTAGTTTGGTTGGAAATAATGCTTCACACTAAAACTTCATATAGATTATTTGTGAAAGGATTATAGTTAATTGGCTGATGGTCGTTATCAATTACACATGCATTTTTTTTCTATCTTGCCTACATGCCTACAGATTTGAAATTGTGAAATATTGTATGGTTCAATAATTATTAATAATTTTAAAAAAAAACTTTTTTAACTGCCCTATGCTAATTATATGTCTATTAACAAATTCTAAGCAAATTTAAATGGTGAAAAGTACAAAAAAAACTGATATACCCTGCTTGCTATGTCTAGGTTGTTTTGTAGGTTAAATATTTGTTGCGTATTATTCATTTAGTATTATGAGGAAAACATTTAAACTGCCAACATGCAAGGTTCTTGTACATTGTTCATGGAACAGAAAAATATAAAAGAAAAAAACTTACCCGTTTTAAAAATTCTTCTGCACATATCCTCGCTCTTGCATTCAATGCCAGTTTCATTTCACTTATCTCTTTATCGATTTCTTCCATAAAATTAATGACAAAATCCACTAACTTGTGCTTAAACATCTGTTCTGTATGGAAGTTTGTAATAAGAAAGGAAATATCGTAACCCTAGAAGAGAAACAAACTGATAATCGTGTGCCCTTCCCTTTTTTTTTTATTTAACAACTTTTAGGGAAAAATTGGTTAATTGTTTGTGCTTTTAAATTGTGATGACAGCATAAGGTCAACTAGATATTGTGAAACTAAGTCAAGAAATAATCAAGAACTGTAACAATTAACTCTACATTTGGTGTTTAAAACTAAACCTTAAATGCTTGTTATTAAACAGATGAATTTTGTTACATGCTCTCTCTTATGCCTAAAGATATGTTTTAATTTGATTAGGATTTAATGTACTTTGTTTCATGAATATGTTGATCTACAAAGTTTTATTAAAAGTAAAGGTCTGTTGTTTAATCAGAATGATTTATTTGAACCACACTTTTTCTCAAACCTAATCAAGTCATGTTTGTACTCCATACATCGGTTGAAGAATAGAGTAAAATTTCCAGAATAAAAAAATGGTCAAGTGTAATACACATTGCAAACACTTAATTCACAACATTCATACTTAATTTATTTTGCCCCTGTTATGTTAATAATTAATTCATTTAATATACATACTACAAATATAGAAATTGACGAGATTTTGTACCTATAACAACTAGCAATTAATTAGGTTTATGTCATACTAAATTGCCTCTTTGGGGAATTAGAATACCACAAATTGTGGCAACATGAAATGCATTTTTAAGTAGATTCTTAATATTTTAGCAAATTTAAATTATATTAATTACTATTGTGTACTACTGTATTGCTTACTTCTAAAAAAATTAACTTTCATTATGATTAAAATAATAACGACAATGAAAGTTAAAGTAATTAAACGTACGTCTGAAAAAAATATTGTTAGAAAATCAAGATTTATTTAAAATTAGTTCAATTTTATTATAAAAATGAGCAAAATGTACACCAATGTCCATAAGTAACTAAAACTTACCTCCACCGGTTTTCTCCGCAAAACAACAAAATTTTCGGCTCTCATCATCATGAAACGCATAAACTTATGGCAAAGTATTTTTTCAATCTCATCGGCCTGTTTGATGGAAATGCTGATTCGCAAGGAATTTATGGAGCCTTCGATGAGAACTTTTTCTTTCTCATTTCTACTTATGACAACGGGGGTGAGTAAAAGTTCTTTTCCACTCCTAAAATAAAAAAAAAAGGAAATATGAATGTTTTTATTCATAGTTTAAGAATATTAAATCTTCTTTATTTAAATAAGTTAATTTTAATTTGACGGTACTTCTGTCGCCAAGATATTTGGCGCTTTTATAGAGGGCGATAATCAATTATTTTTGGTGATACGTCATTTTCTGGCGAAATGCGTTGTGACTAGGTGGTCCTGGTTATACTTGCGTGGAATTGTGGGTAGGTTGCACGGATGTTATGCGCATGGGAATTATTTTGTTCTAAATTACTTTTTGTCCAATCGTCGGCGCTGGAACAAAATTGCCCGGGGCCCCAAACGAATGTTTAGGCTTTCAATGGGCCCTACAGTACAGCCCCATGTTGGATACTGATGTTTTTTAGAGAAAACAAAATTGCCTGGAGCCCTAAACGTGTGCGTAATGGATTGCCACTCATTGTGTTGTTTTGTCAAAAGCAAAAACCGTGAGTTTGGTTTGTTCTGTGAAAAGCAGCGCTAGTATAATGCTTACAACTAATTCGATGAAGCTAGGGTTAATGCATCGACGTGAAGGAATCTGGCAGCGGGAAAACACGCGAGTTTCGCCAAGTTGGCAGGTTTTTGGAAACATGCCAAGCAGTACCGTAGGATTAAAATGTTCCAATTTCTCAGTGTGACGGATTGTCGAACACACTTCCACTTTTTAGGTTATTAACTTGTGTAGAATCTATTGGAATTACTGGAATTGGAATTACTGGCTGATTTGCCCCCCATCTAACGGTCAGAAGGACTTGTGAATTACTGGGCCATTTGCCAAAATATAATGGTGAATCTTCAAATTACATTTTCACAAAAATTGATTCGGTAGTTACAGTGTTGTGAACATTAACCTAATAGACTGGGAATTGAGGGGACAATAAGAAATTAAGGTAATTTTTTGTACAAGCCAATAAGTCGCCAAAAATGTATAACCGCCGCCAAATGGAACATTTATTTGTACAAACAGTGCTGCTTTAAGTATTTTTTCACCAAAAATTCTGTTTGTACTTTGTGACCAAATATTCTGTTTTGCGAGATTTTCACATGAGAAATGGAAAAGTACCTAAATTAGAAATAAATATCATTACTTAAAAAAATACAAAGAAATCACTTTAACAACATTACTGCGACCAAGGCGAGAACATGAAAGATTTTGTATGTCCTTTGAATTTACATACAAAAAATTTCTGGTGAGGTTTTTCGTTGTCTTTTGGTTTTTAATGGTATTTATATATTAATTTGTTCAGTTATGTTTCGACGGTGATAGATAGTTTCAATGTTGCAGTGGTACAGTTACCAATTTTTACCATATTTGTGAATTTTTGTTGCTTCACAATGTCACACAAATAGTAAGAGACCGGCCATTGTATAAAAGCTTTTCCCTTGTATGTTTTTATGAAATCGTTTACTATTTTTTGTGTGCGAGCAATACTAATTGTTATTCTTTGAAATACAAATACATTTTTCAAACGATATGTAATAATCATGGAATTTTCATTGAAAAATAGGTTGTCTATTTTGACGATTAAGTTTCATGTAGAACTAAATGATGCGTTTTGCTTTTTATTTAAACGTATGACTTTTGTGTGGAACCAGTTCTAAGTGACAATTTCTCTTACAAACCTACTTGCTTAAAGTTATATTACCTGACTTCAACTTCTGGCTTGTTATGTCTCTCTACAACTTGTGACGAAAAATTTTCTAAGCACATAGCCGCAGTCAAGGTATGCCTTACTGCAGTAAGGTAAGGCCTCAGAGTAGCCGACTAAAAAAAGTATATATAATGTAACAAATGGAAAACATTGAATATAAATAAAATACACATAACAAAGCAGGTGTGTCAAAGCGAAAAGAAGTGATCAAAGTAAAAGTTCTGTGAAGAGTTTAGAACACATATTATCCTTTTTGCTATTGATTCATTTATTTGTTTTATTTAATGTGAAAAAGTATATAAAATAAGGAATTTTTTACCATTGTGGTTGACACCTTCTTTGAAGTGGCTTCCGGGGACCAGACCGAACAAAACAGTGAAACGAAAGTAACCGAGTTGAGTTGAGTTATTCAAATTTATTTTTATAAACTAAGTGGGTAGATGGAAAGATTGGTTTGGTTAGTTTGAATTATCGTCGCATTAGAGCTACACGAGGGCTATTTAGATTGTAAGAAAGGTTGGGTAATCTTTAACTCAAACCTAGTGAAAAGTGTTTGTTATACTTTTAAATATCAATTTAATTATAAATAAAATTTCAACAAACATTGAAAAGAATGCAAAGCCGGATTATCGATTGGCTTGTTTTAATATTTTTCTTCCGAGTTTCATTCCTGCATTTCAGCAGTGATTTCAGTTGTTTGGTGCTCTCCGATTAGTGCTCTGTTCCCAGTGCAATCGGTTTAGCTTTTAGAGGCTGGAGGGAAAAAAATTAGTTCATCATTATCATTTCTGTTACCACTCAAGACCTGAAACATGCCCATAACAATAACAATAAATGATTTTTAAGTTATTGATACTCGGTTTTATTATTTTATAAAACTATTCTAAGGTACTTAACTTTAAACTTTTTTTAGCTATGAACAATACAAAATACTATAAGGCTATAATAAAAGCACTTGAAGCATTGTATTAGTTTTTTGTTCTCAACAAGCTCCTACAAGGTCCTTATCAATGGGAATGGAACACTTGAATTTTTGTCTACAGGAAAAGAATGTTTGAAAAAATTCTTGCACACCATATTAAAACAAAGAAATAAAATCTTAAAGTCCGAATATAGGCTTATGTATCTTGTATGTAAATAATACAATGCAGACATATATAAGATAGACATTTGATAAACCATAGACATAAGCTCTTTTTTAGTTTTGAATGATATTTTCTGTTTACGAAATGGGATTTTTTAGAAATTTCTTTTGATATCATCTGTAAAATGATGTTAAATTAAGTTAATAATAGTTGAAAGGTTAAAAATAATCACTTTTGTTTTCCAATAACTATTTTCTGTACATATCTCTGTCTCCCTGCACAATGTTATAGGGACTTCAATATTTTATCATTGTTTTTTATGTAGACACTGAATATCTGCATTCCACCTTCTTCTAGTTCAACGGAAAAATTAGAAATTTACGTTGGATCGCTGGTCACGTGATCATATTCCGTCAGAATGGTTGTGGCGCCAACAGGACATATTTCGTTTATTTTTAATAATTAACTTAATTCTGTGTCTTATATCGATTTAAAATCATACCACCTTCCTATTTTTTTCTCCTTTATTTACTAAATATCATAAATTTACTCTCTCCGTTGGTCTACCATTGATTTGAGATGATGTCGTCTGTTTCGTTCATCCAAACAAATATGGAGGCGCCCTCTTCCGAAACGGTTAATGTAAGTATACGTAGATCATTAACATTTTCCCTGTTATTATTTAGAATTTTAAACGGAATCCTCATTTTAATTACTCAAAATACATAATAGTTATTCCGCTGGTTCATCATTACGTCATCGATTGCATGATGTAGTTATTCTTGCAAGTTTAAGGAAATAAACTGGTATAAGTAATAGGTAGAACTATAATTAATAATTATATTTGTTTTTGATGCGTTTGTATTACTTTGATCACTTGATTTGAAATTAAAAACGGTCTTATTAATAATGGATTTCTTACTGTTGTTTTAGTTACGATCGATTGAGGTGTAGCAATGATTTGTTTACGTTTTTTTATTATGGTCATTAACCTTCTGATCTGTATTTTGCAGGTTGATTATTTATTACATAAAATGAGATGTTAATGAAGAATAAGAACACAATGAAGAGACCGCCACCGAACAGAGACGAAGCTGGTGAAAATTTATATATTTTTAATATATTTTATTGTTTATGGAGAAAAAAATAATCATTATTTACCTGTTAATCCAAAAAACATGTCAATTTTTGTGTTCATTATTATTCTTTTTTATTTTGAAAAACTAATTTATACTGTAAATATGCCTCTAATCTTATTTTCTTTGCAATAAGTTTTTTTTTACCATTTTGTAGAGAATGTTCTTGATTCTTATTGCTTAATTTTCTTTAATAAGCGTATGATCAGCATTTTAATAGTATTGTGTGGAATTAAATAACATGCTATGACGATCTTCTTGGTTATGTTTGTTTTTCTATCCTTAAACATCATTAAAATTCCAGTTTGAAATTGGGAAATTTTGGTGCGAATTTGCAAATATCTCCAAGAAATTCCGGAAGCTATACTGTATAAAAAACCCAGCTAGAAACAGTACATTTTCCTACAGAAAATATCTGTTTTCTTAAACTAGGGCAGATTTCTGTAAAATTATATCTGTTTGTCATAAGATGCATTTTCTCTCTAAACAGATAAAATCTGAAACCACCACTACAGTTTATAGTTAACTCTGAAGTGGTCAGTGTGCCTGGCTCCTATGCCTTCGATAAGGGTTCCTAAACAGATTATGGCTTGACACTTTCTTTTTTTTTAAATCGTACTAAGCAATACAGGAAGTATATGTTAGGAACAAATATTTTCTGTATTGCTTGGCTATGGGAAAATTCCGTTGACAGATTTTGTCTGTAGCATTACAGATATTTTCTGGCAACTTTGCTGCCTGAGATTTTCAATAATATAACGCTCAGGACTTTTTTTAAATAGTGTACTATTTAAATTTTTTGAATTTACATTGAATTAGTTAATTGTTAAAGTTTGTTATGAATTTGAGGCCCAGTGGCTTAGTGGTAGTGCTTCGCATTGCCACACCACAGGTCCGGGGATCGAATCCCAGATTGGGCAAGGTTGAACCATCCTTTCATCCCTTGAGTGGGTCGATAAAATGGGTACCAAGCATGCTTGGGAACTAAACACTGGGTGTTCCCCGTGAGGCTGACCACCTACGGGACATATGCCTAGCACCCAGAGCCCTGGATCCGAAAGCTGAAATGGGCAGGTAGCCTTGTGCGCTGAGGAATTTAGTTTTTAGCTTCCACACTACGTTATAACTAAAAAGTGGAAGGTTTTATAATCGTTCGTCGTCTGTCCGTCACCCACTTTCACAGAAAGAACCACAAGTCCCACAGACAAGTGGGATACGTCATTTTGAAGCAAAAATCAGATTAGGCTACATTCCAAATTTCATTAAAAAATTTAAATTAGAAGTTTATTTAAAATTTAAATAACTAAAAATTTAATCTACATTGAAATAACATGCAAATTCCATTTTTATTCAATATTTTCACTGTTGCCATTTCGTTAAACGTACGAGAAACTTTATTTGAAAAAAAATATATATATTTATTTATGTGATATAATTTAGTTTGGATTGTTGTAATATCACAATAGAGTTCTTTTGATGGTTCATTATATATGTATGAAGAAATATGCATAGAAAATTCTAACTTGGCATAAAAATGTGCAGGAATGTGCGAAGAATATTACATATTTATTCTTTGAAATATAAATTAATTTTTGCAAACGATAAGTAATAATTATTAAATTTTTGATATAAAATAAATGAAACTAGCCAAATTTGGCGTGTAAATGTTTAATATAGAATTAATGTTGTGTTTGGCGCGTTTATTCCTGTTAAACACAAATGTGTGGAAGCGGGTTAAGTGACAGATTCTGTTACAAACCTACTTGTTTTTTTATGAATTTATGATAAACTTAATTATGTTTTAACAGGCCCTTCTGGTGTGAAGAAGCGCCGTAGAATTAGCTTCAGTGAAGATGATGATTCATCAAGTAAGATATATAATTAATTTGTAATGTGTGCAATTGAATCATAAAATATTTCTATTTATTATGTCGACATCAATCAGTTTGAAATGACATCAAATATATTTCACTACGAGATTCTGTACGTTGATATGAAATGTTTTCATTCTTTTTAAAAGCGAGGAATATTACATATTTATTCTTTGAAATATAAATTAATTTTTGCAAACGATAAGTAATAATTATTGAATTTTCGAAATAAAATAAATGAAAGTAGCCAAATTTGGCATGTAAATGTTTAATATAGAGTTAATACTGTGTTTGGCGCCTGTTTATCTGTTAAACACGATTGTTGTGTGGAAGCGGGTTAAGTGACAGATTCTGTTACAAACCTACTTGTTATGTCTTGCAATACAAAGTATGTGGTAATATGTAGCTTTTATGTAGTGTAGAAGGAACATTATTTTTTTTTTGTTCTCACTATGTGACAGGAAAATATTTGTTGATTTATGAGAGGATATTTGTGTTCAGATTTTTTATGGATTATAAAATAAGTAAATTTCAGCTTAATGTATTATTTTGATAGTAACCAGGTATAAATTTTAAATAAAATAAAATTTTTAATTATTAATTAAGAATAATATTAAATATAATTTATGTTCATTATTTACTTAATTTGATAGGTAAAATTTAATAAATAAAACTATTAAAATGTTAAATTGCTTATGGAGGTAATGGTTTAACTGAAATGCTTAATCGTTATATTCATTTAAGTTTATTGAAATAAAATTATCATCATTGCACATAAAATTATTTTCTTTTACTATTCCTTTATTTTCAATAGTTATTGCCATTGCACATAAAATTATATTTTTACTATTCCTTTATTTTCAATAGTTATTGCTTATGATTATAATTAAAAAATGTAAATAAAGTAAACAAAAACAAATGAATATGCTAGTAGAATATTTATTGAAAATAAATTTGTGACTTAGTTTTTATATTGTTTCCAGGGCCAGCTGCTAAACAAAGTTTTGGAGCTACAGCAATGAATAGGATTTATAATAATGCATGTCGAAGAGAGAAACCTGATGAGGTAATCTAATTTTTATTCTTTGTTATTCTAAAAGCATGCTGATTTAAAATCAATAAATTGATATTAAAATACATGCTGTACTATCTAATTACTTTAATGTAATTAATTTAATTAGTAAAAGTGCTTTTTAAAACTGTGTGGTGTTACTAACTTTCAACTAAATTTTGAGATTCAATTTGGGAAATTGTAAAAAAAAAATATTTAGAAAAAACTTAGTTGCACATACTTATTTGAAGGACATTTTTTAAATAGTACAGTAAACTCCTGATTATCCGCAGCCCATCCAAGATCCTTCACTCCCTTTTAAGCTTCTCCACTATGCTTATAACAAAAGAAGTAGAAGGTAATGTACTTGTTCAGTCCTCCTGTCAGTCACCCATTTCCACGGAATGAACCGCATGTCTTACAAACAAGTGGGATGCATCATTTTTAAGCAAAACAACTAGGTTTGTAACAGAATCTGTCACTTAACCCGCTTCCACACAACAGTTCTGTTTAACAGGTAAAAAGGCGACAAACACAGCATTGATATTCTATATTAAACATTTACATGCTAAATTTGGCTAGTTTCATTAATTTTATTTCAAAAATTCAATAAATATTACTTTTCGTTTGCAAAAATTAACTTATGTTTCAAAGAATAAATATGTAATATTCCTCGCTTTTAAATAGAATAAAAACATTTCATATCAACGTACAAAGAATCTCATAGTGAAATATATTTGACGTCATTTCAAACTGATCGATGTTGCAAAAATAAATTTATTTTAATTTATTGTCTAAAAGAATGAAAGTTTCTCGAGCGATTGTTGCGAATGGCAATGGTGATTAAATTCTAATAAAAATGGCTTCCTATGCTTTTTAAATGAGCATTAAATTTTGCAGTTTTTTTAAGTAGAGGTGCTTCAAATTCTTTCAGAGGTACTTCGAATTCAAATTCTTTTCTGAAATTTTCAATGTATTCTAATTTTGATGTGCTGATTTTTTTGACGTATCACACTTGTCCGTAGCATTTGCAGTTTGGCTATGAAAGTGGGTGACACACAGACGGACTGAACAATTACAATACCTTCCACTTTTTACGTTGTAAACATAGTGTAGAAGCTAAAATCAGGCTAGGCCAAATTCCATTAAAAAGTTTGTCCCTCACCCTTTTTTTTAAAAGATACTTTACGAAATGAGGGAAAATAGAAGCTCAATTGTTGCTTTGAAAAAACATTTGACTGTTTTTGTAAAATTTTAAAACCTCATATTTTTTTTAAACTGTTGCACAGGGTTCGTACGCCTCCTGAAATTCCTGAAAAACTCCTGAATTTCATTTTTATTTTTAAAGGGCCCTTATAACTCCTGAAATTTATGTTTCATCTCCTGATATTTTCCCCCCTCTCCTGAAAAAATTGACGACATGAATCGTTTTTCTCCTTTCTCATTTGGTTTTCTCCTGTACTTTATCAGGATGTCTACCAAGTCATTAAATTAGAACAAAGGTCACGAAAAGTTAAAAAATCACCAAAAAAGGCGTCCCCCCCCCAAAAAAAACAGGGATTTAGCTTTTACACCGAAGCCTCAAATTTTCCACAACATTTACACACCTTGTTTCCTTCATTCTCGGTCTAAGTCACTAGACCAATACAATAATAAACATATTCAAATTTATTTTGCGATACCTCCTGAATTTACATCGCTGCACTCCTGAAAAACTCCTGAATTTCACTATCATAGATAGAGTACGAACCCTGGTTGCAATACTTGTTGAGCCACCCAGACTTTCTTATGTTATATTATATTACTTTACTTGAATAAAAGATTCAGTTAAAGGCAAATTGTGGATATTTTCTTTACTTATGTGGATTATCTGGGAATTCTCTTTTCCACTGATTTCGCTCCTCCCAACTTTATGGATAATCGTTTTTTTTTATAGTATATAATAAATTAGATGAAATAAAATTGATTATACAATTTTTTTCATTCAGTTTTTAACCCTCTGAGGGGTAAGAAAATTAGCTAATTGTACACTTGTTTTCACTGCATAAGATTGAAATGCAACTGAAAATTTAATTTCTTTTGGCCATTTAATGTAATAAATATCTTATTAAATTAAGTTATATTTTTTTTACCAAAGTTTCATGGCTTAAATACTTGTGTAAAATACATTATTTTTCAAAGCTCTTCCGAAAAGATCTGATAAGTGCTATGAAGCTTCCTGATAGCGAACAGCTGGACGAGCATCAGTTTTGGGACATGAGCGATCCCTGGAAACCGGAATGGGAGCAGGGAGTGCAAGTTCCGGTCAATTCCAAAGTTGTGCCCAGTTCTAATGTCAGGTAAAACAGTGAAAACATTTTATTGTCAAACTTTTTTTTTCAATGGAGCTGCTATGTTGGCTGTTAAGCCTTGGTGGACTTATATTAATATTCCCCAGAACTGAGAGCCATTTTTTTTGTGGCACCATCTAGGCGACTCTCGCTACCAATTTTGACTCTCAGATTACAATAAATATGAGCTCTTTGTGGATGTTAAAAGCAGGGTTAAAAAATGTTTTTTTTTATAAAAACAAAAAAACATGTTTTTTTTTGTTTTAAACGTTTTTTTTTGTTTAAAACATGTTTCTTTTAAAACAATTAAATTTTGGTTATTGAACAAGTTGCATAAGTTTTAAAAAAAACACAGTTCTTTTTGCGTTTTGGTCTTCTATATTTACTTCCATCCCCAATAATTTTAGGCATATGCCTTGTATCTTTCTTTGTCGAAGAATCATAGAATATAAGAAATCCTTCTATTATCTGGTGATTCGGTGTCTTCCTTTGATTAATTAAGATGAGCTAATAGAAGAATTTATAAACTAATAATGTAATAGTTTATGTTTGGTATTATTTTAATTAACTAAAATTATATACCACATTGATAATTAGCATAAATCGTTTTTTTTTTTAAAATTGTTTTAAACAAGTTTTTTATTACTATCTTTTAAACAAAATGTTAATTATAATAATTTTTGCCGAGAGAACCCAAGCCAAATGGGTACTCAAGGGATCTTTTGCATGTCAAATAATCATTAATCAGCAGGCATACCCATGATTTTCCCATGAAAATCTGACAACTATCGGGCCTCCAACCTGCATACTTGGGCTTATGAGGCAACCAGCGTGTAAAATACTTTTTTTTTGTGTGTATATCAGTTCTGCTACACCAAAGTATTTGTGTGTAGCAATTTTTAATTAATGCATAGCACTTTTGAGTATTGTCCATCTTTATCGACGCACCGTTAATTCCGTTGATTAGCGATGCGTTGAATTTTTTTGACATTTTAAGTTATCTATGTGCTTTGCACATAAATAGCACATTATTTTAGTAACAATGTTACCGTTAGATTTGTACTTCAGCCACACTCATTATTCGGATTCAACGACGTGATCCAGTTTTTAACAGTTCGTAACTGAACCACCATATTTCACTTTCGTTGATTTTTGCAACACAAATAATAACGAATCAGAAATCTCGCTAAATCTTTCTGTTCTGGGCTCTGGCGCGATTATCGGCGGTTTTTTTACACTTTTCGCTACTCACTTCCAGTCTGGTATGGAGTTGAGATGTTTCCCTGCCCGCCTTATAAAGTGTCCTTATTTTGGGTACCCGGGCACAGGGGATTGAAGGAAACGAAACAGCTGATATTTGGCAAAAGCGGGATCTAAGACCGCTTTCATAGGGCCTGAGCCCGTGCTAGGTCTTCCACATAATTCTGTTAGAAAGACTATTAGACGGCTGTTCCAGGCCTATAATTTTACAAATTGGCAAATGGCAGCCGATCAAAGGCAGGCTAGGGAGCTTAATCAGAGTGCTCCATGGCGGAGAGCCAAGGAGTTACTTAGCCTTAGCAGGAAAGAGATTCGTGCAGCAATTGGTTTATTAACGGGTCACTGTGCTCTCAATAGACATCTGAGTATAATGGGTGTGAAAGATGACCCTCTCTGTAGGGCTTGTCAACAGGTTGAGGAAAGTTCGTTTCATGTTCTCTGCGAATGTGACAACTACTCTGCACAAAGATTTGAGTATCTTGGGTACCATTGTATCGATGCCTGGGAGGTTGATAACTTATCAATCAGGGATATTCTGAAGTTTATTTCAGCAATCGGCCTGCTTCGAGGTTAAACGATGGGGTTAGTACAATAGACCAGTGGTCGCGGTGCTTGGCCCTGACGGGCCACCCCACTCAAGTCATAAGTCATTCCCTGCCCGACCGAAAAGCGGCCAACGGATTCGAATTGAGATAGAGCTCCATGACTTAGACAACTGAACTGAAGCGATCTGACTTCGAATCGTTTGCAAAAACACCATGGTTATGACAAACGGAGATGCTATGTGAGTATCGCAATTAAATGCGATACAAATCTAAATCGCTATCGCAAGTTTTCATTTGGGTGTCGCGTTTCGCGATGCGATACCGCTTATTTTACACGCTGGAGGCAACTATATAATGCCTCTCGGCCACTGAGTGGATTTATTGTCAAACTGATCCAACTGGCTTTGCCATTGACTTATTTGCAAATAAGTAACATAATTATTGCTTTAAATGCAGAACCCTGGCCCTCAGAACGGCAGGACACAACGTAAAAACAGATTAAATAAATTCTAACAATTACAACTACTTTTTTTATTAACAAGACTTATTGCAAGATTTATTTTGAATATAACGGTGCACAAGAATAAAATCTTCTTTTGTTTTTCAAGTCAAGGACTTGATACAGGGGTCGTAGTTGTCCTGATTTTCCTGAAATTAATTCCTGAAAAAAAAATTGTGTCCTGAATTGTCCTTAATTTTCACACATCGTCCTGAAATTCCTGAAATTTTTAAAAAAGTACTAACAAACATAATTTCATACCTAATCATCAAACTACGGAGTTACGAAAACGCAGTCAAAACTACGGATAAGCTTCCATATTTCCAGCAAAATTTATTTTTGAGATTTGTTTTGCCTTGATATTGGTGACTTTTTAGCATTTAATGAAAAATATCGGTTCTTCGGTCTTGAAAAACAATTCCGATGGTTTTAATCGGATTTTTTTTTAATCCAAACAATGGTTTTTGGAAATAAAAGGCTCAAATTCTTATCAAAGTTTTTTGTATTCGTGCGGGAACTAAACTTAACCTACACACGATGACTTGAAACATTTGCTAATTAGCCGCGTGATCGCAGTAGGTTAGTGTTCCTAGTTCTAGGTATGATCAGATCAGATTTGTCTACCAACCTCAGCGCCTAGTAATATTTGCTAGTTATCGCCAGTAGTGTCTTGCGATTTTTTTTTCCGAAAAAATCGATCATCCAAACCACAACTCCTCGTAATATTTACTATTTGATAGCGTAATCGTCGTAGGATCAGGTACCGTTTCTTTCTATGTTTTAGTTCAGGGCAGATCAGTCAACTAAATTTTAGGGACTTTCAAAATTACGATGGCCTGTGATTGATGTCAAGGACCACTACTTAGGATTTTTTTTTTGTTGCTGAGTAAATTCTATTGTGTTATTAATTGAAACTAAAGACAAGTTCTTTAACGTCTGCCATACAAAAAAATGGAGGTTGCTGTTTAACGTAGAATAGCACTAAAGTGCTCGTTAGCCAAGAATTAACAATAAAACATATTTAATAAAAAAAAAATTAAATTCCGTATGTTCGCGGGGAAATCGATTTTTTTTTTTTTTGATTTCCAAAGAAATGACCGACTTTGGTATTTTGTTCTTACCTCATCGTCAATCGGCTGATAAAAAAGAGAAATAACCTGCCCCTGTTAACCCTCCCTCCTTCCGTGTAATTTTTTAGTAAAACAAAATTGGTTTGATACGTTTACAGGGCCGCCGCTGGAGACTATTTAGCCTACTAAAGCGATTATTTTGAAGCGAAGGCGACTTTTTTTCGGAAAATTTGAGTGTTAAAATCTACTAGTTTTGTGTAAACATCTACTTTTTTCAACCATCGGCGGCTATTTTAGCATTTTTTTTGTTTTTATTCCTCCTGTGTCAAAAAAAGCAGGAGTAAGGCAAAAACATTCCCTCTCGGTCGGTATTTTCAGAATCGGATATCAAAATTTTCTCAACGCGATTGCCAATGCAAGTGAAACCGCAAGTGATATCTATTCTTGGTTACATAATATAATGATATTATTAAACCTATATACTTCTAAACATAGCACTTAAAATAGTGGTTGGCTTTTATGCTGAGACCCCAAATTTTACACGTCATTAACGCAACCGAAAAAAAAAAATATTCTATTCTCGGTATATATCAATGAAAACTACACTCAAATTTCAATAAAAAGCAAGTTTAAATATTTAATTTTAATAATATAGGTAAAAAATGTAATTAAAATTTGAAGAGTAATTAAGATTCAGATACATTTTAAGCTTTCTTCAAATATCGGCCAACAGCCAGCACAATCCTGGTTATCTTCTCCTGACCAAAAGTCTAATAAATGCTCTTGATCTACTTATTTTGCTGCCGGTAGTAATTTTCACGAAATCCACCTATGACGTCGCATTACCTCTTAATGATTGACAGTTCTCTGGTTCTATGTGATCGGAAGACTGTTCGTTATTTACATAGCTTCTGTTCAATCTAAGTTGGGCCAACCAGAATATTTTCTTCTGATCAAGTATCCGTGCGACATGAGCTTGTGATAACAAGACCTTGCTGGAATGTTATAAAATATTTTGGTTTATCTCTTAGAAACCTTTTTTAAGCATTTTTATTACTTTGGCCTATACTGGGATTGATTTCTAATTTTTGACAGGTTTTAGCTTCACACACAAAAAATGGAGAGTCAGCTTAGATACGATTTCAGTATTCAGATATTATGCTGGTAGTAATTTGTAGTTTTTTAATTTTCCTGAATTTTTTTTTAATAGTACTTGATTTTTTCCCCCCTAACAAGTGTATGAACCGTGTATAGCAGTGTCAGTAAAACCGTTGCTCGAAATTCTACTGTATTTTATTGCATAAATAATGTCCTGAAAATGTCCTGATTTTTTCTTAAATGTTTGTCCTGAAATTTTGCATTGTCCCACTACGACCCCTGTTGATATTTCTGTACAAAATTTGCAATTATTTATTTTAATAAATGAGCAGTTTTCTTTACCAATAAAAATAAACTAACCGCGAATACCCCAAAGAATGCACAAATCTAGTAAACATTGCAGTTTATATTAAATTCAACTTTATTGCTAAAGTAACCCTACATTATCTTTCACAGTCGCAAATGACCAAACCAACCATTATTATATCAAAGTCATAGCCTTTTTTTAAAATTAATCTAAAAACTTTCTTTATAAAACATTGAAAAAAAAACGGTCGTTTAAATCACCCTAACAATGCTACATGGCACAGTGGTCTGGGAGCGGCCAAAATGCCAAATTTCGAAGTGTTAGAAAAATGCAAAATGAATAGATTTTTAAATTAATAGATAATTGAATAGTAAGATTACCAAATATAAATCATTAAAAATAATTTTTTGTTGTATTTATAGTTACGAAAAGTCAACAAATGAAAAATAGCCCGTTTTGAGGCGATACAATGGAATTCAAAATACACGATTTATAATTTTATTACACAATTTTTTTGCATGTTTTTGAGTTTGATAAAAGGTTTTCTTTTATTTTACCTGATTAAAAAATACAAAATAATTTTTAAATTAGTTTTTGATCTTAGTTTCTAAAATACTATGTTTTTAAATATTTGAAAGAGTGCAACTTTCTTGCTCCACTATGCTCCAAAGTCTCATTAAAATTAACTAGTTTTCCAAATCGTATATAAAAGATAAATCTAAATTTCAGCTGCGGAAACGTACGGACACCATAAATACAAACAGAAGTGTCAAAATCTAGCTGTTCAAAAATCGTCGAAAAGCACAACGCTGCTGCGCGTTGCTCCACGACAGCTGTTAATCTAGAAACAAAGTAGCAAAACCGACAGGTGTTTCGACCACTTCACTTACAAAGAGTTTAATTATAAACAAATAAAAGAACTTAAATACTGGTGTCATCTCTGTAGGAGATAAAAGGTCTGATTTGTTTTCAATAATAATGTTTTCAAGAGATGCTCATTGGCTTTTGGGAAGGAGGGGCGGAGGGGGGGGGGGAGAAGTCCAAAATTCATTCTTATAAACAGTTCCTATACAAAATATACTTTTCGACAAAGGTGACCAAACAATTTCAAACCTCTTTTACCAGACGTTCGATATTGTTTCATCGGTAAGGACGAAATGGCGAGTTTTAAATGTTGTTATAGTGAATTAGTAGAAATTGTTTTAAAGAGTCAATTTGATATCGAAAAAAGCATCGACGCTTTGAAAGTATCTTACCTATTGATAACCTCAGATCAACGAGAAGGAATAAAAATGTATTTATCCAAAATATTTGTACCCCATTTTCGTAAAAGGTGGCTTGATTGTAGTCGCAACAAAAAAGGGGTTTATAATAAGTATAAGAAGTGGCTTGCTAACACTTATTCCGTAGAACTTGTAGAGTCAAGTAATTCTGCATCGGGTGCTTACAGCACACATTATATGGAAATAGTAGATCCATCTTTTTCTGCACAGGCTAGCTCTAGCACACTAGATCAACAAGAACCATCTACTTCCACGCAAGCTGGTCGACCTGAAAAGCCTTTTGACGAATGTTCTGATCGAACAAAGCGTCGGAAAATTAAACAAATTCATGATAGTGTATCGAAAGAACTATTAACTGCTGCATCAAAGAAATACCAAAATGATACTGACTTTTACATTGCTGAAAAAGCTCTTGCTATACTAAAAGATGCCTCCTTATCTAAACATGATTATAACGTTCTAAGACAATCATCAAAGTAACTAGGAAGCAACATTTTCCCGTCCTACGATCAAGTTTTAGAGCAGAAAAAGCTATGCTACCCAACTGAAATTGAAGTATCAGAAAGTCATGCGACAGTTAATATCCAAACGTTGCTGGACCACACAATAAAACGAATTTTTCTCATAAAATTCGAAGTCGAACCAACAGTGTACAAATTTAAACTATTTTGCAAGTGGGAGTGTGATGGGTCTGATGGTCACAGCCAATATAAGCAGATGTTTGAAAACGAAAAAGAGACCGACGCCAATCTTTTTATGACGACCCTGGTTCCATTGCGTTTAACAACAGATGAAGATACTCTTGTTTGGGAAAATCCAAGACCCTCATCCACACAGTTTTGCAGACCAATTATATTTCTTTTTGCAAAAGAAACTCCAGATTTAGTTCGACAAGAAGTTGGTAAAATGCATGAAGATATCGAAAAATTGAACGTAACAATACTTACCTACAATAACAAAACAACAATACGCGTAAAACATTGTTTAGTGCTATCCATGATCGATGGAAAAGTTACCCAATATTTGACAAATACGCCATCAATGGCAGTATGCCCAATATGCAAAGCTAAGCCTTCAGAAATGAACAATCTACAACTTTTGGATACTAAAATCATTTATGAGGAATCCTTTAAGCTTGGTCTCTCACCACTTCATGCTCGTATAAAATTTATGGAGTGTATTCTTCACATTGCCTACAACATGAGTTTTAAAAAGTGGAAAACTACGCAAGAAACCAAAGAAATAAAACTAAATGCAAAAAAGCAAATCCAAGAAAAATTAAAAAAGGTTTTAGGATTAAATGTCGATGTGGTCCTACAAGGAATGGGCACTTCCAACGATGGTAATACATCTCGAAGATTTTTTAAGGATCCTACTATTACTTCGGAAATTACCAAAGTTGATAGAAATCTAATTCATAGATTTAAAATTATCTTGGATACAATCAATAGTAGTGCTGAAATTGATCCTCTAAAATTTCAAAACTACTGTAGAGAAACCGGAATTTTATATGTTGATTTATACCCCTGGTACTACATGCCAAACACTGTTCATAAGGTATTGTTTCATGGAGGGGAAGTGATTTCATCATATATGTTACCAATAGAAGCTTTGACCGAAGAAGCCCAAGAAGCCAGAAACAAATTCTTTCGGTGGTACAGACGAGAACACTCGAGAAAAAGTTCAAGGAAAAATACAAATGAAGATGTGTTTAACTTCCTTACTATTTCATCGGACCCTTACATAAATACCTTTCGCGCAAAGCCTAAAACAAACAACAAATTAGAGCTACACGAAGACTCAAAAAAACTATTATATTAATATTGTAATCTTACTTAAATTAATTATTAAAATTAATCATCTTATTAAAATTATCTTATTATCATCTTATTAAAATTAAACGAAAATTCATTTAAAATTCATTAAAAAGTCTTTAGATGAATATTAATACCATATTTGGCCTTAACATCTTCAATAATAAAATGCTGTTAATTAATATGATTTAAAAAACTGTTGGCGGTTAATTTGAAAGTATATGTTCTGTGTATTCATATTTTTGTACGATATTTTGATATTAAACTTGATATTATTCCACAAACTTAAATGTTTAATATTATATAATTATTCCACAAATTTTAATGTTAAATATTTTATAATTATTTCACAAACTTAAATGTTTAAGATTATATAATTCATGTGTTCAAAAATTAGTACAAAAATATTCACATTAAAAAACTTTGGTTTCAATTAATTTTATAAGCTAAATTGAGAGCAGAAAATATTGAAAATAGTGTAATTTTTTTTTAGCTCAACGTTTCATTTTTAAAAGATTTTGTTAGTGTTTTGGCTTTTTGTGACTACTTGACGTACGATTACATATTACCATGACCTAAACATACGCATATGCACTTGCACAATACATGTTGATTAAAGCGTTATTCTTTATACGCAATTTTTACATTACATTTTCACATACTATTTTTTTTGCATTAACTGTAACTTAAAATCTATAGGTTTTACAAACTTGATTGTGTCCTATATCGACTCAGATGGGTCAAAAACCTACAAAACCGAGTTTTTATGCATTTTTGTCAAACCATAAAAAAATAAATGAATTTTGACCGTTTTTCAGCCTTTTCCGACCACTGTGCATGGTACTAGTTAATATAATATAATAATAAATTTTATTATCACAAAAAACAACAACAACAAATTAAATCAAACAAACGCCAAGGGGAAACATGGAATCCCATATAGGCGAGATAGAAAAAAATGTTATATAATTTGAACAGACACACACACACAAATAACATAGAGAAATGATGAAAAATAATAAATAATGCAACAACAAACTGCTTAAAAAATATACAGAAAAGTTTGGCAATAAGCTGCATAGTTTTACCCTAAATTGTTACAATGATTCATGATAAAATAAATATACAGTAGAACCTGGCCGGATAATCGAAAGTTCCGTCGAAAAATTATAATAATCGAAAAATTAATTGAGAATTTCCATTAAATAGTAAAACTTATATTATAGTACTAAGACAAATTTATAAAGCAATGTAAGTTTGCAGACCTCAATTTCACCTACGTCAAAAATTGGCTGGTTTTGCAGTTGTAAACATTGAATTTTAGTTAAATTATCTCTGAAACCGAGACTTCTTAGCAAAAAGAAAGTGCTGAAACCTTATTTTTTTTAAATAACCCAACAGAGTTCTGGAAAAATTTCTTATTTTCTGTTTTATAGTAGTTTATATAGGATTGTCAGACATTCGGTTTAAATTTTTTTTGAGCAGACTAAGTTTCATAAACACCGGGAATTCCAGATCTCAGATTCACCGCAGAATTCCGATTTGAATTGACGTAGATTCCAAATGTTTTAATTGCAGATATTAGCCGATTTTAGTATCACCGGATATTTCTCACTTTAGATTTCCTGAGACTAGTTTTTTTTGGTGTGAACAACCTGGAATGACCTTTTTGGACATTTTTTAAATGTTGACTTAGGGACGGTTGGTTAACAGAGTTTCGGATAAACTTTTTTAGTATTACAAAGATTTTAGTATCAATGATTTACCTCAAAGATTTTAGTATCACCGGATATTTCTCACTTTAGATTGCCTGAGACTAGTTTTTTTTTGTGAAAAACCTGGAATGACCTTTTTGGAGATTTTTTTTATGTTGACTTAGGGACGGTTGGTTAACAGAGAGTTTCGGATAAAAGAGGGACGGATAATCGCGGTTCTACTATATATTCGCTACCCCAAAACTTTGTTTATTTTATCTCAAACTCCAACACTGCTAAAAGTGAAGTTGGGAAAAAGTGGAGATAAAAAAAAATACTTTCTTAGTTTTCCCACGGTAGTTCCTCCGTGACCTTGGGTTGGAAACCTGTAATTTCTCAAGCTGATCTCTTTTACACATTCTCAGACATGCGTTTTTTTTTTTTAAAGTCTAAGCAATTGAATGTGTTTTTTAGTTTTATTTAAACTGGTTTCATTTGCTGTTTAGTTGAATATTAGAAGTTTTTTGTAACATTAAGTTTCAGTGGAATATATTAAGGTAAAGAATTAGTTTATATGGTGAAAATTCGCTTTATGTGAACAATGTTATTACTTATAGCTACTTTTACTTGATTATTTGTGTTTACATTTAATATCAACTTTCTTATTATTTGAATATCCAGCAGCAAACATTGTTCCAATCAGCTAATTACAGGGTTCGTACGCCTCCTGAAATTCCTAAAAACTCCTGAATTTCAATTTTTTCTTCTAAGGGCCCTTATAACTCCTGAAATGTGTGTCTCATCTTCTGATATTTCCCCCCCTCTCCTGAAAAAATTGTCGACTTTCTTTATTCAGAATAAGAATAAGTCTACTGCTCATGCACAGTAGAAAAATAGTTCAGACATTGTGATAATAGTTAATGTTCCGGAATGCACCGCACGACTCTTCAGAAGATTTTTTTTCTATTCTGTTTCGTCATTTGAAGTGCAGTGAAGTCACTAGACTAATACGATAATAAACAAATATATTCAATTTTATTCCTTGTTACCTCCTGAATTTACATTGCTGCACTCCTGAAAACTCCTGAAATTCACCATCATAGAGTATGAACCCTGCAATTAAAAACTTTAAAAAAAATCAATTGTACCTCTATATGTGATCTAGGAATATAAATTGTAACTTAATATTTTTCCTGTTTTTTTTTGTAGGGCAATCAGGGAAAAGAGCAAATATAATTTTAAACTGTAAGTATATTACTTTTGCTACAATTCTGACACCAAATCAAATTATGATACCATGTAGCTAATTTTTTGAAAACTAATTCCAGGCCTAAGAAATTAATGAGGACAACTGAAGATAGCTTCTTTAATCAGGAACACCACGTTTTAATTGACACTGCAACCAAAGCCGAAAGTGTGTGTAAATACGATATGGATGATATGGACAGCGCATGGCTCTATGCTTTTAATGAGAGACGAAACTACTATGGTAAGACCGTTCACTTAATTATAATTTATGTTGCACACTTGTATAAGGATCATTCCTAAGAAAACGTACAATTTGAGGAAAAAAACCTTGAGAAAAAAATATTGATGAAACATTTTGAAATTTTGGATTTGAGTTGTTACACTTACATACTACATTGGGAAAAATAACATCGGTCCAGATCATACAATTAACATTAATTATTTGGATGGTAAGTCTTAATTTAATAACGTTTTATTTAGAAAAGTTTTTTAACCCCCAAAATTAACATAAAAATATTTTATTGATATGTTACACTTGAATAAAATTTCAGCTTTACTTTATTATATTAGTTCACGGCAAAATATAATAAAAATATAACGTATTTCACTTGTATTTAATCAATTTATTCTTATATAATTAAAACGTCATGTCGGTGGACACATAAATCATGTCCGTGAGCCCAAATACATGGACATGATGGTACACGGACATGATGAAATCGTAAATAAGGGCTTCCAGACGCAAAAGGTTTAGGCCTTAGAGAACGAAACATGCAAACTGATATTATATTATAACTTATTTCTTTCTATAAATAACAAATTATAAGTAAAAATCATTAGCTTACCTTCTTATATCTTGATCACCGAAATGACGCTATGATCTTGTCAATGGCCTATTTTTAACTTTAGACTTCTAATTACTGTTTATCTACTGCGGTATACAAGCTATCGACGTGATACAACGTATAACGTGTATTATTGAATACTAATAAGACTGAAACAGAGTACTGTTATCATTTCTAGATAGTTAGGCAAGCTAAAGAATATGTTGTACACGGAAAAGACGAAAATCTGTACACAAAATATATAATTTTTGTATTTATTCAACGTTAGTAAGTAGATAAAATATTCATCATCTTAAATTAATTCAAGTGGAAGCATAACTTTTCTTCGTGTGAAAGATAACTTGCGGGGACATGCTTTTGTACGTTTTCTCAGGAATGACCCATAACCTCTTTGCTCCAGAGGTACACATACATGGACTTTTGTTGAATTTCCGTTGCAACTTCATTTTACAAATTTTCTTATTTTCTTAATACCAACTTTTGTATTATGCACTACAACATTCAAGTTTTCTAAAACAATATGCACACCGAAGCAGCTGATTTGTTAGTTTTATTAAAATTGACATACCAAAGAAGGCCAAGGAGATTTCGGAGATCTTGCAAAATGGTTTATTTGTAGATATTTTAAATTAAAACGAAGGTTAGAATGGACTATTTATCATAAAATACTGATAGAGCTTGTTTGCTTATTCTAAGCACACAAAAACAAAAATATGTATTTTTACTGCTTAAAACCACAAATTACACTTAAATTGATGTGACCCTCAGAAAATGTTAAATGGTATTTTTTTCAAAATTAGTTGCAAAACATGCTTTTAAATATGTTGTTTAGGGATGCACAGAATACCAAATTTGGCCGAATAACGAATATTCGGCCAAAGTCTAAGCCGAATATTCGGCCGAATACCGAATATTCGGCCTACCTAAACCAATTTTTATTTTTTGTCGGATCCAAGTAAGTTGTATTTATTATTCATCAATTTCAATTAAACATAAACATATAAGTACACAATCACACAATAATTTTAATTTTAATACAATATAGCTATTAAATTTTTAATTGAAGCTATACAGAATAAAGTAAGACTCGTTTGTTATTAAAACAAGCCTTTTAGAAAGTTTTTTTTAAAGCCCACTCATTGTAACTGTTAACTTAAAGAGACATGTTTATTTAATATAACTTGAGTAAAGCTTGATTTAACATTATAAATAACTAAAACTTAAGAATTTGAGTCTATTATAAAAGAAAACAAGTCCTGTTTGGAAATTTTTCGACGTTTTATAAGATGATAACTTGAAGAAATTTGGAAATTTTTAAATTTCACTATTCGGCCAAAGCGAATATTCGGCTAAAGTGGCCGAATACTGAATAGTAACCGAATATTCGGTGCATCCCTAATGTTGTTGGTCATTGTTTGAAAAGTCTGTTTATATAAACAATGTAAGCGTAGGATTTTTTTCGAGAGTGAGGATTAAAATAGTACCTTTTTCTTGCAAGGTTTGTACAAATTTATATGGATTTTGTTGAATTTTCGGACGATAAACACATTTTAAAAGGTTAAACATTAAGTATGGTACGTAACCATCTAATCTAGACATATAAACCTGTATAGAAACTGTTTTTCCAGCATCTCATATAGTCCTTAAAAATTGATTTTATGGAATTTTTAACTTAAAGCAGTGAGGAGTTGCCACAAAATTTTAGTTTAAAACTAAAAAGTTTTAAAAATACATTGAAATTTGAAATCAAAACACTGTAAAACAAAGTGTACCCTTTCCCCAATTTAATGAACCTCATAATTTTAATTGCATAGCTAGTTTAGTGAAGTAAATGATGTTTTGCTTAATTTTTGTTATTTTTTTTAGGTTTACCTCCTATTGAAGAAGAAGCAATGGAAAGGCTTTTAGAGGACTTTGAAACTCAGGTAAGATTATTTTTAATTAGTATGGTAAACTAATAGGAAAAGTTAATCATTTGTCAGATTTGCATTTGAAAACACATGACATAATTTTAGTAAAATTTTAAAATTCATATTATATTTTCTTTCATATTATATTTACCTCTACCATATTTATCAATACAGGCTTTAGTTATTAAATATTATTAATTTAAATGCAGTTGAACTGAGTTACAGCATTAAGGAACTGAGGGTCATTATAACGTTCAGAATTCTTAATGCTTAAGTGTCAAGGGCTAAAAATCAGTTTTCTTTAAGGTTGGTTCTAAGATGACCTGGACAATTTCTTTATTTAATCTATTTGCCGATGTAAGTCGATGTTTTTATAGAAAAATCAGAAAACTTTCAAACCCATTATTTTTATATAGTTATAGTTCTAGACGGATCGTTCAACCTAACTTCAACGCATCGTAATATTTGCTAGTTCGCAGCGAAATCGCAGTGCATGGTTCGTACTTTAATTTAAAAAGTGCTTGAATTAAAAAAAAGTTTATGTTTTTACCATGTTTTGAAAAGTCCTCAAAAATGTCTGGGACAAAAAAAGCTGTACTATATAGTGCAAAATCGGATCATCTCAAAAACTTTCTGAACGTAATTTCCGAAGCATGTTATAACTACACTTCATCTGTAACTCGCCGTTACGCGATACCATAATATTTCTAAATCATATTTCTAAACATAGTCTTTAATAAATACTGCATAGGCCAAGAAATTTCGGACAAGCGTCTTAAAAAAAGGGTTTGGCTCATGCACAAAAAGTCAAATTTTCCACAGCATTAACGGCCACCAGAAAAAACCCTCCATTCTCGGTGTATATGAATGAAAACTAAACTTAAATTTCATTAACAAACAAGTTTAAAATCATTATTATTTTATTAGCCCAGCCCAAATTCTTATTTCTTATAACTTTCAAAACTATTTTCTGTAAGTAAATTTGATTTTGTTATTACTCACATTAGGAAAACGACAATAACATTTTGGGCAAAAATGTGTTTATAAAATTTTTAGTATTGTGAAAATAAGATCTCCCCCTTTTTTTTCTAGTGTTCAAATCGTTTCCAAGATCTACTTAAAACTGAAAAAGGACTTGGTATTGAATATGATGAAGATATCAATTGTGATGTTTGTAGAGCTGTAAGTATTTTGCTATTTGATTTTAAAAAAAATACTGTTTCAATTATTTTATGGTTGAAAAAAGAATGTATTAGTATTCATTGTATACTTTTCTGTAAAGTTTGAGTTATCTTTTAACTGCTATATATTTATTTTGTGTTGCTATCATGCAATGTGACTGGCATTTTTATATTTTTACACTAATTATTATTAATGCTATTATGAAACTTACTTAATGTAGTAAAAGCAGAATATAATTTTTAAGTGTAGATAATTTAAATTTTACTTTATTGTTTTGGTTTTTTTAAGGTATTGGTACTACCTATTTTTAAAACAATTTTTAAATGTAATTTAACAAAAATATTTGTAGCATAAAAAGTAGTAAATACTAGATAGGGCATGGATATTACGTTTATTGGAAAAACTTATATTATTTCAGGGCCCCCTGGAAAACCCCTGGAAATTTAGCTATCCCAAAATAAGCAAATAAATAAATTCTAACAACTACAACTACTTTTTTTATTAACAAGACTTATTACAAGATTTATTTTGAATATAATGGTGCACAAGAATAAAATCTTCTTTTGTTTTTCAAATCAACGACTTGATATTTCTGTACAAAATTTGCAATTAATTATTTATTTTAATAAATGAGCAGTTTTCTTTACCCCTAAAAATAAACTAACCGCGAATACCCCAAAGAATGCACAAATCTAGTAAACATTGCAGTTTATATTAAATTCAACTTTATTGCTAAAGTAACCCTACATTATCTTTCACAGTTGCAAATGACCAAACCAACCATTATTATATCAAAGTCATAGCCTTTTTTTAAAATTAATCTAAAAACTTTCTTTATAAAACATTGAAAAATGCAGGAATGGAAATTCTGTGCCAGAGAGCCATTTGTATTTTGCTCTAATTATAATTTAATATTTATTCATTTGTGTTCTGTTAATCTACTCCATATATATCTCTAGTTTTTGCTCAAAATATTGCTCCAAATTGGCAATTAGCCACATCCCTGAAACTAGCAAACAGCAAACAATTTCAAGTTTGATTTTTGCACCAAACCTAAATTCTATTTCACTTTTCAGCCCGACTGTGAGGAGGGCAACGAAATGGTGTTTTGTGACTCCTGCAATATATGTGTGCACCAAGCCTGCTACGGCATTACAGCTATACCAGAAGGCAGTTGGATCTGCAAACCTTGCTCAATGAACGTCAAACCCAATTGTGCTCTGTGTCCAAACTTGGGGGGAGCCATGAAGAGCACAGCGTAAGCGTTTGTTTGATTCTTATTTATTTCTTGTGATGTTTTGTTTAATCCACGAAACAAAATAAAATGAGTAGAATGTTGGAGTTACTTCTTTAGAACATCCGCAAGATTAGATTTAGAAGTACCAAAAGTCTATGTTCAGAATAAAGATATCAGCTGGCAGCAAACTGTATTTGATAGTGCTAAAAATTAAGAATTTGGACAGTCTAATACATTTTCAATATTGGAGCATAAAAGTAAAAATAGTTGACACCCAAATCAAGCACTCAATGTTGTTGTTGTCTTGTCTATGGATAGGTTGAGGTATTAGATGTGACCGTGTGTGTTCCACACAGCCTCAGCAATCTGAAGGCAGTTTTGGGAATAAAGGTATCTAGCGGAGAGTCACTAATCTGTTGCATTTTTGCAAGGATGGCTGGACATGAGGAAATGTGCGTTGGACTTAGTTCTATGTCGAGGCAGATTTTGCAGGTGGGGTACTTTCTAGAGCCGTCTGGCTGGATTTTCATTCCCCCAGATGTCAGTTCTCAGTCTAGTTAAGGTTTTTGCTATTGTTCTGCTAGTTGTTAATTCACAGATTTGGTTCTTTAACATCAAGCACTCGATGATCGCACAATAACAATCTTTTAAAATAAAGATATCATAATGCAGCAAACTGTTTGTGATATAGCTCAAAATGAAGTATTTCATAATAAATGCACAAAATTAAGAAATGTTACACTGCACAAATGTAATTTTTGTTAAAACTGTGTATATAATTCTATCAATGTATATTAGTGCGGCTCGAAAAAGACTTATTATCGAAAATCAAAAACGGCTAGTGCGGAAAAGTTGCCTTATGGCAGGGCCATTAATGGGGTAAAATCTTAACTAAATCAAAAAAATATCTTCAGGTGCCCAAATGACCTTGAAGTGTAGCCATTTTCTAAAAAATCAGGAAAAATTTGTCTGAACTCCCCATAGCTTCAAAATTATAACGGATAAAAATTATTTAATGAAGAAAAATAGTAGTTTGACACTTCAACTTGCATTTAAAACCAAAAACTATTAAAAAATTCGTAATTACTGTATCTAATGACCCCGTGACCCTGCTTAACCCTACAGTATCTACATGAAATGTGGTAAAACGGTGCAGCTGACCCGAAAGATATTGTTTAGGTTTCTGTCAAACAGAAAGAAACCTCCCAAATATTTTATAGAAGTTTTTAAGTTTTAAAAAGATGTCTGTCATTTCGATAAATTTCCGGCAGGCCCGTCGCGTGGGCAGGGGACGGCAGCAGTCACCCCATTTCTAGCTTCTTTACAGTACTATTTGTGGTTTTCTAGAAAATTAATAATGCTCGTATTGATGTTATTTGCATTGCCAGTAATGGGTGTTATTTGGCCCAGATATTTTGAACCTGGCTTTCATACTAGTACGATGTGTTCTTCTGTTACTGTCTTTCTAGATGAGATTTCCCCTTCTTGAACTTGTACTAAAGTTTTATCTCTTCGTCCGTCGAAGTATATTCCATATTCGGCAGAATTGTGTATTTTTTCTTTTTAAATTACTCCAATTTTTTTTCTCTTTTGATTTTGTTGCGATCTATTATATTAGAAGCGTTATCTTTAGTAATAACTCCTATATCTTGAAAAGCTGCATTAATAAAAGGAATGCTGATATATTAGAAATACCAATTCTAACGCAAGCAGAAGCCACATTTGGAAGTTTTCTTCTTATTTGGGAAGTTGTTGTTGATGGATATTTTATTGTTTACAGGTGTTTAATATTCATATGCATTAGATTCTTCATTTTCAGATTCATATTCGTCAAAAGAGCTAGGTTCATTCAAAGACCGCTGTGGGCCTTTTTTTTTAGAAATTAGCGTCTTGAATTCTTCTTGCTTCTTTTTCTTTGCGATGCATTCTTTTAACCCGGCAGCACTTGCGCTCCTAAGTTAAACACCGTCACTCGCAAGGGGGCACTTTAGACCCCAGCACTAAATTTCGTTCAAATATCACTTTTACGTTCAAAACTTGCACAATTTTTACTTAAAACCTATTTTCTAACAAACATTTAAAGTATTTATGGAGAAGTGATGGTATCTGAATTATAATACTGAACCACATAATTTATCACTTCATCGATGATATCCACCGGATCACCAGTAATGTTTTCATTTTCCGACAATTTATTAGACTCACTATCGGAACAAGGACGACAATCAATTGTCATATCATCATCCATAGCATCAGCAGCTTCTTTTCCTGATTCGTTTATAAATTCATCGTACGAAGAAACTTCTGCTAACAATTTTCGCATACTTTCTGTCTTCTCATTGTAGGACAAGTAGCATGACAATTTGAACTAGAATGAAGAAACGCGGGCACTCGCGTGGGGTCTTTCACACCCCCAAAACCAAAATTCTACTAAAACCGCTTTTGGAATATGAAAGATAATTATTCCTTTCTTTAGTGGGTGACGTTTGAAGGCAGCTACTCTGGGTTTTACCCTTTTTAAAAAGTCAGAAGTGGGGTTATTCGAAACATGAATGTGCGTGGGGTCTGATGGACCCCCTTGCGAGTGCTGCCGGGTTAAGAAGCAATTTACTTCCTTTAACATCAACGTTTCCGATTACCATTCTTCGAACAGTTCTTTGATCAATTAAAAATTCTCTTTCAGCTGCAGGTACTCCGACTTTGCAATTACAAATCGAAATATCCTTGCACCTGCAAGAAGAAATATCAAAAAGACTTTTCTCGGCTGATTCTCTAAATGCCGTAACTGCTTCTGATACATTCAGTTTGCCTTCATGTTTCAACCGCTTCTTAATATTACTATATTTCTTATAGTAAAATCTCTTATTTCATCCAATATTCATTTGACTGTTACAACAGAAATCAAACTTTTTTCCCATATATGTTTTAAATCGTTAATCAAAGATGAACTCACATCATCAAAACTGGGATCTTTTTTGTTCAGTCTCAAATGTTCTTGCCGGATATTTATTTATTTATTCAATTTTAAATGCACATTACAGATAAAAATCTTATTACAATGTACATTCAACAAAACAATTAGGAAATAAAACAAACACAAAATAATTGAGTTTAAAAACAGACACATTTCACAGATAAAATTTGGAAAAAGTTACCTTTAAAATCATTAAAAGACATAGCAAAAATATCTAGATCGTTATAACTGTTATTGTAAATTTTATATAACTTACACAAACAAATTTTGAATATAGTTGTAATGGGAAGAGCTATGAGAAAATATACGACGATTGTGTGTAAACTGTAAATCTATTGGGAATAAAGAGATGTACAGTACAAGTTATGTAGTTGGAATCAATTCTATTGTTTACAACTTTATGAAAAAACAGAAGACAGGAAACTTAGTAAATAATGTCTAATGATATCCACATATGTTGGTAGAATATTTTCTTTTGAGCATTCTTAATCTCAATAACCTCAGAAATTTCCTTAAATGTAACGATAAATTAAATATTCAAGGTAAATATAAAACAAATTTAATTCCTTTTTTATAGAAAATAACTAACGTATTATAAAATAATTTTCTTTCAACATTTGCGTTAACATTATTATTATTTAGTTATGAAACTTTTTACTTAACCGTTTAATTTATTTTTGACAGTACTGGAGACAAATGGGCACATGTGAGCTGTGCCCTATGGGTACCTGAAGTCAGTATCGGCTGTGCTGAGAAAATGGAACCGGTTACAAAAATTTCAAATATTCCTGTAAGTGACATAACTTGTTTTAGTTTGGTTAAAGTATTTTTAAATATTTTTAACTAAACCTAAAGTTCTAAAAGAACTAAAATTGCCTACTTTACTACACTGCTCAAAACAATTGGGGAATCCATGGTTTAAACCCTTTCATCCCCAATGATTCCATTTGGAATCATCAGCTTGCGATTTTCTTTCTCACTAAGTTCAGCTTGAACTTATTTATCGATAGATGGAAGAATCGTGTCTTTTGAAGAATTAAATGATGTTTGTTTTAATTATATGAAAATATTAAAAACATGATAAAATAAAAAAAAGTCTTAATTGACATAAATTGACCCTAAATTCTTGACGCTTGCATTCTTTAGATCTTTAAAAAATGATTTTAATATTTTTTACAAATAAAGTTTTAAAAAAAAATATTGTTATAATTTATTCAAAAGTTATCATTTTAATTCTTCCCCCTTAAAGTTTAGTTTAAAAAACTAAGATTTTTTTCCTCCTGTTTCTTTACCATTTCATTCTTGATGCATTATGAAGCTATTTCAGATTATTTAGATTTTTAGAATAAAAATTAAGAAGTTGGAACTGAAATGGTTGACAAAAGTAAGCAAAGTGCTCCCCTAATTGTTTTGAGCAGTGTATTTCTTAAATTCTTATTGAAAAGTAGGTCGGTAACAGCAAATTTCATCTAGAACCGCCTTCTATACAACATTTATGGATATTAGAAAAAAATGCCAAACACAGTTTCTCATGCTATTTATTGATGTGGCAACAGTCATTTAAATGACTAAAAGTTAAATTTTAATGTAATTCAACGGGTGACATGTCACCGAAAATGGACAGATATCTGTCAGGACATAGAAGCAGACGGAAAAAAGTATGAATGATTAGTTTCTCACGTTAGACCTTTCTAGCATTTTTTTACAAGATCTGACGGATCCAACCGATGTATTGGAAGGGGATACGGGCGGACGGAAGACAACTTCAGCATGCCAATACCTACTTTTTGCTTTTTCTTTAAAAAAAAATTTTGAGTTAAAAAAAGAAGAAAAAAAAGCATAGGCTGTCAAAAATGGAATATATTTGTTTTTTTCTATAATTTTTAAAAAGCATATTAAACTTGTTTAAATTTCATGTTCATTAACCGATCAAAAATATTAGAGCTTCTATTTATTTTATCCGAAGGCATTGAGGATTTAAGTTACTTATCACAAAAACAGGAGCGTTTTTTAGTATCCTGTAAATAATGATTTAATTTGTTTCTTTCAGCCCAGCAGGTGGGCTTTAATATGTTATATCTGCAGGGAAAAAGGAGGTGCTTGTATACAGTGCTCGGTAAGAAACAATATCTTCATCATATTTTATATTTTAATTGAAAAAAGTTACTTAAATTCATGTGAACACTAATTAGAGAAATATTTTAATCCTTTCTATAGATCTAACAAAAGTAATATTTTTTTCTCTCTTTAACTGAATATTCTGGTATTCAGTAACTTTTAAATTATAAAAACCTTTTATGCAGTTTTAGTATTTACTAAGCCTTTAAGTTTAAAAATGTTGTATCTTTAATGTGTTGAAATGTTTTTTACCAAGTTAATCATGTCATTCAAATAGCAAGCGTAGAAATGTTTTAAAAACCTAAAATTTCATACATAGTTTTATAGTTATCTTAACTATCTTTTCTTTATTGAGAAGTAACACAAATTTATATCATAATAATTTTTACGTTGCTGTTTCAAAAGTATTTGCTTACTAGTACATATTTTAAATAGGTATACTTTTTACCCTCTGTGATAACCAATTTGGCTGAAGTGTAAACTTTATTTTACTTCAATATTAAAATTTAAATTTTAACTGAATTTAAAACAAATAATAATTTTATTTCTATTGAAGATAATTATAAGTGAATTCTCTTTTCTACAAATTTTAAAATGTAGTAAAATTATGAAATTTATAAATTTTTAAAAAATGTGCATGTTTCCTGAAAAACCTGACAGTCAGTTGACAGCAGTGAAAAGAAATCGCATTTTGCGAAAATTTTGACATCCACTTTCGTTAAAATGTGAAAATAAACAGAGGGGAGGAACAGATTCGATCATTCCTTTTATGGACACGTTCATTTGGATCCGTTTATTCCAGACAGACACATCATTATTGCCGCCGTTTTGAACTTGTGTTCGGTGGATCCGATCGTTCCTTTTATAAACACGTTCATTTGGATCCATTCATTCCGGACCTATCCATCATTATTTACACCCTTTTGAACTTGTCTATTCATTTGGATCCGTTGAAGGGCCGCCAAGAGAAAACTTTGATTTCCATGCGGCTTTCAAAACATGGGCAGCAAAAAAGCCTCGCAGAATCATGGACACTTAAAATATGAGAATGTATTTAGGTAAAAAGTTCGTAATAAATTATTTTAAAATGTGTTTTAACTTGTTTTTCCTAAATTGCTAAAATCATTTGAAAAAAAGCTAAAATTAAATTTTCGATTTTAGTTAAAATGCTAAAAAAAATTTCAAAACCCAGCTTAAACACTGGTTGACAGGTTTATACTTCTGTATTGGTTAAAGAGTTAATTTTCTGTTTTTAAGTCTATTTACCCTTTTTATACTAGGTTAAACAGTGTAAGACTGCTTATCATGTCACCTGTGCTTTTGAAAATGGCCTGGAGATGGAGATGAAAACGACTCCCATCGATTCCGCTGAACAAGGTGTTAAGATGCAGGTAATATTCCAAATAATAGTATTGTTTACGAGTTTTTTTGTATCATTATGTGTTTCAGGTTTATTTAACATTAGCTGTTATACCCGACGTTGCACGGGTAGAGGTGGAAAAATAATTTAACAGTCAATTTAACTATTTTTTTCTTTCATTTTAGTTACATAAGATATGAAGATTACCCAGTAATTTTCCGTTTAATTACCCAACTTCGATATATTGTAATGATTAATATTAATTTCAAAAATACCTTTGATAAGAAGCTCAAATTAAAAAGAATACATATTTAAGTAAAAAATAATCAGTAAGAATTAAAAATGGAAAAGATGTTTATTTCTAATTTTTTAGCTGTAATTAAACTAAATATACTTAAAAATCGTTTAAAAAAATGTGTAAAATAAAACTAGATAAACAATCCGTGAAAACGTGCTGTTGAAGGAGCAATAAACCTCTAAGGTCTTCAATGCATTGAATGGGAAACATAAAAGCGTCCGAAAACGATAGAAGGAATAGTCTGATTCGAAAAATTCTTAGCCTATGTTTGTTCCGGAGATAACATGAATTTTTGTGCCAAATTTCGTGACGATCTGTTGCGTGGGTCTTTAGATATCGTGCCTTATAAAAACAAATACTCTTATAAAAAGTATAAAAAGCTTCCACAAATTCTTAAATTTTTTTTTATTAGACCAGAAACAGGCTTTAAATTGTTTTGGAACTTTAGTTTTAACTCTCTGAGGAATGAGCCAAGTGACTGAAGTTGTAAGCTTGTTTTTATTGCATGATAATAAAATTTTCATTTCGACTCAATTTAATTTCTTCAAATCCTTTTTAAAAAATCATTCATCTGCAGAGGGTGATTATAAATGACTCCTCTATACTTCAAAATTTAAAATTTAGTAAAATTATATTTTTTTTTTTTGCTTTTTTAAAGCTGACAATCAGGTGACATGTTTATACATTTGTATCCCTAAGATGGTTAAAGGCACAGTGTAATTTTTAAACAATTAATTTAAAACATAAAAGATTAAGGTTTATTAAACTCAAGAATCAAAGATATAGACAAATTTTTTTTTTTAATAATTCCTAATTTTAATGAAGTGTTACTAATAATTAGCTCTGCCATCTTTTATGTTTTTATGCTTTCAGTCCCTTTGTCTCAAACACTGTAAACCAGAAATAGCCGAGAAAAGTCCACTCAACAATCCTGAAAAAAGTCCTCAAAAATCCCCTAAGAAACTTACCCCAGTCAGGAAAAAGAAAGAAGTTCAAAAGGACAAGATTGATGTCGAATTTGATGAACATAATGCACGCCTACAAAAGTAAATATTATTTTTATTCTTTAATTAAATTTATATAAAACTAATTTATTTTTGTGTTAAGTTGGTCACGGTCGTTAGTCGCAAAATTCAACCAAATCCTCAATTTTGTAACTTCAAAATTAATTTAGAATGAGTTGTCGAGACTAATCATTTTTTTTATGTCTATCGCCTTTTTAAGTAATTCCAATGATCGTTAATTGAATTAAATTGTGAACCAAAATCAACAATTAAATTGTGATTCCTTAAATTTTGGAACTCCTGATCTCCAGAAATACCGAAAGTCTGTTGAATCTATAGATGAATAATTACGGCAATCTTAAAAGTTTGATAATAAATTACATAAAACTACCATTATTTTCATAAATTTTTTTCTCAAAAATGCCCCGAGACAATGTGCATTTGCTCCTAGATTTTTTAGTTACTACGTGGTTCATACACTCCTTAAAAACCTTGAAAAGTGCTTGAATAAAAAAAGTTCATTTTCAAGTCCTTAAAAGTGCTTGAAAATGAATCTAAAGTGCTTGAATAAAAAATAGTTCATTTTCAAGTCCTAAAAGTGCTTAAAAATGAATCTAGAGTGCTTGAAAAAAAATCGGTACTATTTATTGCAAAATCGGATAATATCCAAAATTTTCTCAAGATTGCCGAAACACATGATCTCTCACCCGGTTACACTGCTATGGTGTCACTAAAATCTTTTCCCAGCTAGCAAGCGACCGGTATCTTTCGATAAATGTAACCGTATTTCTAGCCTATCAGTTTTTGTTTTGATTGTGTTTGAGCATTTTTATTGTTCTTTTTGCGGCAAATTAGCATAAATAATTTCAGGAAAATGAATAAGTAGAGATTGAAACGCAAAAAAAGCATTTTCTTCATAGTGCGTGCCTAGCAGAGCCACATTTTATAAATTCTGTTTTGAAACTTTTCAAGAATTTTGGTGATGACTAAATACTTCACAAAATGAGTGGAAAATGTAGTTTCAACGATGTTCAGTTGAAAAATCCCGATTATCATTACTGGTTGCAAATTTTACTGACTGAAAACATTAGAGTTGTCTAGATGGTGATATTGATTCCTTGAAAACTTAATTGGTTTTCAACATTTTTAACCCTATAACATTTTTTGTTAAAATCTGGCACCAACATCTAGACCTTGAATTTTTCTGGAAAAGTCCTTGAAAAGTGCTTGAATTTTTTTTCCTTACAAGTGTATGAACCATGTAACTAGCACAAATTACTCCTAAATTTTTGCTTCCAATTTCTTACAATTAGTGAAGGAGGGCCAGAACTTAACTTATCTAAATAAGTTGTCATATAGTCTGAATATTTTTGCATGTGGGGAAATATTAGAATTATCTGTTTTTGTTTAACTATCTGTAAAAACTTTTTGAAATGATTGAATGAAATGTGGTATTTTAATTTATATAAGTTTGTTTTGTCAAGTTTTTTTTGTCCAATTTAATTGAAAAAGCATATTTTTATTAAGTATACACATTTACATCATATTACAATCATTTTAGTGACTTTTTTTTTGTAAACCAAATCTAAGTATCATGTACATTTTTTATGAACAAAAATCCTGAAATTCACACATAAATTTCCACAAATTGCTGCTACATTTTCACATTATAAAATCACAATCAATTTTAGAGATTTTTTTTTTAAAAAAGTAATTCTATGGATTGATGACCTAAATCTTGAAGTTCTCCAAATGTAACGATTTTTCTTCTTCTCTGTACAATGTTTCACCTTCCAAAAACGATTTTATTTATGTGACCAGCTTTTTCAAAGTGACAGTTATTTCTTCTTTCTCTTTTATCTTAATGATTATTTGATATATATTTCAATATATATCTGTGCTATGAACCTCTAACATCTGGTGTAAATGTAGTAGTTTTTTTTTTTAATTCCAAGTGTAAGTTGATCGAAAAAAAGTCTTTTTTTTCTAGTAATTCATAACATTTTTCTTAAAACCTATTCTTGTGATTTGTTTATAACTCTAGAGGGTCATTGCACTTATCAGTTCAAAACGAAGAATTTAGCACATAATTAATGTGTATAGGAGGAAAATTCAATGCGGTAGACTTGTTAGCGTAAACCCCTTTTTTTTAGTTGAAAAACACTGTTTAAAATAAATAAATTATATTTAAATTAAAAATAATGCCTTAATAGTATTGTTAATTATATTTAAAATCACTATACCAAATTTGGGAAAGATTAGAGTAATAGTAAAAATTTTAGAATTTTGGGTATTCGCCTACCTTAATGATTATTTGATATATTTTTCATTATCTATAGTATACAAATTTCGCGGAAGGTCCCAGGTTCGGGTCCGGGCATCGCCAAAATAACTGCCAACCTATAATCGGCCAGTGCAGCAAAAAATGTCCGACGAATAATACCCCGTGTGGCAGGAGTGCACGTTAAATATCCTCCTAAGTCCTAACGCTGTGTGCGATGTCACCCTTAACAGTTGTGTTGGGTGCCTACTCAGGTGTCGGCTCGTCACTTGACTGTGGTTCTAATATACGACGCCCGTCACCAATAGCCCTCGTGTAGCTCCAGTGCGACGATAATTCAAACTAAACTAAGTGACAGTTATTTCTACATGCTATTTTTTTTAATGATTATTTGTTATTTTTCAGGATCCGATCCCTAGA
Source organism: Oedothorax gibbosus (assembly GCA_019343175.1). Taxonomy (NCBI): domain Eukaryota; kingdom Metazoa; phylum Arthropoda; class Arachnida; order Araneae; family Linyphiidae; genus Oedothorax; species Oedothorax gibbosus. The sequence continues at coordinate 6,469,147 of CM033280.1, read as the reverse complement.
AGCCCAATTTCATAAGTTTGTCAACATAAAAGACACTGCGACATTGCATCGTTATGATATAGATGTGGTGGGGTTCTTCTATAACTACTGGCTTCTAAAGAGAAAGGTAAGTTTGTTGATTTGGATTATTATCAACAATTCATTTGGAAGAAAATAGCTTAGGATTAAGATAATTATTTGAAAGGGTATTTTTACACCATTCTGATATTTAAATCTTTCATTTTTGACAAGTTCATATATTTTAATAATTAAATACTTCATATTTGGCAAGATTACTCATCATTTTAATATTAAATCCTTCTTATTCAACGAGGTTGTCCATAATTGTAATGTTTAAATCCTATTTCTATTTTTAAATCGAGATCTTACATTCTACATTCTGTTAGAAAATGTTGCTTTTTACAATTAAGTATGATGAACTGTTACAGTTGTAAATTAATTTTTTAGTAAATATACTTGAATAATGATAAATTTTAACTTAATGAGTTCATTAACCATCCGGACTTTTCCGGCCGACCCGGCTTTTTCCGTATTTTGTGCATTGGTCTTTATTACAATAATGTTAAATTTTATTATAGTTTACAGATTTTTATTCCAAAATGTACTTTTTCACCTGGAAATGGTTTTAACACTTTACCGACCGGTAGCGGTTCGAACATACTATGCCCTTTCACCGCCGTCACTGGTCGTACTATGCCCTTTCACCGGTCGTTTATCTAGGCGTAGACTGAACCCGGCCTAACCTAACCAAATCTAACAGACAGACCAAAAGTCGATTAATCGACATCCGGTCGTTAAAGTTTTTCAAAATAGACCCGTTTCTAACTTTTTTGAAAAATATTTTATTTGAAATATTTTAAATTTATGCAGTGAAAACAGCCATACATATTTGCCCATTTGGTTGCAGTTCAGGAGGTTAAATCGCTATATTTCTATGCAATTAATTTATTTATAAATATTGTAAATTGATGTGTCAATTCATCTTTTTTCTCCCTTTTTCAGACAAGGTTCAACAAGCCTCTTCTTATTACTAAATGTGACGAAGCAAATCTACTCATAAAACAACATGAAAACTTACTTTATTCTCGTCTCAAATTGTTTGTGCATTTACGTCAAGATCTAGAGAGGGTAAGCTGGCTTATTTTTTTAAATTTTAATACAGGGTTGCCACTGTCCTTGAAAACCTTGAAAAGTGCTTGAAAAAACACACATTGATTTTCAAGGTCTTGAAAGTGCTTGAAAAACATTATCAATCTTGAAAAGTCCTTAATTGTTTGGGCCTGTGACTCAGTTCCTATTTTACTTTTTGGTTTATTGTTTATGTATAATAATCCAATAAGGCAGACCAAGTGATTTTAAATGGATTTTGTAATAATAAAATGGTTATTTTATAACACATAATATATTTAAGTTCATTTGTAAGTTAGAGAGCTCTTATTTGTTTTCTAAATGAATTTTTAAAAACTCTCGTGAAATTTAGGTGTTGCCTGTTCAAATATAGAGTCCTTGAAAAATAGAGAAATATATCCTTGGAAAGTCCTTAAATAGATCCTTGATTTTTTTTACCAAAAAGTGTGGCAACCCTGAATATTGTAACTGAATATCAAGTGTTTGCATTCATGACTATATATAGTATGCAAACTCAGAGCCAGGAAAACACTAAATATAATAGTCGTAATTGGCTATGTTATGGTCAACTACTTAACCTTTCGGGGGGATACATACATATAAATCCATCCCCTGACTGTCAGGTTTTCCAGCAATACCTATGATTTTTTTAAAAATATAAATTTTATGTTACTAAATTTTAAAATTTGAAGTATGGAGTAGTCATTTTTAATTATCAGCTACAGAAATATAATTCTAAAAATAAAAAATTCTATTAAGAGGGACTATCAGTCCCATCGAGCTAATGCATTAGTTTTGGAATCACAACTTACACAGAAGTATTGCTTTGCCATGTTAGCCCTTTTTCCCCAGGTATGGGAATCAACATAACGTCAAAATGAAACAAATTTGAAACGAAAATGTAAGTTTTAAAATGCCAAAAATATATAGCAGATGGTGACTACTTTAAAAGTTTATCAATTTAATAATTAAATAACTGGATGTCTGTTTGTTATTTTTTTTGCCATTTTGTTTTAAATTGATGTTATGATGATTACCATACCTGGCGAAAATGGGATAACATGACAAAACAATTCTTTTGCCAAAGTTGTGATTTCAAAGCTAATGCGTTAGCTCTATGGGACTGACAGTCCCTCTTAAATTTTAAACACTCAGGGTGTCCAGACGTCGGGAAATTCTGGAAAATCGGGAATTGTACTTGAATTTTTTAGCGTCGGGAATTATGCTTGAAATTTCTGAAAATTCCGGTCTGCACCGTGAAATTTCGAAACTTTCTGCAATTTTCGAATTTTATAGATTTATGAAGATAAGCCTTTTGTACCTTTTATTACGAGGTTTAGCAATCAGCTGATTTATAAAAAAAAATCTCTCATTTGTAAATTTCAGATTTGCTAATTTTCAAAAGTTCACAATTTTTTCCGTGGATGTCTAATTCCTTCAAAGTTACGAGATTTGTCTTCTCTTTTTTTTAAGATTAAGAATTTTGCCGAATTTAAAAGTTATTTGTTATGGTTTTAATGTTCGCGATTCATTTGCTAACTTTCGAAGATTCTCGATTTTCCGTGATTTTGCAGTTAGACTAGATTTATTACTTGGTTGGAATTTAAGGTTATGCGATTTGCTAATTTCCCACGGATCGTTTATTTTTAAAAAGTTAAATTTTCCTATTTTTGAAGATGCACGATTTGCACATTTTCATTTTCGCGATTCAAATATTTCGTATTTGAGATTTCGTCGTTTTTACTGATAGGAGAATTTTTTGATTCGACGATATTCAAGGTTTCATGATTAAGCGATCATCGAATTTTGTTGGAATTTGTCGATTGGTGAGGATCAGTGATTGTCGACTTCAAAGTTTTGAACTACAGTACAAAACAGCAAGTATAAATAATAAACTAATTTTAATACTAAATAAAAAATTTATTAAAAATTTAAAGATGAATTAAGGTTAGATTTTAAGATGTCTTCGAATATCGGTTACCGGCCAGTGCGATCCAATAATGCTACCTAATCAGATTTACTTATTTTGCTGCCTAGTAATTTTCCCGAAAACCACCTATGAGGTCGCATTGCCTCATAATTAATGATTGATGTTTTTTTTGCCTCTGCGTGATCGGAAGAGAGCCTCGTTACTTTTGTAGCTCCAGTTCAGGCCAATCAGCCCAACCAGAATATTTACCTTTGATCAAGTATTCGTGAATATTGTGACCTTGTTATCACAAGAACGGCTTGATTTTTTTTTTATTACGTTTTTTTTTTGCATTTTTTCTGCTTCGGCCTATACTGTGGTTTTTGTTTTTAGACAAGTTTAAGTTTTTAAAAAAACGGGAAATCGCCGAAATTATAGTGTCCGGATTATGGGTTTCTGGATTAGCGGTTCATATTAGCAATTTCCGAAAATTCGCTACTTTACTGATGTTTAGTTTTGCGTTTTATAATTTCGGATTTTATGGATTTTCAAGGACGTTAATTGCCATTTCTGATGAAAGCTCTTCAGGGTTTTATGTTTTTTTCGTGTTTAAATGGTTCTCGAAACGCCGTTTTTCGAAGTTCTTGATTTGACGACTTATACGGTATTCGCAATTTTTCGATTTCAGAAATATAACAATTTGGAATTTTCCAGGCTTCCTTAAATTCGTGATTTACCAATCTTTGAGATATTTTATGAATCATTAATTTTCAAAAATTTTCGATTTACCGATTTTCTTGATTTGATGATTTTTGAAGGTTTTTCCTAAATCAGAATGTTCAATTCTATCTTTTCAGGTTAAGATTTAAGGAAATAACTCATTAAGCTAGCAGATGTAAAATATTATATTTAAGTTAGTATTATTAAAAATTGTAATGAATGAAATATTTTTAAAATAACCTTTATTTTTTAACATTTTAAAAAGTATCTCATATAAAAGAGAATCCAATGTTATGTGATATTGTTTCACTAAAATTGAAGATTGTTACTTTAAATATTAACTAACTTAACCCTACGAATATGCCACCCCGCTTTGATTTTAAAAAAATGCCATTAATTTTAATGGTCAGCCTATTTTAAGTGTAGAATATAGGTTGTTTTAATTAAATTATTATTTTAGTAAGTTTTGGTAATTTGCCAATAATTTTTCAAGTACAAAATTGCCTGAGAATTGCAAATTAAATGACTGATGACTAGTAAAAATATATGTATACATACAATCATGTACTGTGCAACTTATAGGAGACTATAACTGGGCTAAATAATCGTTAGTTCTGAAACAAAATCAATTCAAAACTCAAATATTTTCTTTTTTTTTGCCTAATATTTCTGTTAGCTAGTAGTTAAGCATATTTGAAAAAAAAAAAACCCGTAGGGATATAATTGGTTATATGCGAGCATCCTTGAAAAATTTGGAAATGAGCCTTTGAAATCCTTGAAATGTGCTTGAATTTTTACCAGCAAATTTTGCTGGACACCCTGACTTTGTTCCCCTGCAGTGAAAACACGTTTACACTTCAGCAAATTTGCTTATCCCTCGGAGTGTTAAAGAGTTGCATGAGTGTAGTTGTGCGCTGGTTTATATACCTTAAATAGGTTATGAATTCTAAGGTAAAAGAAATTTTGTAATGCAACGGAGGTGGAAAAAAAAAGTGGAATGAAGGTGGTTTAAAAATAAATGGAATTTCATGTCAGGTTTCAACTGTATTATTTACTGATGCATTTTCTTAAAAGTAATTTTTAAAAAAAATATTTTCAGGTTCGCAATTTGGCGTACATGCTTGGCCGTCGGGAGAAGATGTTCCGCTCATTTATGAGAATCAAGAGAGAAGTATTTGAGAAACAGATGGACATTTTAAGGAACAAATCTCTAAAGTTGACTCCAAAAGACCGAGAAGAAATATTGAAAGCTCGTTATGGAACCAAACTCTTTGAAAGATTCTATTGCTGGGACATGGAGGAGGATACTACAAACCCAAAACCCACAAATCCCTACGCAAAAAGCTACGTAAATAATGTTCACACACGATCTAGAAGGCGTACGACATCGCAGAATTTATCTGATCCTGTCGTGGAGAACTGCGATTCTGAAAGCAATGAAATGCCTATTTTGGTGAATTGTGTGTCGGAAGAAAACCCAAATCAGGATGAGGTGAATGATAAAAGAGAGCCCCCGACTTTCACCAACAGCCGATTGATTAAACAGGAAGTTGAGGATAGTGCATTTGAGGCTCAGACACAAGACCGTAAATACTCGGCTGATAGCAAAGACAGGAGTCACACAAACTCTCTACTGCATGATGCCCTTGTTGTGAACAAAGAACCTGAAATGCCAAAAATAAACTCTGAGAATCTCAGTACTACAAGAACGAGGAGGCATAGTTCTGCTAACGGCTCCTCGGGTGATAAAAATTCAGTTTGCCTCAGTGATAAGGAAAATATTAATGGCCTGATGCCAACCAAGGCTAAAAAGACTCGATTGCAGACTGAAGGCAAGCTCCAGAACGGCAATCTTGATCTGGTTCATCCGAAACTCGAAGCAATGGAGGTTGATGTGATTACATCTGACATCAGTAGTTTGGACAAAAGAAAAAGTTTTGGTTGCGACAAAAAGAACAGCCGGTATCCAACCAGGAACCGCAGGTGCAGTTCTGAGGCTGTTGAACTCGCAAATGGAGGCATGTCCCCCAAAGATGTCGCAACACACTTCAAATTACCGTCTCCGAAACCAGATTCGGCTATGACACCCATGAACGGCAACAGCGAAACAAGTTGTTCGTCTTCTCCCGAGACAAACGGACAAGCTGAGACTCCAAAGAAGAAAAGAGGGCGGCCTCGGAAGATAAAAATCGACGAATTAATACCTGACGTGGACTTGTCCGTGATCAAACAAGAAGTGGTGGACATTGAAACCGACTCTCGCGACGTTCCGCTACCAGAATCTCCGGTCACGGAGGATTCAGCCTTCAGAATGTCTCTGCGGCACGTCAGAGAGAATCCTTCGCCTAAGAGGCCTAGGGGTCGAAAGCCCAAGACCACAATGATCCGGATCAAATTGGAACACCCTGAGGCCTCGCCCCTCAGGGAACCCAACAACAACGGGGACTGTTCTCGCAGCTCTTCGGAATGGGACAACCCGCGTCCGTCTCCGATGAGTTCGCCCGAGCAATCGGGATTTGAGCGGATCGTAATCCGGCTAAGGAAAGACGCCAATGGAGAATCGTGGAAGAATGACTCCTCCTCGTCGGAATCCTTCCGGATTATCCACGACGACGAGAACAGCACCGCGAAAAGCGAGAACTCCGTGTCTGAATTTCCTTCCGTGATTAAGTTCAGCAGCTCGGATTACGGACACCGGTATCCCATGCGGGAGAGGGCGCTCCTGCCCAGGTCTGCGAAATGTACCACCGATGGCAGAAGCTAGGGGTATATAATGCTAGCTTTAAAAAGTAAGAACTTTGTGTCTGAATTTTTTTCTGTCACATGGGCACCCTATGCTGAAAAGAGCATCTATCCCACGTCTGCTAAATATACCACCGATGGCAGTAGCTAGGGGTAGATGCTGCTAGCCGTAAAAAGGGAGAACTCAGTGTCTGAATCGCCTTCCGTGATAGAATTCAGCAGCTCGGGTAGTAGACATGGGTACCCTTATGCAGGAGAGAGCATCTATCCCAGATCTGCGAAATGTACCACCTATGGCAGAAACTAGAGGTAGATGCTGCTAGCCGTAAAAAGTGAGAACTTAGTCGCTGAATTTCCTTTTGATGGAATTCAGCAGCTCGGGTTACTGGGATAGTAGACATAAGTATCCTATGCATAAGAAAGCACGTATGCAAGGTCTGTTAAATGTACCGATGGTGGTGCAGCTTGCCGTAAAAAGTGAGAACTCTGTGTCTGAATTTCGTTCTGTGATTTTCAGTTTGGGTTGCTCGGATAAAGGAAATCAGACTGGGAGAGAGCGGTTCTACACAGGTCAGCTAGAAGGTAGATACTGCTAGCTAGCTCTATACTGGTGGCTGTATATATGCAGGTTGTCTATAATTAAGCTGAAAGTACTCAGGGCTCTCTGGATTGCTAACTAATGGGCGGAATTTATTAGAGAATCTATTGATAACATGGGAAAAGAATCCCATAAAAAATAAAATTGATTCCCAATTATGAGAACTGGGTAATTCAATGTTTATAAATTACTTGTATGATGTTTTTGGCTTAAAAACTCAGCCTTGGCTTTAAATTTTCTCTAACTTAATTTTTGGGGAGGAGATTCTCTCTCATGTTGTCAATAGCCTTTCTATTCAATGTTATTCCCATTAGATTTTTTGTACAGAATGCCCTCTGTACTTTCAGTTTATTTTGGACAACCTAAAATTTAGTTGTAAAAAAGAGCAATGTTAAAATTGTTTGTACAGAGATTGTCGTTAAATGATCTAAAAGTTTTTAATGGATTTTTTTAATTGTATAGCGCTACACTATTGTATTGTCTTTTGAAATTAGGCGTCCTGAAGATTTTATTGTATAACAGATTGTATATATATATGTTGGTAAATGTATTTAATCATGGCAAAGTAAGACTCATTTGCTGATTTTAAAAATTTTAGCTTCAGTCAGATTTTATGAAACTTCTAGTCCAGTGAAAACAGAAACTTTATTTCATTATTCATTATAACCATTTTTTTAACAATGTATTTTCTTTTAAGCAAAAGGGTGGTTTTATGTTTTAATTCTTTTATATTTATCACAAGTGTGAAATACTATTTTTTTAAATGACTAAAATTTTTTTTGACTGGTCTTTTTTATTATTCTACGAAGAATAATAAATGCTAAGCAGTTGTGGATGATTTTGTTTGTATGCCTTCAAATTACTTACAATTCATAGAAATGTAATTTTTAAAATTCTACATTTGAAATACTAGTTGTAAAATCAACTTTTTTTGTGCCTTAAAGGAACACAAACGCTTTAAATAATAATCAGAAATTCTTATTGTGTTTAAAGCCTATGTTTTTAACTATGCACTCTGATAGGACAGAAACAATTTTTAAAAAAAAAGAACTCTTTACTTTAAAAAAAATCATAGTTATTGTCATTGCATATTTCTTTACTCAGGTGTCGGCTCGTCACTTGATTGTGGTTCTAAAATACGACGTCCGTCGCCAATAGCCCTCGTGTAGCTCTAGTGCGACGATAATTCAAACTAACCTAACCTAACATGCATATTTCAATGCATTATATTTATTGCACAAGGAAATATTGCATTTTAACTACTTTCTTTGACCTTTCCTTTTATGATACGTATTTTATTACATGTTTAATTTTTCATTATTTTTTTTCATAATACTTTTGGTTACTTAAGAATAATTTCTTATAATTATATTTTTTTATCATTTTTTTTTGTTAACAAGTTAATTCTTATCTTAGAAAATTCCATGAATTTTATACTCCACTTGTATTGTTGCCACTTGGGGAGTAAATGCCATATTCCCAACTTAAGAAGAATATATCACAGTTTAATTTCATATATATCCTTGGTCCTCAACTATAGAAAAATATATCACCAATAAATTTTATATATGTATAGATTCCAAATTAACCCTTCCATGTGATAAGCCATTGTCGTGTGATAATTGTAAAAAAAAAACTGTGCTGGGTACGTGATGTATGCATTAAATGTAAGTTTGTATGTGGTGTTAGATGTTACAACAAGAATAAGGTTTGCGAGTTTCAGCTGAAGTACATATTTTGTACAGTCTGCATTATGCAATGCACGGATTTCAATATATTTAAAACTTGAAGAAAAATGTCTACAAATTTAGGACCTAGTTTATTTTGAAAGTACAAACCTAAAACTATGCATTTTCGAAGTCAATGATATTCATTTCGGATCCTTTTGTTTTTAACAAATCCTAAAATTAAATGCTTTAACGCCTATACACTTGATGTTAAATAAATGCATTTTTTATTACTATGTACAAAGCTTGTACAAATGAGAATTACAAATATTTACTAAAGAGTTGAATTAGAAATTATTTTCTTTCATTATTTCATCCAATATTGTATATTCATTTAAAATTTTCATTTAACAAATAAAAAAAATCATATGTATATGCTTCATTACTATTTTTATTGAAAGTAATTTTGATTATGTTTGAAACACCTCTTTTTTTCGTTTGTTAAGAATATTAAATATAACCAAGTATTTCATATTGTACTTTTAACTTTCTGCATAACATATTTGATAGTTTTTTTTTGTTTTTTTTGGGTTTTACAGTTTTCTTTTTAAAAAAATGGCGTTTCAACTGTTTTTATCTATCACTAGTACAAAATTTAAAAAAAGATTGTAGAGCCTTTAAAAGTGTTTTTTATTTTACAAAACTGATTTTTTCTTATGTTTTTACTTCTTATTAAAAAGTTTATATATGCTGTTAAAATAGTACAAATTACAGAAATTTTAAAATTGTCTTGTCAGATAGTATATAAATATACCTATAATTGCTTTTAACAATTGAAGGTTTAAACAGTTTTTTTCCTTTTTAATTGTTATCATGCTTTATTTATCATTCTTGTTATCTACTAGATCTACACTTATAAATACATGTACAAGATGTATTTATAAATGTTATTAAGTTATAAATAAAATTATGCATATAAATAAAAATTATGCATATAGTTAAAAAAATTTATTTAATGTAATATTACCATTGTGTATAGCTTTGTAAATATTTTTTTAATAATAATACTTTAAAGCTTTAAAACAAAAATCTTCCGTATTAAGTTATTTTGATTTGGTTAGTAATATATCAATATCACTAATATCTTTTAAGTTATCAAGCTTTTAGGGAACAGTAATACCATACTCAAAATATACAATTATTATTTGAAAAAGTTATCCGTAAAAGTATAAATTAATTTGAGTTTCAAATTGTTTGTGAAACTATGTTTTGTTGTATATTCAATTCATTATTGTTATTTGTTTTGTTTTAAAAAACTTCATAAGTGTCACTTATTAACTAAGTTGTTTGTTACAGAATATAAAGTTTAAATTTTAGGCAGTATATATAAATTATAGCTAAATTCTAATATAAATGTTTATTTAAGACATTGAGCTGGAAGGGAAATTGGAGTGAGGTGTCAGCGAGCCGAAAACCCACTCACACCCTTTTGAGTGAACAGGGCAGAGAAGGACTATTTTCCCTACACTTGTATGCAATGCTTGTATGAGATCCCTCTATCATATTTACTTGGGCTCCTAAATGTATTTTAAAATTTTTAGTTCGAAAGAAATGAACTTTCTTTAACTTTAAATTCCAACTAGAAATAACCATGTGGATCACTAACTAAGAACCAGCGAAGACGAACCCAATAGCGAAATAGGCAAGTTTCTTGGTTTTCTGCTGCAGTGCCGTGTATTCCTCCGCGTTTTGTTATTGAACCGGCTCGTTTGCTGCTCTGTTCAGTGAATCACACACCTCACTCCACGTTTCTTCTAGCTCAATGATTTAAGAATACAAAATTCCGTTTTAAACTTACCAAGGAAATAAAGGGTGTAGTTGCAAAACTCCCATTCCCCAAAGTATAACTAAGATATACAGCCTGGCCTCTTCATTAGCGATTTTGTACAATTCTATTTACCATTATCAAAAGTCGTCAATGAAGGGGCCGCCCCCTATATCTCAGTTATACTTGGATGAATGTGAGTTTTTTGCAAATGTACCCATCAAATGTTATATATTAGAAAAAATTGACATAGCATAGCAAACTGTCAAAATTCCTTAAAATTAAAATATATTTTATCAGAGTTCTCATTTACAAAAGTAAATGTTTTTTCAAATGGAAGGTTATTAATTGTATTTCTTTAATACCAGTGACCTAAGCTTTAATATGTATTAAAATAGCCTATCAGGCCAATGTGGTACTTAAAAAGTTATTTTTTTTTATTTATATTAAGATTGACATGTAAATGTGTTCTAAATTTTGGCCAGTTCATTCATTACAGATTACAAATTTGTTTACACCACTTTTAAATCTAATAAATATGTGTGTATAAAAGCCCGTTTTTATTTTCTAGCTGTGCCTAAAAAATGTTAACTGTTTGGTCAGCAATTGATATTATATTTGGAATTTTATACTGTGACTTGGGTGTCAAAGCTGTACATATAAAAATATTTCTGACTGGAGCCATTTAAAAGTATTTAAAGCTTTACACTTAGTTTAATAAAATGTTCCTTCTGTTTTAGAAATCTATGCATTTTTGTATTATGTTGGAAATCTTTATTCAGTGGTTTAAGTCAAGTGCTTTATAATGTCTATACATTTCTCGGAATTTTAAATAAATATTTGAAGCACTGGATTAGTTTTGTTTTGTTGCATTTGCTTGAACACAAAGTTGTTTGTTCAGAATGAAAATGAAAGTGGTATATACACACAAAAAAATACAGAAAAAGGTTCTTGATTATTTTTAAAAACTTTCACTATTTTTAGCTTACACACTAGCACAAACTGCAAATGCTACGGAAAAGTGTGACGTCAAAAAATTCAGCGCACTGAAATTAGAAGACATTGAAAATTTCAGACAAAAATTCGAATTCGAACTACTTGAATTATTTAAAAAAACGGCAAAATTGAATGCTCATTTAAAAAGCATAAGAAGCCATTGTTATTAGAATTACATCACCATTAGCCTTTCGCAAGAATCGCTCGAGAAACTTTAATTCTTGTAAACAATAAATTAAAAGAAAGTTAGTTTTGAGCCATAAATCAGTTTAAAATGACGTCAAATATATTTCACAAAGATTCTTGGATTGTATGTTGATATAAAATGTTTTCCTTATATTTAAAAGCGAGGAATTTTACATATTTATTCGTTGAAATATAAATTATTTTAGCAAACGATAACAAATAATTATTGAATTTTCGAAAGAAAATAAATGAAACTAGCCAAATTGAGCGTGTAAATGTTTAATATAGAATTAATGCTGTGTTTGGCGCGTTTTTTCCTGTTAAACACAAATGTTGTGTGGAAGCGGGTTAAGTGACAGATTCTGTTACAAATCTATTTGTTTTAGGACATATATTTTTGTTGTCCATTAATAGGACATGCATCCTAAAGTGTTCAGGGTTATTTCTAACAATTGCCTTTTGTTGCTTTCGATAATTTCTATGCTTGTAATTACAACTTGTTAAGAATTTATTAATTAAAATGTTTTTGAAGTTGAAAATTTTATGCTGAACATGCTACAGGAATTAAAAAATAAATTTAATAAAATTGTTATTAATTAATAATTCATAACATTTAACAGTAGAGTTTCTAGTTTACAGTAGCATAGTTCGAATCAATTTAAATTCTATAGCATGAATATATAAAAACAACACTTTTTAGTTAAAATCTTTTAATACTTTTTATTTACAGTGACTATAAATACAAACTATATTTGTCAAAAATGAAACTTAACAAAATATGTTTATTTGTATTTGTCTGTAATTCAATTATGCAATCGAAGACTCGATAAGTAATAAATTTAATTCAGAGTCATATTGAACAAATATCGTAGAACTAAGGAAGGCTCTTCAATTAATTTTTTAATAGAATGTTAAAATTGTTATTATTTATTGAATTCTCAAGCATCTCTTTCTTTCTAGTGCTGTTTTAAAGCGATTTAGCTTACTGTCTACATCCACCGGTTTAGAGCTGTGATAGTTGAAACCATCGATATTAATTAAATACCAGGTCTGGAGCTTGGTTTCTAATATTGCTTTTGTAGGACAAGGTAATAGTATAGTTGAAAAAATATACCGAAATGGTTTAACTGTTGACGAAAAAGAAGGGAACACGAGCAATAACTTTACAAATTTTATTGATGTTTATTAAAAACGCGCTCTAAAATTGACTGTCTAACCAATAGAATAATGATAACCCAAAAGAACTAAGACATTTGAAGAGTACAAGGGGAAAAACCCCTTCATCGACAGGATATCTGTCCGTATCAGGCCTCTTTGGGGATGATAGCGAGTCATCGCCTAAACTGGTGTAAGGAAACCGGTTTCTTACTTGGTTCTTCTTTCACGGAAACCCTGATTCACGCGAGACACAAGTCCCACGTTTGTACCGCTAGAGAAAAACCAAGAAGATTCCTAGTCAATCAAGGGTTTTTCCCCTGTACTGTTTATTTGAGTGTGGCAGTATTTTTTAATGCAGTTAGTTCTATAGACTACTAAAGCAACTACTATTTTAAATCTAAACTGCTTGGTAAGCAATGTCATTATTGGGTATCGTTTTCGGTGTAGTTCCCCCCCCCCCCCTCCCCTAGCTCTAAACTAAAACTTCGGCTGTTGTTTACCCATTCATAGTTGATCAAACTGTGCGAAATAGTTGCTACTCGGTTATTAAATTTAAGATGTTACCAAAGCAATTATCGTTTGATATAAACTGTCTGACAGCTATAGTTTCGGCTGTATTTCGCTGTAAACTGAAGCCCGATTACCCATTCATATTTGGTCAAACTGTCTGAAATAGAGGCTTACTAGTTTCTTAATTTTTAGATGTTACCAAAGCAATTGTTGATTTATCTATACCGTTTGGCAGCTGCAGTGGTAAGCAAGTATTTTGGTATAGTTTTATGCCACAGATCTCCCCTTCAGGGACATGTCTAAATTGTGGAGGTGGCGATAGATGGCAGCATCTGTCTTATAGGTGTGTGTATGTCGTGTCCGTCCTTCTTGACGAGGGTTTATAAACGGGTCTTTGTGACCAAGCACACAAGCCTGAAAATATATGTCTACCAACCAATGCCACAGCTTAATACAAAATAGAGCTTACTAACCGTTTCATTATTTTTAAGATGTAACCAAAGCAATTATAGTTTGATATAATCTGTCTGGTAGCTAGAGGTAGTATGCAAGTAATATTCGGTATCATTTTAGGCCACAACTTAATGTTTAACTTCATTGTTATCTACTAATTCATTAATTTATAAAAATATTACCAAAGCAATTATTGTTTGATATAAACCGTCTAGTAGCTATACTGGTATACAAGTACTTTAGTGTTTTATGCCACAGCTTTTAATGCCAAATATAGGTTACTAGTTCATTAATTTTACAATGCTATCAAAACAATTATGTTTGATATGAGCGGTCTAGCACTTACAGTGTTAGGCAAGTACTATTCGCTATATCATTTTAACTCTCATCCTAACGTTTGACTTCATTATTAACCTCCGCCTTCAAACTCTCACCACGCAACCTCATCCAGCGGCACCCTCTCGGGCATCCTGATCTTCCTATCATCTTCGACTCGTACCTCTTTCGCTGCATCGAATCAAAATGAGGCTTGGCGACCTCTTCTCCTCAGCGGCATGCCTGCAGCCCTTGTGGAAGACCATGCCTCTGGTGGCCACGCACTGCTAGAAGGTCCTCATAGCTTTAGTACCGTAGTCGGCGGTGCCGTATTTGCCATGGAAACCTAGTTTGCGGTTGTGGGCTCGGTTCTGGTTGCGAAGTAAACCGCGAAATAGAGGTTACTAGTTCATTAATTTTATGATGTTACACAAAGCAATTATTGTTTGATATGAACCATTTGATAGCTTCAGTGGTAAGCAAGTACTTTGGTATCGTTTTATGCTAAGCTTTATACGAAATAAAGGTTACTAGTTCATTATTTTTAAGATGCTGCCCGAAGCAATTACTGTTTGATATAAACTGTCTGACAGCTATAGTAATAGGCAAGTTCTTTTTAGTGTCACAGCTTAACGATCGACTGCAATGCTAACTTAATGTTTAACTGTAATGTTAGTTTAATGTTTGACTTCAATGTTAACTTAATGTTTGACTTCAATGTTAACTTAATGTTTGACTTCATTGTTATCCTCTTCCTCCCAAACTCTCACCACGCAACCTCTTCCAGCGGCACCCTCTTTGGCATCCTGATCTTCATCATCTTCGACTCGTACCGCTTCCGCTGCATCGAGTCAAAATGAGGCTTGGACCTCTTCTCCTGAGCGGCATGCCTGCAGCACTTGTGGAAGACCATTCCTCTGGTGGCCACGCACTGCTCGAAGGTCCTCATGGCCTTGGTACCGTAGTCTGCGGTGCCGTATTTGCCGTGGAAACCCAGCTTGCGGTTGTGGGCTCGGTTCTGGTTGCGAAGCAAGACCCGAGCCGCGTAGAATTTGGCGATGCAGTGGTAGCCTTTATCGCCGGCGAGGTGGCCTAGGGAGCAGCAGGTCTCGTCTTTGCTTCGGGTGAGGCCTAAAAGAGGAGAAATTAAAGTACAGTAATTTTTTTTGTGGTTAGTAACTCAATATTGACGAGTACTATTTCGTACGGAAGAGTCGAATAGTAGGGCAAGGCGCTATAAAAATTGTGCCAATAGTCTCCGTCGTATTATTTTTTTTTACTTTACCTAGCAAATAAATACCCGTTCTTCGCACGGACTAAAAGAATATCAAATCGATCCAAGTATATGTGTCATTTGATTTGCTATAGGATAATAAACTTTGCCTTTGTTCCCGTTCATTATAAAGAATAAAATCCCGTTACTTATATTGCTTTAAAATTCCAAAATAAAAATACATCACTATAAAATGCACATCCTCATGTCACAAAAATCTTCCTCAATATGAACTTACTGTCATCGCGATTTTCCTGATAAATTCAAAATTAACCATAATCGTATAACAATGTTATTTCACGTCAAAACCTCCATTCTGTTTTTTTTTAAAAAATAAATTAGCTCATTGGCACGTTCAATTATTTTTCAAATCATTAATTTAGTTTCTGAAGGTAATGGCATGAAAATAAAAGCAATTTCAATTTTAATTAATTTTTGTGTTCATTTTAATTTCTTCTCTCGAATGGCAACACGAAAGGGAAGAAATGATCGGATTTGAGTGAAAGAGGTGTATTTTTTTCAGAAAATTCAAATTTTCTCTAAAAATGGAACAAATATGAAAAATCTAAGCCTCAGGTGCACACGTTGGTATTAAAGGAAATCGATCTTAAAAATTTCGAATTTATGAGGGCAGTATAAGTAGGTCTTTTGCGATCCACAGACAAACAGACTTTTCTTTTATTATTATAGAATATAGATGGATTTTTAAACAAAAAAAATATGTTGTATGACAAAATTAATGATGGTTTCATAGTTGAGTTAATCACTGAAACAAAATTGGCAGTGTTACCTGTCGCAGGATTTTCGAGTTGGTGAACACTTCCTTTCACCATCCGACGAAAATAAGTAGCCTTACCGTACAAAAAAAGTAAACATGCAACTTATTTTCCGTATATTCACAGCGCATTTTGCTATACTTGATTGCAGCTATTAATGTGGAATAAATTATACATACTTTGCTGTAGTTTCTTAGTTTGCACATGCTCAATCGCATCACGTGTTCTTACCCATTTAAATGTGCTGTAATTTTCAAGTACATGTGCCTGAGCCACGATCCAGTTCGAATATCCGATTAGTAAAAAAAACGAACACAGACTCAGATCACGTCGTGTAACCGTGCACAAGCTGAGAAAGTACAGTAGAATGCTGTAAAATTATGTTTACAGCAGCAGCTGCAATCAAATACAACAGAAAGCGCTGTGAATATGCAGCAAATGCATCGTATTTTTTACAGAATTTTTTTTAAAGTGCAGTGCTCTAGGCTAATAGCCTTAACTTGCGTTCAACCTAATGCCATTTCGTCAAGGTTTTCACTGCTATATGTAGTTTTAGAGTAAAGCCAATATCTTGTTGGGGGCTTATGTGATCCGGTGGCTTGAAAAGAGACAATTGCGTAGGTAGGGTTAGTACATATTGTTCCGAAGCTTAGTTGCTTGCACTCGTAACCTCGCTTCATTACCAGCCTTCTGTGTAATTTACATCAACCACAGTAAAAATTTTTTCTGTAAGGAAATGCGATGTCTTACTTGACGAAGGTAAATCGAAGCCTGATCAAGCACTACAGCGCGAGACTACTACGTATGAGTACCTATCGCAACCACTGGCATCCGGGCCCAAATAGTGCGTAGCAGGAGATTAATCTCATTTGTTCTGGAAGATCTTAGCTTTCAAGGCTTCGCACCTCCTTAAACCTCGAACTTCATAATACGATCAGGCGTTCTAGTTGTATTTTTACAAATCAACCATCTAATGCTTATACAAACTATTTTTTTTTAATTGTGAAACATTTGCGATTGTCATTGATTGTATACCGAAAGGAAGTGAAGATGACCTGCGATGCGAACCGTGGCTCAATTCGGAGCCGACCCGGCGGCGGCGCAACGGTTAGGGAGCTAGCCTTTGGAGCCTCTGGGTTCGGGTTCGAATCCCGGTAAGGCATGGATGTTTGTGTTTGTCGAGTACATGCGGAGTACGTGCTCGTTAAATCTGTTGGGTCCGAGAGTCCTGTGGGCGGTCATTGCGCAGTTTCCCACGGGTACAGGTCCCTGGAGACTATTTCCCTCCCCTTCAGGGAGGACATGTCTAAATTGTGGAGGTGGCGATAGATGGCAGCACCTGTCTTACACGTGTGTGTATGTCGTGTCCGTCCTTCTTGATGATGGTTTATAAGCGGGTCTTTGTGACCAAGCACACAAGCCTGAAAATATATGTTTACCAACCAACCAACCAATTTCGATTCAAATGGCTACAGCTACATGTGAGTTATTTTATATAAAAAGCTATTAAAAAGCTATTTATAGGGGTTTACATGAGATATATTACAGTACGTATATTACAAGAATTTTGGCAAGGGTAATCTGTCCCCATCTTTTCTTCTGGGCTACCCTGTAGAGTTTTAAAAGTTAGATTTTTCAATTAAATTATTCAATTATGCCTATTTCCTACAATTAAATCTGTCGTTGAATAATTTGTTGAAAAATAGAAACGAAATATCTGCATTTTTGCAGATATTCAAGAAACTCTATTCCATAATAATCCTGGCTGTTAATCAGTTTCTTTCTCAAAAAGTCTGTGATTGGAAACTATTAAAAAATCTAAAAATTAATTCTTTTCAAACGAAGCAACCCAATAACCTGTCTTTCCTTTTGAGTCTTCGAATTATACGGATTCGAACAATGTAACAGACGGTGTATAAAGATGAACATCAAAGAATTTCAATATATCTGGAGAGTTCCAGAATATAAGTGAAACAAGTCCACTTTTTGACATTTTCGAGTCAGCAGCGCAATTGGATGCCCTATCTATGTAGAATTTCAGTAAAAATAGTTCTAGTTCAGGTAATATCCTTTAGGCAGCAGCAATTAAAAAAAAAATTAATAATATAATTTTGTTTTAATAAGATTTAGCTTTAAACTAATGTTCTGCGGTGGGCAGGTATAAACTGCAGTATCTATTGGACCATTGTTGTAAGAATTCAATAACTTTAACCTACAAGAAAGTGTATAATGAAGGACTGATTATTTCAGGTCAAAATTAGTCCAATTCATTGTTGTCAGAGCCGGATTTCTAAATAGGCTAGGTAGGTTGTAGCCTAGAGCGGCGATTTTTTTGGGTCGGCAAATTTTACGACCAATTAAAGCAGCATTCGGCATAAAAACATTATTATAAAGATACGAATATTTTAAAAAACGAAAACAAATAATTTACATTAATCGTAAACCGTAAATCTATATATAATACTAATATTTCGTAGAAACATATGGTAGCTGCGAGGGCAATTGCACCCCTCCTCCCGGATTTCGAAGTTGAAAGAAAAATAGTCGAACAGTTAAAAAAAATCGTCTATTTCGCTTTCGATTTAGCGTGTTAAGGTACATAGATGATCCTAATATGTGTTTATATTTTAAACAGCACATACCACCTTATTTTGCAGCTAACCAGCTACCTTTCCCCGAAGGGGGAGAGTATTGCGACAGGGGTGGCAAATCAATCGTAGCCTACAGGCGGCAAATCTTAAAATCCGGCCCTGATTGTTGTGGTTACTGTAGTTTACATGCCCACGGCAGCAGGGGACGGATCGTCCCTTGACTGTGGCTCGAAATTATGACGTCCGTCGCGTCGCCAATTGTCCTCGTGCACAACTCTAGTGTGACTATAATTCAAACTAAACTAACCTGCCCACTGCAGTGTAGCACAAAGAAGCTTTTTAGGGACTTGGTTCACTTGTATACAGAGCCCTCCAATATATATCGCCATATTTCGCGTTATTAGCATTCGTTTCGCAAGGATAATTCTAATTCTAATTAAATATGCCACTCACCTGTACGGAAGGGCAGTTTGAAGTGTGTCATGGGGTCTTCGATCGCCCCTCCCCCGCTCCCCTCCTGCTCTTCGTCCATTAGTCGGGCCTGGTCTTCGTCCAAACTGTTGAGGTAGTCTGCGAAGAAGGTATTGATATATGTAGAATATTAAATATATAAATATATAAATTATATATAAACATGTATTCCCTGGAAAATAGGAGAGCTAGGGGTGATTTAATTCAGTTATTCAAGTTCATAAAACAGGGAGACATGGAGGGCTTAGGTTTTACCGTACATAGCCGGACCAGTGGACATGATCAGAAATTGAATAAATCATGCTTTAGAAGGGAGGTAAGAAAACGTTATTTTTACAATAGAGTTGTCAATGAGTGGAATGCTTTATCAGATTATGTGGTGTATTCGAAGAGAGTAGAAGATTTTAAGAAGAATCTTGATAGTCATTGGAAACTGGTAAAGTATTAGATTTATTTTGGACCAACCTTAGCTGGGCCTCTGGCCTGTTGTTGGTCAACCATTTTTGTATTTGTATTTGTATTTAATATGTTAATCTTTTATGGGCAGGGACCGATTTACAAATTTTGGTTCCCAGGTCACAAGCAAGTGTGGGGTCCCCACAACATACATTAATATAACTATAAAAGTAACTTTTTTTCCATTTGAAATTTGTACAAATACATAACCTTCAAAAAAGATCTTAAATACAAATGTAAGCATTGCACATTTACTTATTTCATTCAATCGTAAGATATGAGATTACAAGCCTATCGTATTGTCAGATCATGTCATGTTATTCCATATTTTAAATACATGTGTAATTTTAAATCACATGGCCAGAGCATAATTTATAAAAATAGCAAGGGGTATAATAATTATAATGGCTTGCTTTTTAAAAATTATGGTTCAACTGGGTGTGCTATTCATTAGTATTTTTTGTGGCAATTAATTTTGGCTCATTTTTCTTCAATATTTATCTTTTTAAAAAGGACATTTGGGGTCCCCTTGAAGAGGGAGACCTGGCAAGTGCCCCTTTTGCCCTGCTAAAAATCAGGCTCTGTTTATAGGTCAAAACTAAGCTTTCTTTCTAATTATTTTAATTTACATTGCTCAGTGTTAGCCTGCGCAATTGATGTTTAAATAAAATGGCGAATTATAAATCATATGTGTAATAAACTATTTAAATACTTATAACACAGAAGAAGCATAAGGGCCTGCTGCATGGGGTTGAGAACAGTGGGGTTAATCACACCCCTACGAATATCATATGCCTATTACATCTATTTAAAATACAGTCGTACCTCGTTAACGCGAACTTGCTTACCACGAAATTTCGCTTAACATGAACTGAAAGTATTCCCCCGTTCTAAAAAGCGTTGAGCTACAGTCCCTGAACAAATTATTAGACGCACTGCAAGATTTCATGTAAAATATTAATTACCGGGTGATATTGTACCGTTTTATTATTTTAAATTGATTTGCTTTTTATTTTTATATTATCCAATCAATTACCGATTTATTTGACATAAATGAAACAGCATTCATTTAGAAAAGCATAAGTTTATTAAGTTTTAAAGAAAAGTGAAATTAATGTTAGTAAAAGTCAATATTTAGTTGAGCCACCTTTAGCCGCTATCAAAGCTTTAATTCTGCGCGGCATGCTATCAATGCAAGACTGTACTGTCTCCTGCATTTGAGGATGATGATTCCACACATAAATCATCTTATAATAAATAATTAATATAAATTAATCTTAATCATAATTAATCATATTTATCTTAAAATAAATACAAATATGTAGTCTACAACAATTCTTTTAAATAAAAATCTATAATATTGTAGTTTAAATATACCATTATTGCATAAAAACTCTTAAGAAACATAAAATTACTAAAAAAAATACAGTGCGTCTAATAATTTGTCCAGGGACTGTAATGCTAAAAAAATCTCTTAACGCGAAATCACTTGAGATGCAATCCCGCTTAACCCGAACAAAAATTTCATCCTTTGTCTTCTTTCCCTTAGTAATGCAAAGTTTCTAATAACAAATTAAACAAAACATGAAAAAACCCGAGAAAAGAACGTTCTAAAAATAAATTGTCTTCTTCTGGTTCTAAGAAAATCACGAGATCTTTCATGATTCGTTAATTTTAATCCAATGAATGATTCGGCATGTGTAGGATGATCCATTGCGTCATGAAAATCGTAGGTGTTTTTCTACAGAGGTTAAGAGGGATTGTCAGTCCCATAGCTCTATGGGACTGACAATGCAGAATAATGCTGACAATAGAATTAATGCAGCTAATGCATTAATTTTGGAATCACAACTTCTGCAGAAGTAATACCTTGCCATGTTAGCACTTTTCCCCCAGGTATGGGAATCAACATAACATCGAAATGAAACAAATTTGAAACGAAAATGTTATATAGTTATTTAATTATATATTTATATAGTTTTAAAATGCCAAAATATACAGCAGATGGCGACACTATTTTAAAACTTTATCAATTAATAATTAAATAACCGAATAATATTTTCTTTTCAATTTCGTTTTAAATTCATGTAAGGATGATTCCCATACCTGGTGAAAATGGGATAACATGTTAAAGTAATTCTTTTGCAAAATTGTGATTTTAAAACTAATGCATTAGCTCTATGGACTGACAGTCCCTCTTAAAGGTAAAAACATATGAAATTAGAATTGGTTCGCATTTTAAATTATTGATTTTTATTCAAAATGAATCGAAAGCAGCAGTCCATTTCTTTAGAAAGAAAAATATAAGTTTTAAATGATATTGACGACAAATGTTTTAAAAAAACAGCGAAAATTGCGTATAAAAATTGTGTAGCTAAAGGCATCATTTCAACGATTTTAAAAAATCGGGATGAAATTGAAAGGACCTATGCAGTAAACCAGTGCTTCCCAACCTTTTCTGGACCATCGACTCGTATTTTAGGTTGATTAACATCCATCGCCCCTTTTAATTTTCATGTTATGTCTAATCATAATTTCAGTTAAAGTGTAACTATAAAACAGTTTTATAACACTTACTACCGTTTATAAAAACAACCATAGAAGCTTTATCCGGTCACTTTTAAATAAAATAAAAAAACATAAAACACATATTTTTAAAGAACAAAAGTGAACTAATTAACAGACATTTTTACTGGTTTCTAGAAAATTTAAGAGAGTTTAAAGTAAAAATTGGCTGGTTTGGTTATGGTTGGAGAATGGTTTTACTGTACAAAGGTACAACATTATTTTAATTTCCCCCCTTTGAATACTCATCGCCCCCTGATCGCCCCTCAAGTATTTTTTGCCCCCTTGATAACACAAATCGCCCACTTGGGGGCGATCGCCCCCAGGTTGGGAACCGCTGCAGTAAACCAATTTGAACCTGCAAGAAAAAGAATTTTTCTAATTTTTATGTAGTATATACTACTCCAAATGAACTATATTAATTGAATTACTAATTGTATGCTTGTATTATTAGTGTATTACATTATAAAATAAGAATATTTTTTATGTTAATTTTTAAAACTATTTACTGGTTCAATGTAAAAAAAATACTGTCGGTTAACATGAAATTTGGTTAACACGAAATGTTTCGGTGGTCCCTTCGAGTTCGTGTTAACGGGGTTCGACTGTAAATACTTCCGAATAATTGTTTTAACTAAAGATGAATTGCAATTGATATTTAAATAAAATTGCGAATTAAATCATATGTGTAATAAACTATTTAAATACTTATAACACAGAAGAAGCATAAAGGCCGGCTGCATGGGGCTGAGTACAGTGGGGTTAATCACACCCCTACGAATATCATATGCCTATTACATCTATTTAAAATACCGTCGTACCTCGTTAACGCGAACTTGCTAAACACGAAATTTCGTTTAACATGAAAACTAAACTCCTCGGCGCAACAGCCCATTAGTGGGCCAAGGCCTGCCGTGCCCATTTCAGCTTTCGTGACCTAGGTCTCTGGGGTGCTAGGCATAAAGGTAGTCAGCCTCACGCGGAACCCCCAGTGTTTCTTTTTTTTTTGGCTTTTATCTGAAATATTCAGCTGTCTACAAAAAGTTTTTTTTTTCTTTTTACATAAATTTTGCCTTTTTTAGAGGTGACTAATTTGATTAACTTTTATGTAACTCTAACATTTTTGCATTAACATAATATGTAGTAGTCTTAACATTAAAATTTTCGAATCTGGTTATCTAAACGTATGTAATCTTTATATCATCTGTATAACTGATTTATACAATCACGAATAGATATCCGAATTGAACTGTGAATCGTGCGTAGTCAAATTGACAGGAATGGGTCTGTCATCGAATAAACAAGGCTGCCATTTGAAGTAGATGATAACTAGAAATAACCCATTCCAGCCTATCAAACAACAAGACAGGAATGGAAGAGTGCGCACGACGTAATATGAATAGCTTAAATGTTAAAAGGGGTTGAGTCCACGGTGTATGTTCCGTACACATTTCTTCTTTCACTAAAATGTTAAAGGAAGTACCTAAGTGGGAAATTCTCCAAATGATTCAACAGTTTTTTAAAAACATTTATAAGAATGTATATTTAAAATAGTTTAAGAGTTCTTTGACTTCTTTGTAAAAGAAAGGTTTTTAGTATGGAAATCGATTTTTAAGGTCAACTTTAAGTGAAGATGGCGTGTTCGATAGATTTAAGAATGTGATAGTATAGTTATCGGTGTGGGGTCAGCTTTTCACATTTTAAATTGAATTAAAAAAGAAAAAAGAATTTTGTTAACTTTTTTAAAGGTTAGATTAGGAATACTTGACTAAAGATGGATTTGTAAAACTATGGACTATGAATATTTAGTAAATGAGTGTAAAATAAATTACAGTGCATGAAGTTAAACAAGTAGGTTTGTAAAAGAATCTGTCGCTTAACCCGCTTCCACAAAACAGTTGTGTTAAACAGGTTGTCCACACACAGTTGTGTTAAAAAGGCGCCAAACACAGCTTTAATTCTATATTAAACATTTACATGCTAAATTTGGCTAGTTTCATTTATTTTATTTCGAAAATTCAATAATTATTACTTATCGTTTGAAAAAATTAATTTATATTTCAAAGAATAAATATGTAATATTCCTCGCTTTTAAATAGAATGAAAATATTTCATATCAACATACGAAGAATCTCATAGTGAAATATATTTGACGTCATTTCAAACTGATCGATGTCGCAAAAATAAATTTATTTTAATTTATTGTCTAAAAGAATTAAAGTTTCTCGAGCGATTTTTGCGAATGACAATGGTGATTAAATTAAAATAAAAATGGCTTCCTATGCTTTTTGAATGAGCATTAAATTTTGCAGTTTTTTTTTAAATAATTGAAGTACTTCGAATTCGAATTCTTTTCTGTTTTTCATACATATATATTGTCTAAAAAAATTAAAGTTTCTCGAACGATTGTTGCGAATGGCAATGGTGAAATTAAAATAAAATTATTTTTGTTCAGTTTGAAATGACGTCAAATATATTTCACTACGAGATTCTTTGTACGTTGATATGAAATGTTTTCATTTTTATTTAAAAGCGAGGAATCTCTATATATAAAAGGCAAAGTCCTGATTGACTCACTCACTGACTGATCTATTCACGTATCAACGCCCAGCCCAAACTTCTAGAGGTAGAGCTATCAAATTTTAGGAAAATATTCTTTTTATGTCGTAGGCGTCATTTAAGAAGCGATTTTTCGAAATTCGAAACCAAACGGGTGTATTAGTGCAAAACGTGAGCCGATTTCTCCATAGGAATAGCATTATGCATTGTGCTTTTATTCAATTTTTCTATTTTTAATTTGAAAAAAGAAATTCACCGCGAGGAAAATTAAGTAAGTGAAAGAAATATCAACGCGTGCGAAAATTAAGTATAAAAAAAGCGAGAGAGTTTAATATGTACGAGGGGAATATTTCTTTTTCATTGGTTGTTTTTTGTGGCAAAGTGTGAAAACAAGCTTATTGGTTTTGTATTCCTTCACGCGCTCCGAACTGTGATTTCATTGGTTGTTTTGTTTTTTGTGGCAAAGTGTTGAAACAAGCCCATTACAGGATTTCTTAGAAATTAATTATTTAAACTACTTTTTTTTAATAATGCTTCTTCAGATATCAGATATACTCAACTCGATTCCAATTACATTTTCGAATTCAATTCAGTTTGGCAGTTTCGAAAAAGATGGACGATTATAAACTATTTTATTAAATTCTATTCAGTTATGTGGTTTACAAACAGAAATAAAGGTTCAGCTATGATATGGTAGCCTGGTAGCCAGTATATTGATTGGCGATTTTTGGTGATCTAGAAAATTTAACGTTGGGTTTCTATATTTAACAAGTTTCATCGTAAGCAAAGACTTTACAAACAGAAATAAAAGTTCAGCTATGATATGGTAGCCAGTATTGTTATTTGAAAATCCTTATTTTATTTATTGATTATCTTTTGAAATTGTATACTGGACCAGGCTTTTCTTTGTTTGTGAAACTGTCGATTTAATACAGCTATGATATAACGGCCGATTGACTTTTGGAATTGGCGCCTATTGGCGAAGTTGAAAATTTAAGGTAGAGTAGCTATACCCATCCAGTTGTATGGGTTAGGGTTAGTTTGAATTTTCGTCGAACTAGAGCTACCCATGAGGGCTATTGGCCACAGTTAAGTGACGAGCCGACCCCTGAGTTGGCACCCAACGCAAATTTTCCTTTCGCATGCAAGGCGAACACCAGGGCCTATGGGAAAGCCCTCTAACTCATGGAAGGGCCTGGGTACAATCGGACAGGGAGAATCAGAATGGGAGGCAACAATTGGCATAAAATAAAAGTTTACATAAAAATCAGTTATTATTAAGGGTCTACCCGTGCAACGCCGGGTTTATAAAGCTAGTATTACATATTTATTCTTCGAAATATAAATTAGTTTTTGCAAACGATAAGTAATAATTATTGAATTTTCGAAATAAAATAAATGAAACTAGCCATATTTAGCAAGTAAATGTTTAATATAGAATATTAATGCTGTGTTTGTCGCCTTTTTACCTGTTAAACACAACTGTTGTGTGGAAGCGGGTTAAGTGACAGATTATGTTACAAACCTACTTGTTTATAATGTTTTTCTTCTATTAACCCTTCTAGGGTCATGAAATAGTTAAAAAGCTTTATATATAAATAGTTAAATATTTTTACAGGAATCATAATTTTAATAGAAGTTAAATTATTACATTTAAAATTATATTTATTGCGTCAAATTTTTAGAATTAATTATTTCTCTGTTATTTTTAGTGTGTTTATGAGCTGGTAATTTCAATACATACAGTTTTAATTTTCAGTTGTTGACTAAATTCAATTTTGTTGTTTATTGATGGTTTATATACTTTTTTTACATCATGTTGTTAAAGTGCATATGAACGTATATAAATGTATAATTGAAAGCATAAGGTAAAAATGTTATGCACAGTTTATTGATTTTTTTAAAAATATTTATTATTTTACTTCTTTTATAAATGGTATTAAATCAATAAATGTGTTGTAAGTTAAATATTTTAATAACATTAAAAATATATTTTCTTCAAAGAATTTTGAAACATCTTTAATTCATATCTTTAAGAGGGACTGTCAGTCTCATAGAGCTAATGCATTAGTTTTGAAATCATAACTTTTGCAGAAGTATTGCTCTGTCATGTTATCCCATTTTCACCAGGTATGGGAATCATCATAACATCTATTTAAAACAAAATTGGAAAGAAAATATCATCAGGTTATTTAATTATCAATTGATAAAGTTTTAAAATAGTGTCGCCATCTGCTGTATATTTTTGACATTTTAAAACTTCAAAAATATAGAATTAAATAACTAGATAACTTTTGCGTTTCAAATTTGTTTCATTTCGATGTTATGTTGATTCCCATACCTGGGGAAAAAGGGCTAACATGGCAAAGCAATACTTTTGCGGAAAGTGTGATTCCAAAACTAATGCATTAGCTCTATGGGACTGACAGTCCCTCTTA
Source organism: Oedothorax gibbosus (assembly GCA_019343175.1). Taxonomy (NCBI): domain Eukaryota; kingdom Metazoa; phylum Arthropoda; class Arachnida; order Araneae; family Linyphiidae; genus Oedothorax; species Oedothorax gibbosus. The sequence continues at coordinate 6,441,811 of CM033280.1, read as the reverse complement.
AACTCTGCCCACATAAACTAAAAAAAAAAATCCTTGACTGTGGTTCTAAAATACGACGCCCGTCGCCAATAGCCCTCGCGTAGCTCTAGTGCGGCGATAATTCAAACTAAACTAAACTAAACTAAACTAAAAAAAATCTATAAACATTAAAAACTTACCGTCAAAGTTACTATATCTAACATCAAATGAGGCACGTGTTCCATAAACATGTAGAAGAAGTAAACAAAAACAGGCCAAGAATTTGTGAAGCATTTTTTTTGTGTGGGTTATTTAGGACAGTTTCTTAAGGGGTTTATTGTGGGGAGCTCTTCGTTTGCTAAGAAAGATTCTTCGAAAAGATTTGGATATATATACGGCCATTTTTTTTTCCTTCGCAAGTTGGGAGAAGGTCATTGATAAGAGTTCGATTTGGAGATAAATGTTCGAAGAAGAATGTAAACAAATTCCGAATTATCTTTGATTATTCGTGGTGATAGAGTTGTTAATCAAAGAAACACGGCTGTTGATCGGAATGGGTAAGACTAATGCCACATTAGAATAGAGACGCACGTGAGAGTGGGAGCCCAGTTGGTATGATGTTAGCCTTTAGAATTTTAAAGAGGGCTGGGGAGACCAGTCGGTTAGGCGTCCGCCTAGCATGCGAAAGGTCCCAGGTTCGGGTCCGGGCATCGCCAAAACAACTGCCGACCTATAAACGGGCCGTGCAGCCAAAATGTCCGACGAATAATACCCCGTGTAGAGGGAGTGCACGTTAAATATACCTCAAAGTTCCAACGCTGCGTACGATGTTGCCCTTAACGGTTGCGTTGGGTGCCTACTCAGGTGTCGGCTCGTCAGTTCACTGTGGTTCTAAAATTCGACGCTCGTCTCCAATAGCCCTCGTGTAGCTCTAGTGCGACGATATTTTCAAACTAAACTAAACTTAGAATTTTGAGTCCCGGAAGTGAAGACGGTCTCTGTTGCTATATCTCAAAGGAATTGAGTGTAATTAACGTCCCACTAGAGCTACACAAGGGCCATTGGCGCCGGGCGTCGTAAATAGAACCACAGTCAAGTGACGAGCCGACACCTGTGTAGACACCCAACGCAACTTTTAAGGGTGACATCGTACGTTGCGTGAGGACTTTGGAGCATTTTTAACGATGCACTCCCAACGCGGCGCCACTCACTCAATGGCGCAGCGGCGAAGAGGTCACTCACAACGCGATCGCGAGAAGGATTAGGACGGAACCCGAAAAGGCGTCCTCAGCGGCCTAACACTTGTTCTGATAGAGCCGCACTATAGTAACAAGGAGATAACCTTTTTTTTTCTATTTCAAAATGGGGCTGCAATTTTGGCGGTCCAGCCATTACAGACTCGGCATATTCCCTTGAACTTAGAGCCTTTTTTTGTGGCACCATCTCTCATCTATAGGCGACTCTCGCTACCAATTTTGACGCTCAGTTTACAATGAATCTGAGCTTTCTGTGGCTGTTAAAGTAGGCCGTAGGCCGAGATTTACTTTTTTCCGAAAGAACCCAAGCCAAATGGGAATTCTACAGATCTATGTTACATGCCACATAATCATATGACATGCATGCTTACACTTTTAAAACAAACGAGCGGTTTTAACTCAGAGTTAATTTCCACTCCTTTCCGTGCCAAAAATGCACTTCCCCTATAGGAGTCGATTTCATTCTTTTTGCGGAGTGGGTAAAAGAAATAAAAGAAAACAATCTACGTCCTACACTCTTAAAACAAGCTGTTTTAACTCAGTCTGAGTTAATTTCCACTCCTTTCCGGTGCCGAAAATGCACTTCCCCTATAGGAGTGGATTTCACTCTTTTGTTTTAAGAGTGTAGAACTGAGAGCCATTTTTTTGTGACACCATCTGGGCGACTCTCGCTACCAATTTTGACGCTCAGTTTACAATGAATCTAAGCTTTCTGTGGCTGTTAAAGTAGACCGAGATTTAATTTTGCCGAAAGAACCCAAGCCAAATGGGTATTCTAGAGATCTTTTACATGCCACATAATCATATGACATGCATGCTTATAATATTCCATCCAGAAAATCCGACGACTCAGCCGGAGCTCGAACCCGCGAACTTGGGCTAATGAGGCAGACACGTATACTCCTCAGCCATTGACAGGAGATAACCTGCAAAGGTATCCGTCGGCGATTGACACTATTAAGGAGACGCGGTACCCAAAAAATTAAATCCAGTATTTTTACGCTATGCATTCAAATTAAACTATTTTTACAAAGAAGTAACATTCAATAAACATATATGAAGAAATGATTAATATTGAATCGTAAGTTTAAAAAAAAAAAAAAATTAAAATTTTTAACGTTTTTTCAAAATGCAGCTCCTCCTACAATTTAAAGAATTTTTAAAATATGTTCCCACAACATCTATTAATAAAAGTTGGTATGGATATTGAGCTGTCAGTTAAACAAAAATAGTTATGTAGCTTTATGTATAAAAATGGCCAAAAAAATTAGATTTTTCTAAATTTTCAACTTCATCATTTTTAAAAAAAAAATCTAATCACACTAGACCTTATCCCATACCAACTTTTGTTAAACGCATATGTTTTAACTCAGGAAAAAAAATGGAGCTCTACATTAATTTACTTAAAAACACTAGGGTTTTAACCTTTCACAAGCTGAAAAAATTAAAAAATCAACATAAAATTTCAAAAACCAAATTTTTTACCAAACCACTATATCATTTTCAATAAACCTCCTCCATTATAAAGGATACCTTCTTTTTTGCAATATCCTTATCTCACAGCATTTGAGCATGTTTAATTATTTTCTGGGCAGCCCTAAATTTTGGGTAATGCGTCTCCTTAATCGCGGATTGTTGTTAAATACAACTGTTGTGTGGAAGCGGTTTAAGTGACAGATTCTGTAACAAACCAACTTGTTTTTACCCATAATCCGACATCATTCTTACGTCTCAGTAATGGCCTAGTATTTAACCCTTTCAGACCCAATGATACCATTTGGCATCATCATTTTAGAAAAGAAAAATTCTGATCATAATTTTAAAAAAAATAATAGGGCTGACATCAATTGGGATTAATAAAAAAAAATATTTTCTAATAGAAAAAAGTTTGAAGAATCGAATGATGTGCTTTTTGATATCATAAATGGCTATAGACGATCAGAAATTTTTCTAAAATGATGATGCCAAATTGTAATTGGGACTGAAAGCGTTAATTCTTCCTATAAAAATGATTTGAAAAACTAACTAAAGCAAACCAATTTGTTCGTTTAATATAAGCCAAATTTCGAAATTCACCTGTCAATATTTCAACAACCAGAAGAGAGAGACCCATGCACTAATTTAACATTTTCTGTGTCGGTCTAACCTGGAATAGTAGTTTGTTTGAACCTTAACAAGTAGGTCCACAAGTTGGAGCCCGGATGGCCTAGTGGTTTGGATCGCAGAACATTGAGCTAGCAGTCTGCGTGCTGTAACGGGTGCGGGCTCGAATCTCGAATTTGCCCTGGGTGTACTTTATCTCTCTCTCTGTGTCAGTAAAAATTCTATCTGTGTCTGTCTTACTTGACGAAGGTTTATAAGCGGGTCTCTGATCAAGCACGCAAACCGAAATATATATGTACCCACCAACCAACCAATCTACAAGTTTGAATCCCGTTCGGTAAATAAGCGCTATTTAACTTGTAAATAAAGTATTATTATCTGTTTGTTTTGTCGTCATTATTTTTCTTACAAAAAAAACTTCAGCCACTTTGCAGCCCCATTTCGATACAGATTTGGTTCAATTTACAACTCACTTTATTCTACACGAGGCTATTGGGGACATGTCTCGTCATTTTCAACTACGCATATGCGACGTGGCCGGTAGTCCTTATCAAGCTTTCTACCTTATAAAGCGACAGCATGCACGATTTCAACGATTAAGACCACGAAAGATTTAACGTGCAACAACCCCATGCATGCACTGCGTTTTCTTTTAAATTGTATTTTTCCCTTTAACTATCTATTTATTGGATATGTTGAGGGAATAAAACAAGTTGGTTTGTTACAGAATCTGTCACTTAAACCGCTTCCACACAACATTTGTGCTCAACAGGAAACACTATTTATACACCACAGAAAGAAATTCGCCAATCAGCGCCTTTGCATATTCTTTATGCAAAGTTAGAATTCTTTATATATCTTTTTTCATACATATATAATGAACCATCCAAAAAAACTATTGTGATATTACAACAATCCAAACTGAATAATATCTCATAAATAAATATTCTTTCAAAAGTTTTTATTTTTATTTTAAATAAAGTTTCTCGTACGTTTAATGAAATGGCAACATGGAAAATATTGAATAAATAAATTTGGCTTGTTTCATTTATTTTATTTCGAAAATTCAATAATTATTACTTATCGTTTGCAAAAATTAATTTATATTTCAAAGAATAAATGTGTATATATAGGTAGTAACCCTCATTTTCTTTCTGTAGTCTTTGCTGTTCCCCGGGCCGGTGGCGCTCTTTCATGTTCCATTCCATTCCACCGACCCTCCTTTTCTTTCTGCAGTCTTTACTGTTCCCCGGGCCGGTGGCACTTTTCATGTTTCATTCCTGGCCACCGAAACTCATTTTCTTTTTGTAGTCTTTGCTGTTCCATCTGTAGTCCTTTCAGTGGCTCCCTCCCCCAGTCCTTCCCTGGCCACCGACCCTCCTTTGCTTTCTGACCCGGGCCAACGGTATCATTCCATTTCTTTCAAACCGTCAGCCCTTCCCTCCCTCCCAACATCTGATTTCAGGAAAACAATAAAATTTTAAATTTGTGCCTGGAACGTTATATTAGAATATAACCACTATTGGTAGCTTTTCAAATATTTGCAAACAAAACAATTAAAAGTACATTTAAAATATTTGCAAACAAAATAATTATAAGTATAAAATTGTAGTAATTAAAAAAATAAATAAACAGTGAAAACATTTTTTTAAGGACAGCTATGGGGTTTTGGCTATTTCAATTTCGTTGCTAAGCCATAAAGCCCACAATTATTACATTCATGTAATTCAGCTCCAATATAACTTAATAGTTCTATCAACTTTATATTAATTAACACTAACGCCAAAAGTTGATTATGATTGGTCGGACTATTATGTCATATGTGACCGAGGGCCGATGGACATTTATTTCAGAATACATTTTTTAAATTCTAATAATCTCAAATATATAACGGAAAATTTTTAATTTCTAAATCTATTTTAAGTTAAAGTTCAGCAAAAAAAGGTTTTATAAAAAGAAACAGATAGACTGATACAAATTGAATTGTGAACGAAAATTAAAATATTTTGTAGAAAATGACTTTCGAAAAAAAATAAGAAAAACTTAATTTTGATACATAGATTAATTGTTATTTCAATTTTAATTAAAATATGAAACAGTGAAAATAAGTTTATTTATTGTCAATTTGCTTATCCGAAAAAATCTAGTGTTTGTAAAATGGTTCATTAAACAATAAATTATTATACATTTTGTAATACTACCAATAACGTCAAATTTTATAATTAAAACTAATTTCAAGTAGAAAATCTATTTTTTTACATTTTCAAGAAAACTCAATTGCTATTTCGTTTCCACACAGACCCAAGGGGTAGAAATATACCTGTGCGTTTTTTTTATAGTGCTGTCGCCAGTAGCCCTAATGCACTGTCTGCCAGAAAGATCTCAAATGGCAAACCAAATCATCCATCAGATCGTAAAAGATGTTTTGTATCATGGTCATATTAACTAGTTGTAGAGTCATTCATCGGGATTCAAAGTATGTTGGTCTTACTTAGCACAAAAGTGGTTACACGTCACAATCGGTAGTAAAGTATAAAATGTCATAATCGGTATTTAAGGTAAGAACGTCATAATCGGTAGTAAAGGAGGAAAACGTACAATAGGTAGTAAAAAAGAAAACGTCATAATAGGTAGGTCTAAGTAAAGAAAGTCATAAATAGATGTCTAGATTCGGCAAGTCATAGTAGGTAGTCAAAATTCAGGGTGTCGCAATTATTATGGAATTTTTACTTTTCCCCGGGCCGATGGCTTTCTTCATCACTTCTCGTCTGCCATCGGCCCTCTTTGTCCTTGTTGAATCTTTTCAGTTTCCCGGGCCGGTGGCGCTTTTTCTGTTCATTCCTGGCCACCGACCCTCCTTTTCATTTGTAGTCTTTACTGTTCCCCGGGCCGGTGGCGCTCTTTCATGTTTCATTCCTGTCCACCGGCCCTCCTTTTCAGCTGTAGTCTTTACTGTTCCCCGGGCCGGTGGCACTTTGTCATGTTTCATTCCTGGCCACACGCCCTCCTTTTCCATCTGTAGTCTTTACTGTTCCCCGGGCCGGTGGCCCTTTGCATGTTTCATTCCTTGCCCACCGCCCTCCTTTTCCATCTGTAGTCTTTACGTTCCCCGGGCCGGTGGCACTTTTCAAGTTTCATTCCTGCCCACCGCCCTCCTTTTCCCTCTGTAGTCTTTACGGTTCCCCGGGCCGGTGGCCTTTTCATGTTTCATTCCTGGCCACCGGCCCTCCTTTTCCATCTGTGTCTTTACTGTTCCCCGGGCCGGTGGCCTTTTCATGTTTCATTCCTGGCCACCGCCCTCCTTTTCCATCTGTGTAGTCTTTACTGTTCCCCGGGCCGGTGGCCTTTTCATGTTTCATTCCTTGCCCACCGGCCCTCCTTTTCCATCTGTAGTCTTTACGTTCCCCGGGCCGGTGGCACTTTTCATTTTCATTCCTGCCCACCGCCCTCCTTTTCCATCTGTAGTCTTTACTGTTCCCCGGGCCGGTGGCACTTTTCATGTTTCATTCCTTCCACCGGCCCTCCTTTTCCATCTGTAGTCTTTACGTTCCCGGGCCGGTGGCACTCTTTCATTGTTTCATTCCTGGCCACCGCCCTCCTTTTCCATCTGTAGTCTTTACTGTTCCCGGGCCGGTGGCACTTTGTCAAGTTTCATTCCTGGCCACCGGCCCTCCTTTTCCATCTGTAGTCTTTACTGTTCCCCGGGCGGTGGCCTCTTTCATGTTTCATTCCTGGCCACCGGCCCTCCTTTTCCATCTGTAGTCTTTACTGTTCCCCGGGCCGGTGGCACTTTTCAATTTTCATTCCTGCCACCGACCCTCCTTTTCCATCTGTAGTCTTTACGTTCCCCGGGCCGGTGGCACTTTTCATGTTTCATTCCTTCCCACCGCCCTCCTTTTCCATCTGTAGTCTTTACTGTTCCCCGGGCCGGTGGCACTTTTAATGTTTCATTCCTTTCCACCGACCCTCCTTTTCCATCTGATTAGTCTTTACTGTTCCCGGGCCGGTGGCACTTTTCATGTTTCATTCCTTCCCACCGGACCCTCCTTTTCCATCTGTAGTCTTTACGTTCCCCGGGCCGGTGGCACTTTTTATCTTTCATTCCTTCCCACCGCCCTCCTTTTCCATCTGTAATCTTTACTGTTCCCCGGGCCGGTGGCAGCTTTGTCATGTTTCATTCTGGCCACCGACCCTCTTTTCTTTCTGACCCGGGCCAACGGTATCATTCCATTTCATTTCAAACCGTCAGCCCTTCCTCCCCTCCCTCCCAACATCTGATTTCAGGAAAACAAAAAATTAAATTTTGTGCCTGGAATGATAATTAGAAATATAAACTATTGGTACCTTTTTAAATATTTGCAAACAAAAAATTAAAGTACATTTAAAATATTTGCAAACAAAATAATTTAGTATAAAATCGTAGTAATTAAAAAAATAACAGTGAAAACATTTTTTAAGGACAGCTATGGGGTTTGGCTATTTCAATTCGTTGCTAAGCCATAAAGCGCACAATTATTACATTCATTTAATTCAGCTCCAATATAACTTAATAGTTCTATCAATATATTACTTTAACACTAACGCCAAATGTCGATTATGAACGATCGGACTATTATGTCATATCTGACCGAGGGCCGATTGACATTTATTTCAGAATAATTTTTTAAATTCTAATAATCTCAAATATATCGGAAAATTTTAATGTTTAAATCTAGTTTAAGTTAAATTCAGCAAAAAAAAGTTTTATAAAAGAAACAGATAGACTGATACAAATTGAATTGTGAACGAAAATTAAATATTTTGTAGAAAATGACTTTAGAAAAAAAATAAGAAAAACTTAATTTTGATACATAGATTAATTGTTATTTAATTTTAATTAAAATACTGAAACAGTGAAAATAAGTTTATTTATTGTCAATTTGCTTATCCGAAAAAATCTTAGTGTTTGTAAAATAGTTCATTAAACAATAAATTATTATACATTTTGTAATACTACAACAACGTCAAATTTTATAATTACAAATAATTTCAAGCAGAAAATCTATTTTTTACATTTTCAAGAAAACTCAATTACTATTTCATTTCCACACAGACCCAAGGGGTAGAAATAGACCTGTGCGTTTTTTTTATAGTGCTGTCGCCAGTAGCCCTAATGCACTGTCTGCCAGAAAGATCTCAAATGGCAAACCCAAATCATCCATCAGATCGTAAAAGATGTTTTGTATCATGGTCATATTATACTAGTTGTAGAGTCATTCATCGGGATTCAAAGTATGTTGGTCTTACTTAGCACAAAAGTGGTTACACGTCACAATCGGTAGTAAAGGATAAAATGTCATAATCGGTAGTGAAGGGTAGAACGTCATAATCGGTAGTAAAAGAGAAAACGTCACAATAGGTAGTAAAAAAAGAAAACGTCATAATAGGTAGGTCTAAGTAAAGAAAGTCATAAATAGATGTCTAGATTCGGCAAGTCATAGTAGGTAGTCAAAATTCAGGGTGTCGCAATTATTTATGGAATTTTTACTTTTCCCCGGGCCGATGGCTTTCTTCATCACTTCTCGTCTGCCATCGGCCCTCTTTGTCCTTGTTGAATCTTTTCAGTTTCCCCGGGCCGGTGGCCTTTATTTTCATTCCTGCCACCGACCTCCTTTTCCATCTGTAGCTTACGGTTCCCCGGCCGTGCGCTCTTTCACTTTCATTCCTTCCACGCCCTCCTTTCCTTAGTCTTTACGGTTCCCCGGGCCGGTGGCGCTCTTTCATGTTTCATTCCTGGCCACCGCCCTCCTTTTCATCTGTAGTCTTTACTGTTCCCCGGCCGGTGGCACTTTGTTCATTTCCACCGCCCTCCTTCCTCTGTAGTCTTTACTTTTCCCCGGCCGGTGGCCTTCAGTTTCATCCTGGCCACCGCCCTCCTTTTCCATCTGTAGTCTTTACTGTTCCCCGGGCCGGTGGCACTTTGTCATTTTATTCCTGGCCCACCCTCCTTTTCCATCTGTAGTCTTTACGTTCCCCGGGCCGGTGGCACTTTTCATGTTTCATTCCTTGCCCACCGGCCCTCCTTTTCCATCTGTAGTCTTTACGGTTCCCCGGGCCGGTGGCCTTTCATGTTTCATTCCTTTCCACCGCCTCCTTTTCCATCTGTAGCTTTACTGTCCCCGGGCCGGTGCCTTTCATGTTATCCTTTCCACCGCCCTCCTTTTCCATCTGTAGTCTTTACTGTTCCCCGGGCCGGTGGCACTTTGTCTTTCATTCCTTTCCACCGACCTCCTTTCCATCTGTGTCTTACGTCCCCGGGCCGGTGGCACTTTAACTTCATTCTTCACCGACCCTCTTTCATCTGTAGTCTTTACGTTCCCCGGGCCGGTGGCCTTTGTCAGTTTCATTCCTTCCCCCGGGCCCCTTTCCATCTGTGTTTTACGTCCCGGCGGTGCCTTTTATTTTCTTTCACCGCCTCCTTTCCATCTGTAGTCTTTACGTTCCCCGGGCCGGTGGCACTTTTCATGTTTCATTCCTTCCCACCGGCCCTCCTTTTCCATCTGTAGTCTTTACTGTTCCCCGGGCCGGTGGCACTTTGTCATGGGTTTCATTCCTGGCCACCGGCCCTCCTTTTCCATCTGTTAGTCTTTACTGTTCCCCGGGCCGGTGGCCTTTTGTCATGTTTTCATCTCTGGCCGCCGGCCCTCTCTTTCCATCCTCATTGTAGTCTTTACTGTTCCCCGGGCCGGTGGCACTTTGTCATGTTTCATTCCTGGCCCACCGGCCCTCCTTTTCCACCTGTAGTCTTTACTGTTCCCCGGGCCGGTGGCACTTTGTCATGTTTCATTCCTGGCCACCGGCCCTCCTTTTCCATCTGTAGTCTTTACTGTTCCCCGGGCCGGTGGCACTTTGTCATGTTTCATTCCTGGCCACCGACCCTCCTTTTCTTTCTGACCCGGGCCAACGGTATTATTCCATTTCTTCAAACCGTCAGCCCTTCCCTCCCTCCTCCCAACATCTGATTTCAGGAAAACAACACCATTTCAATTTTGTTTCCTGGAATGATAAATTAAAATATAATTACTATTGGTACCTTTTTAAATATTTGCAAACAAAAAATTAAAAGTACATTTAAAATATTTGCAAACAAAATAATTTTAGTATAAAATGTAGAAATTAAAAAATAAAAAAACTAAAATTTTTTAAGGACAGCTATAGGGGTTTGCTATTTCAATTCGTGCTAAGCCATAAGCCACAATTATTACATTCATTAATTCAGCTCCAATATAACTTAATAGCAATACCAATATAACTTAACACTAACGCCAAAAGTCGATTATGATTTGTCGGACTATTATGTCATATTGACCGAGGGCCGATGACATTTATTTCAGAATAATTTTTTTAAATTCTAATAATCTCAATATATCGGAAAATTTTAATTTCTAAATCTATTTAAGTTAAAGTTCAGCAAAAAAAGGTTTTATAAAAGAAACAGATAGACTGATACAAATTGAATTGTGAACGAAAATTAAGATATTTTGTAGAAAATGACTTTCGAAAAAAAATAAGAAAAACTTAATTTTGATACATAGATTAATTGTTATTTTAATTTAATTAAAATCTGAAACAGTGAAAATAAGTTTATTTATTGTCAATTTGCTTATCCGAAAAAATCTAGTGAAGAGTGTTTGTAAAATAGTTCATTAAACAATAAATTATTATACAATTTGTAATACTACCAACAACGTCAATTTTTATAATTACGTCAATTTTTATAATTTCAAGCAGAAAATCTATTTTTTACATTTTCAAGAAAACTCAATTACTATTTCATTTCCACACAGACCCAAGGGGTAGAAATAGACCTGTGCGTTTTTTTTATAGTGCTGTCGCCAGTAGCCCTAATGCACTGTCTGCCAGAAAGATCTCAAATGGCAAACCCAAATCATCCATCAGATCGTAAAAGATGTTTTGTATCATGGTCATATTATACTAGTTGTAGAGTCATTCATCGGGATTCAAAGTATGTTGGTCTTACTTAGCACAAAAGTGGTTACACGTCACAATCGGTAGTAAAGGATAAAATGTCATAATCGGTAGTGAAGGGTAGAACGTCATAATCGGTAGTAAAAGAGAAAACGTCACAATAGGTAGTAAAAAAAGAAAACGTCATAATAGGTAGGTCTAAGTAAAGAAAGTCATAAATAGATGTCTAGATTCGGCAAGTCATAGTAGGTAGTCAAAATTCAGGGTGTCGCAATTATTTATGGAATTTTTACTTTTCCCCGGGCCGATGGCTTTCTTCATCACTTCTCGTCTGCCATCGGCCCTCTTTGTCCTTGTTGAATCTTTTCAGTTTCCCCGGGCCGGTGGCCTTTTTCTTGTTCCATTCCTGGCCACCGACCCTCCTTTTCTTTCTGTAGTCTTTACTGTTCCCCGGGCCGGTGGCGCTCTTTCATGTTTCATTCCTGGCCACCGGCCCTCCTTTTTCATCTGTAGTCTTTACTGTTCCCCGGGCCGGTGGCACTTTGTCAAGTTTCATTCCTGGCCCACCGGCCCTCCTTTTCCATCTGTAGTCTTTACTGTTCCCCGGGCCGGTGGCACTTTGTCAAGGGTTTCATTCCTGGCCCACCGGCCCTCCTTTTCCATCTGTTGTCTTTACTGTTCCCCGGGCCGGTGGCCCTTTGTCATGTTTCATTCCTGGCCCACCGGCCCTCCTTTTCCATCTGATGTAGTCTTTACTGTTCCCCGGGCCGGTGGCACTTTGTCATGTTTCATTCCTGGCCCACCGGCCCTCCTTTTCCATCTGATGTAGTCTTTACTGTTCCCCGGGCCGGTGGCACTTTGTCATGTTTCATTCCTACCCACCGGCCCTCCTTTTCCATCTGTAGTCTTTACTGTTCTCCCGGGCCGGTGGCACTTTGTCATGTGTTTCATTCCTGGCCCACCGGCCCTCCTTTTCCATCTGTTGTCTTTACTGTTCCCCGGGCCGGTGGCACTTTGTCAAGTTTCATTCCTGGCCCACCGGCCCTCCTTTTCCATCTGTGTCTTTACTGTTCCCCGGGCCGGTGGCCTTTTCATGTTTCATTCCTGGCCCACCGGCCCTCCTTTTCCATCTGATTAGTCTTTACTGTTCCCCGGCCGGTGGCACTTTGTCAAGTTTCATTCTGGCCACCGGCCCTCCTTTTCATCTGTAGTCTTTACTGTTCCCCGGGCCGGTGGCACTTTGTCATGGGTTTCATTCCTGGCCCACCGGCCCTCCTTTTCCATCTGATGTAGTCTTTACTGTTCCCCGGGCCGGTGGCCCTTTGTCATGTTTCATTCCTGGCCCACCGGCCCTCCTTTTCCATCTGATGTAGTCTTTACTGTTCCCCGGGCCGGTGGCACTTTGTCATGTTTCATTCCTGGCCCACCGGCCCTCCTTTTCCATCTGATGTAGTCTTTACTGTTCCCCGGGCCGGTGGCACTTTATCATGGGTTTCATTCCTGGCCCACCGGCCCTCCTTTTCCATCTGTAGTCTTTACTGTTCCCCGGGCCGGTGGCACTTTGTCATGTTTCATTCCTGGCCACCGACCCTCCTTTTCTTTCTGACCCGGGCCAACGGTATTATTCCATTTCATTCAAACCGTCAGCCCTTCCCTCCCTCCCTCCCAACATCTGATTTCAGGAAAACAACACCATTCCAATTTTGTTCCTGGAATGATAAATTAAAATATAATTACTATTGGTACCTTTTTAAATATTTGCAAACAAAAAAATTAAAAGTACATTTAAAATATTTGCAAACAAAATAATTTTAGTATAAAATCGTAGAAAATTTTAAAAAATAACTAGTGAAAACATTTTTTAAGGACAGCTATAGGGGATTTGCTATTTCAATTACGTTGCTAAGCCATAAAGCGCACAATTATTACATTCATTTAATTCAGCTCCAATATAACTTAATAGTTCTATCAACTTATATTACTTTAACACTAACGCCAAATGTCGATTATGAACGATCGGACTATTATGTCATATCTGACCGAGGGCCGATTGACATTTATTTCAGAATAATTTTTTTAAATTCTAATAATCTCAAATATATCGGAAAATTTTAATGTTTAAATCTAGTTTAAGTTAAATTTAGCAAAAAAAAATGTTTTATAAAAAGGAACAGATAGACTGATACAAATTGAATTGTGAACGAAAATTAAGATATTTTGTAGAAAATGACTTTAGAAAAAAAATAAGAAAAACTTAATTTTGATACATAGATTAATTGTTATTTCAATTTTAATTAAAATCTGAAAGAGTGAAAATAAGTTTATTTATTGTCAATTTGCTTATCCGCAAAAAATCTAGTGAAAAGTGTTTGTAAAATAGTTCATTAAACAATAAATTATTATACAATTTGTAATACTACCAACAACGTCAATTTTTATAATTACGTCAATTTTTATAATTTCAAGCAGAAAATCTATTTTTTACATTTTCAAGAAAACTCAATTACTATTTCATTTCCACACAGACCCAAGGGGTAGAAATAGACCTGTGCGTTTTTTTTATAGTGCTGTCGCCAGTAGCCCTAATGCACTGTCTGCCAAAAAGATCTCAAATGGCAAACCTAAATCATCCATCAGATTGTAAAAGATGTCATGTGTCATGGTCATATTAAACTAGTTGTAGAGTCATTCATCGGGATTCAAAGTATGTTGGTCGTACTTAGCACAAAAGTGGTTACACGTCACAATTGGTAGTAAATTTTAAAATGTCATAATCGGTAGTGAAGGATAAAATGTCATAATCGGTAGCAAAGGAGGAAACGTCACAATAGGTAGTAAAAAAAGAAAACGTCATAATAGATAGGTCTAAGTAAAGAAAGTCATAAATCGATGTCTAGCTTCGGGAAGTCATAGTAGGTAGTCAAAATTCAGGGTGTCGCAATTATTCATGCAATTTTTACTTTTCCCCGGGCCGATGGCTTTCTTCAGCACTTCTCGTCTGCCATCGGCCCTCTTTGTCCTTGTTGAATCTTTTCAGTTTCCCCGGGCCGGTGGCGCTCTTTCATGTTTCATTCCTGGCCACCGACCCTCCTTTTCCATCTGTAGTCTTTACGGTTCCCCGGGCCGGTGGCGCTCTTTCATCTTTCATTCCTTTCCACCGACCCTCCTTTTCCATCTGTAGTCTTTACGGTTCCCCGGGCCGGTGGCGCTCTTTCATGTTTCATTCCTTTCCACCGACCCTCCTTTTCCATCTGTAGTCTTTACGGTTCCCCGGGCCGGTGGCGCTTTTTAATCTTTCATTCCTTTCCACCGACCCTCCTTTTCCATCTGTAGTCTTTACGGTTCCCCGGGCCGGTGGCACTTTTTCATCTTTCATTCCTTTCCACCGACCCTCCTTTTCCATCTGTAGTCTTTACGGTTTCCCGGGCCGGTGGCGCTCTTTCATGTTTCATTCCTTTCCACCGACCCTCCTTTTCCATCTGTAGTCTTTACGGTTCCCCGGGCCGGTGGCGCTCTTTCATGTTTCATTCCTTTCCACCGACCCTCCTTTTCCATCTGTAGTCTTTACGGTTCCCCGGGCCGGTGGCGCTCTTTCATGTTTCATTCCTTTCCACCGACCCTCCTTTTCCATCTGTAGTCTTTACGGTTCCCCGGGCCGGTGGCACTTTTTAATCTTTCATTCCTTTCCACCGACCCTCCTTTTCCATCTGTAGTCTTTACGGTTCCCCGGGCCGGTGGCGCTCTTTCATGTTTCATTCCTTTCCACCGACCCTCCTTTTCCATCTGTAGTCTTTACGGTTCCCCGGGCCGGTGGCACTTTTTAATCTTGTCATTCCTTTCCACCGACCCTCCTTTTCCATCTGTAGTCTTTACGGTTCCCCGGGCCGGTGGCGCTTTTTAATGTTTCATTCCTTTCCACCGACCCTCCTTTTCCATCTGTAGTCTTTACGGTTCCCCGGGCCGGTGGCGCTTTTTAATGTTTCATTCCTTTCCACCGACCCTCCTTTTCCATCTGTAATCTTTACTGTTCCCCGGGCCGGTGGCGCTTTGTCATGTTTCATTTCTGGCCACCGACCCTCATTTTCTTTCTGACTCGGGCCAACGGTATCATTCCATTTCTTTCAAACCGTCAGCCCTTCCCTCCCTCCCAACATCTGATTTCAGGAAAACAATAAAATTCTAAATTTGTGCCTGGAATGTTAAATTAAAATATAACCACTATTGGTACTTTTTCAAATATTTGCAAACAAAACAATTAAAAGTACCTTTAAAATATTTCCAAACAAAATAATTATAAGTACAAAATCGTAGAAATTAAAAAGAAAAAAATAACCAGTGAAAACATTTTTTTAAGGACAGCTATGGGGTTTTGGCTATTTCAATTTCGTTGCTAAGCCATAAAGCCCACAATTATTACATTCATTTAATTCAGCTCCAATATAACTTAATAGTTCCATCAACTTTATATTACTTGAACACTAACGCCAAAAGTCGATTATGATTGATCGGACTATTATGTCATGTGTGACCGAGGGCCGATTGACATTTATATTATAATACAGTTTTTAAATTCTAATAATCTCAAATATATAACGGAAAATTTTAATGTTTAAATCTATTTTAAGTTAAAGTTCAGCAAAAAAATGTTTTATAAAAAGAAACAGATAGACTGATACAAATTGAATTGCGAACGAAAATTAAGATATTTTGTAGAAAATGACTTTAGAAAAAAAATAAGAAAAAACTTAATTTTGATACATAGATTAATTGTTATTTCAATTCAATAATTTTCTTAATAAAAAAAATTCTTAATTTATAAAAAATCAATGTTTCATATACTTCTGTGATAAGCAGTCTTAAGAGTTTGGTAAACTACTGCGTTAACTGGAGACAGTTATCTAAAATATTTAAAATAGAACTACTTACTTCATAATTTATATAAGAATGTCGAATAATACTGTTTTATTTAAGAATTTAATGAATGGACATTAAGATAAAGGGTTTTGTTTTCAATTTTGTGGAAGATTTAAGTTAGCAGCTTTGCGGATGAAAAGTTTGGGGAAGAATGATAGAATTAACAATTTCAATTGTTGCTTGTCGATTAAGTTTGAAGTTTGGAACAAAGAAATTGCTTTTGAACAAAAATGAATTTCCATTTTTTCTTTCTTGTAAACACAAAAGTCATTGTTGCTAATAGAATTTTATTCTTTTGAAAATGCTTTACTATTATTTCAAATGGGCATTGTTGGAATTAATAAAACTTCATCGCCACACAATTGTATCGAAATAAAATTGTTATTGTAACTGTCACTTAGACACGCTTCCATACAATTTTCAGAGTTTGCATTTTTAAAACGTTGTGTCCTTTGTTTTTTGTTTCTTTTAATTAAATGAATATATTTCTTTGTGGACGATTTTATTAAGAAAACTATTAGAACTGTATTTTTGTAAAAGAAAATTTTAATTACTTTTTTTAAGTTTTAAAATAAAAGTATGAAAGATGGGTCTCTGCTGTCATACCTTCCTAAAATAAAAATAATTCTTGAGTTCCGACGGCCGATACAACCCCTGGCAAAAAGTATCTGATCACCGAAAGCAGTGCCTACAATACGTTCACATCAGTCGTCATTTTTTTACAATTTTAATATTTTTTCAAACCTTAGAGGTTTTTTTGTGAAATATGACTAAATTTGTCAAGGAATATTAAATATAAACAGAATATAAAATTATAGTTAACACTTTTCACGAGAAAATACATTGAATCGTGAAGGAAAAAAGTTTCCGATCATCCTTTTGTGGGGAAAAAAATATTCGATCGCTAGCGAATGCAACGTATTTTAAGTGATATATGCAATTTTTTTTGGTCGGGGGGCGCGTGCGTACAAGATCTAAGTAAACAGTATAAAAGGTTGAATCGTTGTTTCACAGTTAAAACTAGTTTCGAATAAGCAGAAGTATGGATCGAAAGAAAGAATTGTCTTAAGAGCTAAAACTTTTAATTGTTAAACGCTTAAAAAGCGGAATATCTCAAAGAAGGTTGCTCACACTTTTGCCTGTGCCCAAAGTACTGTTTGCGATTTTTGGAAAAAATATCGCTCTACTAATGATGTCAAAAATCTTCCTCGAAGCGGTGGCCCACGCGCAACATTAAGTAGGTAAGACAAAAAATCGGTTGATCTTGCCAAATCTATGAGAAGTTGTGCGTTGAAACAACTTAATACCGAGTAATAGAAATATCGGGTAAAGGTATGTGCACGTACAGTGCGAAACCGTTTAAACGCAAAAGGATTTCACTTCTGCAAAGCCAAAACGAAACCATATATGGCAAAAAACCATAACAAAAGTCGTCTACAATGGTGCAAGAAACATAAAAGCTGGTCTTCTGATGATTGTAAGAAGGTTATTTTTAGTTACGAATCTCGTATCTGCCTAGAAACTGGAGATGATGTTGGAATCTGTGTGGAGGAAAGCTGATGAAAGGTTCAAAAAGATTGCCTCAAAACTAAAACTAAATATCAGCGTTAATTTTATGGTGTGGAGTTGTATGACTTCCGAAAGAGTCGGTAAAATGTGTATAGTGTCGTGAACAATTAATTCTGAAGTGTATATTGACATTTTAGAACATTTTCTGATTCCTACCATCGAGGAAAGGTTGGACGACTCCTCCTATTTCATTTTTCAAGATGATAACGCTTCATGTCATCGAAGTAAACTGGTCAAGAATTTCTTAAATCGAAATGGAAATTCTCCAATAAAGACTATTGATTGGTCTGCAAATAGTCCGGATCTCAATCTAATCGAAAATGTTGGAATGTTTTGAAAAGAAACATTGATGAGAGAAGACCAACAAATATGGAAGAACTACGGCTAGCCATCAAGGAAAGCTGGGGTGAACTTCCATCAAATTTATGCCACGAGTTGGTCGCATCCATGCCTCGGCGCTTAAAAGCAGTAATCAAGGCAAAAGGAGGACCCAAAAAATATTAAACTGACTTGATCGAATACTTTTTTCCCCAAAAAGAGATGATCGGAAACTTTTTTCCTTTACGATTCAATGTATTTTCTCGTGAAAACTGTTAACTATAATGTTATTTTCTGTTTATATTTAATATTCTTAGACTAATTTAGTCATATTTCACAAAAAACCCTCAAAGGTTTGAAAAAAATATAATTTTTTTTCTAAAATGACGGCTGATATGAACGTATCGTAGGCACTGCTTTCGGTGATCGGATACTTTTTGCCAGGGGTTGTATAATCACTAGTGGAAACTTTTTTTTTAAATAGTTGTATACGAGTCCCTATATAGCCCGTCTCAAAAGCGTAGACAAAAAAACATTTTGAGTCAAAAAAATTTCAATCAAAAGATTTAGTTGCAAAAAGTTGTGATAGTAAGGTTCAAGCAAGTATAAATAATAAAAAATACCACGAATCACAAGGCAAATAATAAACTAAAAATTTTATTTGCATCAATAGTACAAATTACTCAAAAAATCCGTCTAAAAAATATAGAGAAAATCAATTTAATGCACGTTAAATGACCTATCGCATTTTTATTGCTTGAATTGTATTTATTTATGACTAGCTTTATAAACCCGGCGTTGCACGGGTGTACCCCTAATAACTCTAATTAGTACTTTTTTATGTAAACTTTTATTTTATACCAATTGATCAATATCCACTGGTCTACTCCATCAGGATATTATAATCTCCTCCCATTCTGATATGAGGGGTTGCTTTTATCCAGGCCCTTCCAGGAGTTTGACTGCTTTCCCATAGGCCCCTGTTCAAATTGCCAGAACAGCTACACATGATATATTGGCCTGTTTATATTTCACGATTAGCGCAAAACGAAATTGCCCAAAGGTGGTAAACATTCCACTTCATATTTCATACAACTCGATAGGGCTGGGGGACCCAGTCGGTAAAGTCAAAGACCTTCGTTCCCAGACTCCCAGGTTCAGGTCCGGGCATCGCCAAAATAACTGCATACCTATAAACGGCTAGAGCAACCAAAATTGTCCGACGAATAATATCCCATGTAAAGGAAGGGCACTTTAAATATCCTCCGAATTCCCAACGCTGCGTACGATGTCGCCCGTTAAAGTTGCATTGTGTACCTACACACGTGTCGGCTCGTAACTAGACTGTGGTTCGAAATTACGACTCCCGTTTCCAATAGCCCTGTAGCTTTAATGCGACGATAATTCAAACTAACCCATACAACTGGATGGGAATAGCTACCCTACGTTAAATATTCAACTTCACCAAAAGCCGCCAATGACAAAATTCAATCGGCCATTACGCCATCTTAACATTAGGAAACAAAACAGACATTCATCCTCTTGTATGGTTGGAAAAGTTTTATAAAGTACAAACTTCTTTTTTATGCCGAATAATTCGGTTAACCTAAGGAATCATGGCCGGCATTTTAGCCAAATTGGTAACCAGGAACTCCGTGAAGTTAGCCATCGGCCCCGATGCAACCTTGGCGAATTAGCAATTGCATTGACAATTTCTAAATGTTAATCTATTTAAATCTTAAACCCATATAATTTATTCTGAAGTTTTCTTATACTAATATTTTATTAATTAGATGCTTAATGATTTTAAATAATTATTTACTTTTTTTAAATCAATTCTTCAGCATTTTAAAGTTCCACTTTTTTTTTATAAATCTGGTCTGCTATTTAATGAATTTTTCCGTTGTTTTAAGTCGGCCATTTTGAAATTAGGTAGTATTTTTGGTCATTTCGAGATGGCAACCATATCGACAAGTGCCGGGGTTTGTGATCATTTCGACTTGGCGACTTTTTTGAAAATTCGCCAAATCCGGCCACGATTCTATAGGTTAAACTATATTCCCCCATATCTTCATTTCTTACCATTTGTAAATATAAATTAAATTAAATTCAGAAACATAATTAAAATCTAGTTGAGGAAATCTGATCCACCATAAAAAAAAATCAAAATATTTAAAATCAACAAACAAAATACTTATATTCAAATAACAACCCAGAACATTAAACCCACGTGCTCTTTTTTTTCTTCTAAATTTTTGTTCACAACGCGCTGAAATTTCTTTAAATTGAATTAAAAAGTATAAATTCTAATCTTACAATGCTATTTCTATGGAGAAATCAGCTCACGTTTTGCACTCCTACACCCGTTTGGGTTCGAATAAAAGTATCCTATAGCCTATTCCTTGTTCTAAGCTACTTCCCCACCAATTTTCAGCCAGATCAGTTAAGCCGTTCTTGAGTTATAAATAGTGTAACTAACACGACTTTCTTTTATATATATAGATATGTTAAATTAAAAAACATGATATCCGGTTAAGATTTAGTAACACTCTTGGTTCATTTTTATACCAAACAGCCAAAATAGCCATTTTAACTCATTAACGGTGAAATATTATTGTTCATTTACTTAAAATTTTTAATTTAACATCTCTATAGTTAAACTCATAGTTTCCTTGCACAGAAGCCACGTGCTGGGCACGAAGTCTGGGCATCTACATTCCAGGTTTGGTCCGTTGGCAGTGGGTTAAGGAGTCAAGAGTATATAGAGCTAGAATCTGACAAATGGGCAGGGGAGCCCAGTCGGTTAGGTGCTCGCCTAGCGTGCGAAAGGTCCCAGGTTTGGGTTCGGGCATCGCCAAAATAACTGCCGACCTATAAACGGCCCGTGCAGCCAAAAATGTCTGGCGAATAATACCCCGTGTAGAGGGATTGCACGTTAAAATATGTTCGAAAGTCCCAACGCTGCGTACGATGTCGCCCTTAACGGTTGCATTGGGTACCAACTCAGGTCGTACTTGATACCAACTACAATACCAACCGTACTTGATACCTTGATACCAACTCGTCACTTGACTGTGGTTCTAAAATACGACGCCCGTCGCCAATAGCCCTCGTGTAGCTCTAGTGCGACGATAATTAAAACTAAACTAAACGAATCTGACAAATAATACTCTGTAAACGAAGCTGGTGCACGTTAAATATATTTTAAGTCCAAGTCATATAGCCCCCGTGTAGCTCTAGTGCGACGATATTCAACCTAACCTATGTCGCTATAAGGATACGTTGGGTGCTAGCTCAGGTGTCAGCATCTCCACTTATCTCAATTAAAAATTACAAGACATATCTCCTAAATCCTCTACATCTCATAAAAATGATTAAAACTACAAGGTGGCGTAAATAAAAGTGGCCCCGGCGGAGAGATAGGAATGCATTGAGATGCTTGGCGAGAAAAACTATTAAAGTCGTCTGAAAGGCTTTAAGTTGAAATAAAAGATTATTCAAGCGTGCAATGGCTTCACATGGTAAACCTGTTTTTGCATTGGTTGGATTGCATAAGGATCACATTAGAGCTACTCATAGACCAATATCTAAACTCGCCAATAGGCGAGTTTAGATATTGGTGCGTGTTATATGAAGACTGCTCCTCATTCAAATTTTGTCTTGCAATCAATTTAGAATGTTTTGTATTAACAAAAACAAAAAGATCCGATTCTTTAGGATAAAAAACGGCCGAAATATTCACTAGTGGGAACTTTTTTTGCACAGCTATACAAATCTTCAGTTCCTATTGCAATTCAACTAGCTTGTCAAACTATAACCATAGTTGCCGGCAAATAATTCGCCAGGTGTTTATTTGGGCTTAATATTGAAGCAATCAATTTCTTCACTTAGGAAACCTGCTTTGCACTGGATTTTGACTTAGCAACAATTCTATCTTATTCCTACCTCCATGACAGGGCCACTTTTATTTGCGCCACCCTGTATTTACTACGCATCTGTTAGGTTAGTTTGAATTATCGTTGTACTAAAGATACACGAGGGCTATTGGCGACGGGTGTTATAATTTAGAACCACATTCAAGTGACGAGCCGACACCTGAGTAAGCACCCAACGCAACCGTTAAGGGCGACATCGCACGCAACGTCGATACTTTGTAGCATATTTAACTCCTTCTACACGCTGTATTATTCGTCGGACATTTTTGGCTGCTCGGGGCGTTTATAGGTCGGCAGTTATTTTGGCGATGCTGTGGACCCGAACCTGGAACCCTCCGCATGCTGACTGGGATCCCCAGCCCTTGTACAGGGTGAAGCAAATAAACGGCCCATCACGTGGAGATAAGAATAATCCCGACAAAATGTTCCCAGTCAAAACCATACAAAAACAGGTTGCTAACATGAGCGATTGATCGCTTAAATATTAAGCCCAACAAACGCGTTGCGACTTAGTTGCCGGCACTACGCTATGGTTGGCAAGCAATTGAAATGATATAAACACAGGTGTTGTAGAGCTGATCAAAAAGTTCCCACAGTGATTATTTGGGTTATTATGTTATCGAAAGAATCGGACTTTTGTTTTTGTAATGCAAACATTCTAAATTTTGATTGCAAAACCAGAATCGTGTTCAGCACCCATTCAAATTTTTAAACTTGTTAACAGCAGATCTGGCCAAACGCCATTTCGTAACTGATCGTTTCCTAGTACTCTTTTTGCATTTACATTTAAATTCTTGAACAAGCAACTTGTCACATTTTTTCCATGAATTCGATTTAATATAATTTTTCTACAATGAACACTCTCTGCTGTACTGTGAGTTTCATCTTCACCTGTGAATTGATATCCTTACACTCACACAGTCGCAACTCACACTGACGCACTACGATCTGAACTGGCCAATAGTCCATGAGTAGCTCTAATGTGATGCTAATCCAATCCAACCAATGCAAAAACAGGTTTGTCAAGTGAAACCATTGCACGCTTGAATAATCTTTTATTTCCACTTGAAAGCTTTCAGGCGGCTTCAAGAGTTTTTCTCGCCAAGCATTTCAACGTATTCCTATCTCTAGACCGGGGCCGGTTTTATTTGCCTCACCCTGTATCATCTTAACATGTGTATCGAATATGCAATGGGCATGTTTCACGTTTTGAATGGCAACAGTTCCACTGGAATGAAAATTTGGTATTGATTGGTTAATAGATAAAGTGGACAGAGTTTATCGTGATCAAATCACCAATTACCCGGAACCACCTATCAAATTCAGGAATTAAAGCATAAGTGATTTACGTCATATGAAACAAGCCAATTCACAGAAAAATAAATGCAAAATAAATGCTTTTCTCAATCTTAAAAAAAAACTGTACGCATTTTTGTTAATTAGCATTCGAAGTCTCTATGAACACAACTTATGGGAATGTTTCGGAGATGTAACGTTCTTGTTTTCATTTTTCTGCGTCCTGCGATTTCATTGTTTTTTTCGGTGCCACTCTCAAAATAACCGTCATAGATAAGAAACTTTTCTTTATATGCAAGCCACCCTACCAAATGCCACCCTACCAAGTAAAATATTCTTAGAAAACACATTTTCGAATACCAAAAACAAAAGTTATTCCAGACAAAAAATGAAAACAAGACCACTGCAGCTGGAGCCATTCACGAAGGGAAACAAACGCATTGGCTGAGAGAGTTTTCGTGATATATCCTCATTAACTTATCGTTTTAAAACATGATGCATTGTTTCGAGGTCTTTTCTCGAAATTAATTAATTCTAATTAATCAAAAAAATTATTAAATGTTAATTTTTTAAAACCATGTATTATCTTAAATCGTCACTTATAGCCCAAAGTATGTAAAAATCAGTAAAAAAACGGAATGACCAATAAACCCGAAAAAAAAAAGATGTAAGGTAAGTAGGTTGGTACATATATTTTTCCGGTTTGTGTGCTTGATCAGAGACCCGCTTATAAACCTTCGTCAAGTAAGACAGACAGAGACAGAATTTTTTCAGACAGAGAGAAAGAGAAAGTACACCCAGGGCAAAGGTGGGATTCGAACCCGCACCCGGTACAGTGAGAAGATTGTTAGCGTAATGGGCTACGGTCAAACCCACTAATCCACCCGGGCCCCCGGAATGACCAACACTCGCAAATAAAAAGACATAATTTATGTTAATTTAGATTTTCCTCGAAGGAAACTTTTAACTGGTATTCCACATTTGAATCTTTATCTTATGACTTGGCGATCAAATATCACAATACGGCAGCCCTGTACGTTTCTCAACCAATCAGGGTGTCGAACTGTTTGGCGGGCTGGCGATGAAAATTCAAAACACATTTGTCCATGTTTAGTTTAGTTCTTTTTGGTACTGAAAACGAGTTGTGATATTAGGATTCTATAACTAATTGGTAAGTTATTTTAACATTTTTTATTTTAATGTTTTTGGTAAAAATGTCGTGTTGTACAAAGAGCCACTGTAAGTTATATGCTACTTTTATATTTATTTCTGTGTTGTAATTATTCCGTAGCATAAGGTTCGAATATCTAAACTTTGGAATCGGGGATTTAAAAAAGAACCCGATTAGTTTTTCTTTTCGGAATTGTGGCTTTTTACGATTATGCGAATAATTGAAGAAGATTTACCATCTACGATGCTTTTAATTTTATTTTATATATTAGGATAGTGTTAGATTGTATAAAGAATGTTAAAGTTTGAACCATGAAAAATTCAGTATTTTGAACACGATTAAGTTTCAATAGTTAGATTACAATAAAAGTTAAACTTGTTTGTACTATAAGCTCGCATTTGAATATCGAACTATTTTATCGTAGGGAGATTCCATGCAAAATTATCCTTTTTGTAGTGTAACTCGCATATGTGTAAAAAGTGATTATCAGCAATTTTTAACATTAAATAAAAAAAAAATCGTGGAATAGCTGATCTACACTTATTGAAACTAAATAACGTAACATGCTTTATTTAATTTGATTTATTTTTCAAATTTAATCTCCTCTTAAATTGTAACTTACACTACAGTTACATGGAATTACCCTTAGATTTTCTAAATAATGTAACATGCTTTATTATTGATTATTTTTCAATAATCCTAATTGACTTACATACAGTAATGGAATTACCCTTGATTTTCAAATAATGTAAATGCTTATTTAATTGATTTATTTTTCAAATTAATCTCTCTTAAATTGTGACTTACACAACAGCTACATGGAATTATCCTTGGATATTTAAGGTCATGCCTGCGTTATTGTTTGATTACTATGATTCGTAAAACTAGTTGTTTTAAATAGTTTTAGCTAGTATTCTGCGGTTCAGTTCAAGTTAGTAGGATTTACCTTGTCTTCCTAAAATTAGCAGCAATCTTTTTTACAATTCGTTTTATTTTTATCTTTAACCCATTAACTTCTAAAACGGCCCTGACGGTCGTACTAGTAAGGATTCGATAATGCTATTCCTGTAACAAGTTAGGGGGCTGGGGAGCCCAGTCGGTTAGGCGTTCGCCTAGCATGCGGATGGTCCCAGGTTTGGGTCCGGGCATCGCCAAAATAACTGCCGACCTATAAACGGCCCGTGCAGCCAAAAATGTCCGACGAATAATACCCCGTGTGGAGGGAGTGCACGTTAAATATCCTTCAAAGTCCTAACGCTGCGTACGATGTCGCCCTTAACGGTTGCGTTGGGTGCTTACTCAGGTGTCGGCTCGTCACTTGACTGTAGTTCTAAAATACGACGCCCGTCGCCAATAGCCCTCGTGTAGCTCTAGTGCGACGATAATTCAAACTAAAACTAAAAACCTGTAACAAGTTACGCGGCAACAAAGTGCTTACTTGGCGAAAGTGCTAAAACTTTGTTATACGAATATGTTAGCAGTAAATATGGATTTATTATATGGCATTAAATTAGGATCAATTTCGAGAAGGATTGTTCAATTCTATTTTAGAGTTCATAGAATTAGCATTATCGAGTAGTTATTAGTACGGCCGCCCGGACGTTTTAGAAGTTAAAGGGTTAAGTTTACAATCTGTGATCATAGTTTTATTCTTATTTGTAATTGTCAGAATTATACATCTTATATTCATGCTCTTCTAACTTAAAAAAATAAACACTATGATTTAAAACTACATAACTTTTTTTTCGTATTTACCGTCCCTGGACAAATTATTAGACGCACTGTAAGATTTAAAAAAAATATTAATTACCGGGTGATATTGTACCGTTTTATTATTTTAATTGATTTGTTATTTATTTTTATATTATCCAATCCATTACCGATATATTTGACATCAATAAAACAGCATTCATTTAGAAAAGCATAAGTTTATTAAGTTTTAAAGAAAAGTTAAATTAATCTTAGTAAAAGTCAATATTTAGTTGAGCTACCTTTAGCCGCTATCAAAGCTTTAATTCATCGCGGCATGCTATCATTGCAAGACTGTACTGTCTCCTTCATTTGAGGATGATGATTCCACACATAAATAATCTTACAATAAATACTTAATATAAATTAATCTTAATCATAATAATCATAATAATCTTAAAATAAATACAAATATGTAGTCTACAACAATTCATTTAAATAAAAATCAACAATATTGTAGTTTAAATATACCATTATTGCATAAATACTCTTAAGAAACATAAAATTAGTAAAAAAATACAGTGCGTCCAATAATTTGTCCAGGGACTGTATATCTAATGATATGAAATAATATATTTGACGAAAATGATTGAAGTTTAGGTTTTGGCCGGACATTTTTTTAACCCGGGACAGGCTATTGACGTCACATTTTGGTGGTGATTATTTTCTAGGGGTATCTCTGCCGCAGCTATATTAAGGACATAAGTTAATCGCGCGAGTGACTTTCTAACCAATTCCAAACGTTTGGAAAACTTTGAAAAAAAAATAAGTAACATAAGAAGTTCTAAAAGAATTCCATGGGGTTATACAATACCCCCGCGCCGTTTGCCTGGTTAACACATTGGCTACGTAACATTTTGTTTCCGCGTAATATCCGATAGGAATATCATGATCGAATCCTTAGTTTTACAGCCGCGTGGGCCGTTTTAGAAGTGAAAAGATTAATTTTATTTTAGATTGCTGACCTTAAGTTCTTAAGTATGGGGGTTCGAATCCCACTTATGGCATGGATATTCGTCGCTGTTCAGAATCGGCATTACGCAGAACGTCCCTGCTCAATTATGCCTTTGCGTAGAAAACAACCGAAACAATTATATTTTAGTTTTTGAGCTTGAATTAATGAGAGGTCTTTGGAGCCCAGTCATCCGACCTATCAATGACAGATACCTATGAACTACCGACCTATAAACGGCCCGTACAGCTAAAAATGTTCTATGAACCCCGTGTAGAGGGAGTGCACGTTGAATAGGCTTCAAAAGTCCCAACGCTGCGTACGATGTCACCCTTAACGGTTGCGTTGGTTGCCTACTCGGGTGTTGACTCGTCACTTGACTGTGGTTCTAAATTACGACGCCCGTCGCCAATGGCCCTCGTGTAGCTCTAGTGCGACGATAATTCAAATTAACTTAACTTGAATTTACGAGAATGGCGTTGTGGAATATAAAATTTGATCGAAAAATCTAGTTTAGTTTGAATTATCGTCGCACTAGAGCTACACGAGGGCAATTGGCGACGGGCGTCGTATTTTAGAACCACAGTCAAGTGACAAGCCGACACCTGAGTAGGCACCCAACTCAACCGTTAAGGGCGACATCGTACGCAGCGTTAGGACTTTGAAGGATATTTAACGTGCACTCCCTCCTCACGGGGTATTATTCGTCGGACATTTTTGGCTGCACGGGCCGTTTATAGGTCGGCAGTTATTTTGGCGATGCCCGGACCCGATCCTGGTACCTTCCGCATGCTAGGCGAATGTCTAACCGACTGAGGTCCCCCCCCCCCCCCGTAAAATCTAGAAACTCCTGAGATCGTTAATTGTGCTTCCTAAAATTTATGAACTCCATCTCTCCTGAAATTGCGAAACTCTGGTGATTTTATAGGTTCTCAACTACTGTAATCTGAATAGTTCGAACATAAATTACATGAAACTGGAATTTTTTTACGTAAATATTTTTCTCAAAAAGGCTCCTAGAAAATGTGCATTTTCCTAGTTTTTTTTTGTTGGTAGCGCAAATGGACAATTACAGCTTTTTCCAGAAATTTGTATTCGATTAGCAATTAAAACTCAGTATTTCTGGTTTTAAGATGCATATATTTTAAATTCATTTAAGTTAGTGATCTGTCATTCTGTTAAACTCTCTTAGCATAACAAATGACGTCACGGTGGCTTTTTTGTTTTGCGTGTATTCGATCCTTTTCACTGTATCGCTTTTGAAATGTGAACGTGCTTTCATCCTTATCAAACTCTAAAAAAGTATGCTATTTACGAAACATGTCATGTCATTCCAGTAATTTCTTCAACGTGAACGATTTCACCGACTATTCCGAGATATCCAACATCAATAGTTCTGCAATAGCTCTACGCGCCCTAGTGTGTATATTTACTAACAACCAAACTTGGAACAAGCTGTTTAAATCCTTGATATGAACTGGTAAAATAATATTTCTTCTTCTTTTAATGAGTTCCGCAGAATATAAGTTTACATTTTATAAGTATATAAAGCATAGATCGAAACTCGCCAAAACATCAATTTGACGTCAGTGCTGTTCAGTGACGTACATTTTCGGCAAATTTCAATGCATTTTTTGTTGAAATTATACATATTTATGAATATTATGCTTATATCGGAATCTGCGCTTCTAATGTACCAGAAAAACATTATATTCCAATTCGCGTTTCATGCAATGTCCATTGCGCCTACATTTTTTTCACCTTATTTCTAACCATAGATATGATAGTTTAAGTATTAGATTGGCAGATCACGTGACCTCCAATGCTAACGACGGGACGCGCATAGAGGCCAGAATAAGAGGGCAAAATTAACAGGGTTGCTGCCACTTTAAGGAGAAAAATACTACGAAAAAATATCATTTAATTCTAAAATTACAAAAAAATATCGTAAAAATACTAGCTGCATTTTGGAATCTTTTTAGTGACTTTAAATCCTTTTCTAGTATTTTTTTTTTGTAATTTTAGAATTAAATGGTATTTTTTCGTAGTATTTAACTCCTTAAAGTGGCGGCAACACTGGATATTTTGCCCTCTTATTTTGGCCTCCATGCGCGTTCCGTCGTTAGCATTGGAGGTCACGTGATCTGCCAATCTAATACTTTAACTATGATATCTATGTTTCCAACACTGGGGATGTAACGATAAACATGGTAAATTTATTGCAGGAGTTTGGAAATGTCGAGGTTGGCAGCTCTGCATTTGACAAGGTGTTTTTTTCCCCTCGGTTCTTCTTCATTCTTCGAAGAAGGATAATCACATCGTTGGTTCTCGTCTGACGTAGTGGATCACCGATTGGTAAGTTTTTGAAGATTCGTCGGTGGAACGTTCCTGGTAAGTCGAACAAACTTCTTTAACAAGGGAGAAAAAAAATACCATCTTTACTTTTTAAGTTATTTTATTCTAGTTTTTGAAATCGTTTACTTAATTTTTTAATTTAACATAATTTGCACCTTTTTATATGATTCAAATTGCATCAACATTGAACTCTGTTACTTGTATACTATATTGTTAAAGCAATGCAGTTTAAATTGGTTTTTAAGTTTGGAATTTTCAAAAAATGATTTTCTAATAAAGTATAAAAAGTTCAACTGATCGATTTATAATAGTTTTAATACAAGAAAAGCAATACAGGTGTTTTTTTCTCCTTTTAAATTATTTTATATATTTCTATTTGCATTAGTTATACTCTGTTATACTTTACTTTTAAGGTATTTTTAAGAATTATTTAAAATTCAGCCAAAAAACCTTTCAGAAATATTTATAGAATTTGTGAATACTATTAACAAATTTTCCTTACCGAATAACACTTAATCGCCATCATTTAGCGGTATATTTCAAAAAATGTGTAGCTAAATAACGCACATGCCTGCGCCATTTTGACGGAGACAAAATGGGACGTGTTTTCTGATATGATATAGCACAGAGACGTTTATCCAGTATATATTATAGGTCGCTGCTATACACGTACATGCTAATGGGACTTATCTGGCAAACATCACTTTTTAAGTTAAAATGAATAAAATTTGAGTTTTATTAATTTTTCACAGTTCATTCATTTATTAGTTTAATCTTTTTTGATTGATGCCGGTCTTATATCGATCGGTAATGAATGTTGGGCTAATAATATGCAGATTCGTAATATTTTTTATTATGAAATGTAAAAGAAAAAAAAAATTGAACAATTGAAGAGCTTAGTGGAAGAATGTGCTAAGTGACATAAAGGTGAAAATTAGCTTTTAAGTTTTTAGTTTGCACTCAGATCTATTGAAAACGTTACTTCCAAACTGTAAAAAAATATTTTGAACTTAGTCTATGAAAAATTAGAAACTTGTTATCACAAAAATCTCATTTTTTTTCAAAAATGTCACTTAGCACTTTGTTCGACTAAGCTCTTCAATTATCCTAGAAGTAATAGTATTTTTAGTAAATAAACAATTCACATTAGCATGTACAGCGAGAAGTTGGTTTAACAATAGGTAATATTAGTCCTTAGTTCGTATGTTTTAGTTAATAACTTAATTACAAGTTTTAAATTTAATTATCACAAGTTATGTGTAACTTCACTCCATAATCACCGATACATCGATTCCCATAGGACGAATACCGGTCTACTTGATTGCCCACCATTCTAGCCAATTTCTAATCACTGGTCTAACATGAATTCCAGCTTACTTCCGCACTCAATTTTCGCTCTATTTCCACGTTTCATGGACGTAAATCTGTATCTCCCACTCTCGTTATATTCTCCAGATTCGACGCGCGTCGACTCTCATCCCGATTCCCGCGCCCCGACATCTTGTCCGCCCGGGTTCTCGTCTTTTCCGATGTCCATACGACATCGTCCCCCCCCCCGACATCGATGCGTCCATTATGACTTTCGAATTCCCGTTGTCGATCTCTCGTGTTTGGGAAAGCCGTGACTTTCGTGCTCACCTTAAAGCTACCCATACACGGAGGAACAGAACATGTGAACCTTCGCCAATCTCCCGTCAAAACATTACTGGAAGCATTTTCACTGTCAAATACAAACTGTCGACCAACAACAGGCCAGAGGCCAGCAAGATTGGTCCAAATATATCTAATACATAAACCATTTCCATGACTGTCGAGATTCTTCTTAAAATCTTCTACTCTCTTCGAATGCACAACATAATCTGGTAAAGCATTCCACTCATTGACAACTCTATTGTAAAAATATGTTTTCTTACCTCTCTTCTAAAGCTCGATTATTCAATTTCTGATCATGACCTCCGGTCCGGCTATTTAAGGTAAAACCTAAGCCTCCATGTCTCCCTGTTTTATGAACTTGAATACCTGTATTAAATCACCCTAGCTCTCCTATTTTCCAGGGAATATATGTTTAAAGATCTTAATCTGTTATCATAATCAATACCAGATAGTCATTTAATCATTTTTCAGGGATCAGGGATCGGTTTTGTGTGCCACGTGCAGTGTTCAAAATTTGATAAAGAAATTTAGGAGCAGTCTTTGCGACTAACTTAAAAAAAAACAACCTAGGAGCAAATGCACGTTTGCGATTTTATGGAATCACAAGAGTTTCGCCATTTTAGGATAACTGGACTGGAGTTCCAAAACTTAAGAAATTACAATTTTCTACAGCCGTAGTTTCTGGATATTACGGTCGTCTGAAATTTTTAAGTTTTTGTCAGTCCGTGTCTATACTTGACAATCGCCGCAATTTGGAGATTTTCTGAAGTTTCGAAATTTATATAGCGATTTTAGGACTGCTGAATTTTTGCGATTATATGGTCACAGCAATGGTTTGCAAATTTAAGATCGGTGAAGATTTCTGAGAATTATTTTTTGGGAGATTCTTGGAAACCACGATAGAAAAAAGTTAGTATTAAAGATTTTTTTTGAAAAACTGTAGTTGCGATAACTGCGATTACATTTATTTTGTTGTCGCAAAATCCAAAAAAACTAGTCGCATTTTCTGACTAGCGACTGTGAGTGTCGAACCCTGCCAACGTTACATGTGACAAGTGATCATGGCCAGAGTTTAGATGTCACGTGGGCTCAAAAAAACCCACTGACGAGTGAAAATGCGTTCTGTAATGGCTTGGCGGAAGATTGGCGAAGGTTCACATGTCCTGTCCCTCCGTGTATGGAAAGCATGTCTTGATGTGTTGTTCACAAGGTAGACGTATTCTGTACTTCTGGCATTGAACTAGAAGGAAAACTGGAGTGAGGTGTGATCACTGAACAGGGCAGCAACGAGCCAGTCCAATACGAAACGCGGAGGAATACACGGCACTGCAGCAGAAAGAACGGGCAGAAAACCTAGAACTTGCTATTTCGCTATTGGTTTCGTCTTCGCTGGTTCTTAGTTAGTGATCTACATGGTTATTTCTAAAAAAGTTGGAATTTAAAGTTAAAGAAAGTTAATTTCTTTCGAACTAAAAATGTTAAAATACATTTAGGTGCCCAAGTCAATATGATAGAGGGGTTCTCATACAAGCATTGCATACAAGTGTACGGAAAATAGTCCTTTTTGCCAGTTCGCTCAAAAGGGTGCAAGTGGGTTTTCAGCTCGCTGACACCTCACTCCAGTTTCCTTCTAGCTCAATGACTTCTGGGTATAGTTGGATTAACCCTTTGCACTCTAGCCTAATAAGCAACAGTAGGAACCAGTAACTCCAGAGTTATATTAGTAAAAAGTATTAATAGTAATAGTATATTAGTAAATTAATGTTTAAGAAAAATGCGGTCGCTACAATTAAACAAACATTTGTTGTTACATATATTGTAATAAAGCACATAGTAGCTTATACTTAAGACTAAAAGAAGAAACTTAAGGCTTAAAATTTCTCCAAGTGTGGTATTTTTCAAAGCAATCGCCCATAAACAAGCGTGTCCCAAATGCGGAGACAACGGAGTGCAAAGGGGTTAACTAAGATAAAAAGCATGGCGAATATTTTTTTAAAAAGCGTAATGGGAATATTTCTTATGACGTCACGCTCTCTAAACTGCGATTTCATTGGTTGCTTCGTTTTCTTTGAAAAAGTGTTGAAACAGCTCATTGGTTTAAAAAAGGTCACACGATCCGAACTGCGATGCCATTGGTTTTGTTTTTTGTGGCAAAGTGTTGAAAAAAGCCCATGGAAGAGTTCAGCATTTATTTAAAAAATTAAATGTCTCAAAAACAATAAAATTAAAATCATTAACTGTGGTTACGACTAAGAGATCATCACTTAGTTTTCTTAATTCAGTCCCAATGACGATTTGGCATCATCATTTTAGATTTTTTTTCTGATCGTCTATATCCATTTATGATGTCAAAAAGCACATCATTCGATTCTCCAAACTTTTTTCTATTAGAAAATATTTTTTATTAATCCCAGTAGATTCAGTCCTATTATTTATTTAAAATTATGATCAGAAATATGATGATGCCAAATGGCATCACTGGGACTGAAAGGGTTAAATATAAAATGAAAACGAGGTGGTGTAACATTACACAACTTTCAATTACCGCACTCAGTCAATATATTTTATTAACGATAATTATATACCCTATATAGGATTATTTCAATAACTTTAAAACCTAAAAAAAGTTCGATCATTTGCTCTTGCAGGATTTTCTCGAAAAGACAGATATATGTTAGAGTTGATGTTGTTGCTTAACCTCTTTGTCTGACGGAGTCGGACAAGATCTAAGAGTTCGTTGACTGTAAGGTAGTCGAAGCCTAGAAAAGGACTGCAATATGGTCCTCTCTAGAGAGTCCCATGCATTCTAGAAGGTGTTCAGGAGTAAGTTCGATATGATAGTGGTTTCGGACAGACAGATGGACCAATGAGAAATCACTTTTTCAGAATCGTCATCTTCCAAAAACGAGTAGAAAACACAATCTCCATTTCACATTTTCAAATGAAAATTGTAGACGTCTATAAAATACCGACTGTGTTCTCGTAATTTTACAATGTCTCGTAATTTTCAAAGCCTCGTAATTAGATCAAATAAGTGTCCTTTGATATTTTAGTTTGATTTTTTTTTAATAAAAAAACTAACCAAACAGTTAGTGCGTTTAACTCAATTTAATTTAGATAAAATTCTATTTCGAAATTTAATATTTAATTTGAATAGATTACTTTAAATTGTAGAAGTTACTTGTTCTAATAATTACTGAATTTGAATAGATTATTAAATTTAAATTATAATAGGAAATTCGCCACTTAAAGAGTTCATTTATCAGTATAATTTAAAACTAAACAGTCTTATATGAATATATTTCGAAATAAATCAAACAGTTAAGTTTTTAAATCTACCACTATAACAAACTATTATTCTTAACAACAAAACTAGTCACATGATTGCTGGCACATTAAAATGTTTGAACACTTTCCGAAAACGCACTTTGTTTTGCAGCGACTGTAACGACAGTAACAAGAAGTTAACTCTTTGTTCACTGCATCATGGGGGATTTCTTAGGTCTCTCTTTCATTGCATTTCCACGTAATGGCAGCACGAGAGAGTGCTGAAACTTCAGTATTCCATATTCCTCGTTTATTCCACAGTACTCTCCACTCCTCTACAAAGTTGGACTTTTTTTGTATTCCTAAAATCACGAGTGGGGTCCCTTTAACCTACTACAATAAAAAAAATATTAAAAAGTAAAGTTCGATTTTGCTTGAAATCAATGAATCGACTACGTAAACGACTGTGTGTAGATAAAGTTGACAATTTGTTTCAATAGGCCCGTGTCTAATTCTACCTGTTCTAAATTACTCCAAATGCACAAACTTAGTATTTCAATATCCGTAAAAGATAATTAGTTTAATATTCTTTTTAATTAAAACAAAAATCTGTTATCCTGCCTCAACGTAAAATGAATTTTGCAATAGAAAGATTTGGGTCATATTGTTGCATAAAATTTAGTATTTTTTAGTTGGGTAATAGAAGGCTTTTATAAGTTTTGTATTTTCAAAAGTGGTCCAATAAATAATTTGATTGACTATACTTTAGAGCGCTGTCCTTCAGTTTTAACGTTTCAGTGTTCAAAAGTAACTTCTTATGTTTGTATTCGTTTCGAATCTCTTAATCAGTAGATAACCGGGTCTAGTAAGCTTTTGGTAGTCAGATATTGATATTTGGATTCACTCAAAAACTTGATGCTACATATTGATAGTTATTGCATCGCAATAACTTACTATTAATTAACACAATTAAGTTATAATGTGTGTGTACGTCTAGAAAAACTGTAACAGACCTCA
Organism: Oedothorax gibbosus; assembly: GCA_019343175.1. Lineage (NCBI taxonomy): Eukaryota > Metazoa > Arthropoda > Arachnida > Araneae > Linyphiidae > Oedothorax > Oedothorax gibbosus. The sequence goes on along the minus strand of CM033280.1, from coordinate 6,406,330 downwards.
CTGTGACAGCTTCAGTGCAATACCATCTGTATAATCAATTGATCTCTAATGTTGATGATTGTCTCTTTTAAAATGTTCCCCTTTCTATATATATGCATAAGTGACTGGAAAATTAAACTGCGAATGAAACGTCTCTATCAAGCGTAGTTTCATATTCAATTTCCTACTATAGGAAAAATAAACCTATAAATAGAATCTAAAAATAAAATGACAATCGTTAAATTATTTTTTACGAATAATGCTGGAATAACAAATATTTTAAAAAAAATATATACACTCTTAAAACAAAAGAGTGAAATCCACTCCTATAGGGGAAGTGCATTTTCGGCACCGAAAAGGAGTGGAAATTAACTCAGACTGAGTTAAAACCGCTCGTTTGTTTTAAGAGTGTAGTATGACAGATAATTTTGAGTAACTGGATTATTTTTACCATATTCTCTATAAAGTTCATTTAGCCAAGATTTAAATGAAGTGAATAATTGTTGTATACTAATGTCAGAAATTATGTTATGACTATAACTAAGGAACTTATTTTTGACTCGTTTAAGTTGAAATTTATACAAACAACTGTTAAATCACTATATAGTTCTAAAATAATGAATTATTTTTTGGAGGAGTGTTTAGCTTAACTGTTGTCCATAGCTCACTCTCTACAGTCAATTGAATTATCATAGTACGGTATCAGTTTATAGTTACAATAGGCTCATGAAATATCTTTTGTTAATTGGAAGTAACGTAGCGTTCTATATATTTTGCAACATATCGAAACCGGTCACTCGTTCATGGACTAAAATTTTTTGATTTTTTCTTCAGTTATTTTAGTATAATTGTTTGGATTATTTTTTTAAGCATTTTAATATTTTTTTTCCATATTATAATGCTATACCTGAATAATTCAAATTTACTTTATATCTCCACTGCTCAAAGCAATTAGAAGAGCACTTTGCTTTTTTTTGTTACCCTTTCATTCCCAACTTTATATTTTTTATTCTAAAAAATCTAAAATTTGTGAAATAGATTCATTATTCAACCATAACGAAATTGTAAAAAAACTGGGGAAAATATCTTAATTTTTTAACTAAAATTTTAAGTTAAAAAAATTGGAATCGTAAATTTGAATAAATTAAAACAATAATTTTTCAAAAACTTTATTGGAAAAAAAAGGTAAAATCAATTTTCAATCATCTAAGAATGCAAGGGTGAGGAATTTAGTACAATTACAATAGGCTCTATAAATTGAGGGAGGTTGAATGGTTGATGAATTAGAGGATTGCTCTATAAATTTATTTCATAAAAATTTTTGAGCGTAAATCACCAGTGCAGCAAAAAAAAAAAGCCAGCGCTCCTAAATCAACCAAACTTTTTTAAAAATAAAATACACTGAAGTGTATGATTTTAACCGACAGTGTGCTTACCATTGTTGGACCATGTTACGTGCCTTATAGTTTATTTTGTGAAGCGAAACAACCGCTAAAGTTAAATTTAAATATGTAAAATAAGAGTTTTAGTAATGAAAATATTTTTGTTTTGTCCTAATAGTGTGTTTCCCTTAAAAGCTTAACTTACGGATGCGATTGTTACCTATTTTGTTAAAACATTAATTATTAAACTAGTTTTTTTTTCAAATTTAAAAATATTTTAAAACTATTTTCATATCGAACGTTCAAAGGGAAGTTTGATTTTTATGTGAACAAGAACTGAACAGCGCGCATTTAAAAAGCTAATATTTCTGCTTGAAACATTTTGTTCCAAAGTTTAAGAATAAAAATTTCTTTTTTTTTCTGTTTAGTCGTTTCAAATTGCCTAATGATGATATTTTGTCTGTTTTGCAAAAATGGATAGACCCTTTATTAACTTTTCTTCGATGATATAGTTCTTACATGAACTATTTAAGAAGTTTTATTTAAATATTTTAAGTAAAAGAGTCAAATATTTTCATGAAAAATTACACAAAATACATTATCTTGTGTATCTCGAGCATTGCTAGATTTTTTTTTTCTAGTTACAACTATCGTACATTAGTGATCGGAAAAGAAAAATTGACAAAAAATGTCAAAATTATATTAAACTTGACAGGTAGTTTAAAAATTGTATCCTTCTAGTTTGTAAAATATAATCAAGCATACACTCTTAAAACAAACGAGCGGTTTTAACTCAGTCTGAGTTAATTTCCACTCCTTTCCGGTGCCGAAAATGCACTTCTCCTATAGGAGTGAATTTCACTCTTTTTCAGAGTGGGTAAAAGAAATAAAAGAAAACAATCTGCGTCCTACACTCTTAAAACGAGCGGTTTTAACTCAGTCTGAGTTAATTTCCACTCCTTTCCGGTGCCGAAAATGCACTTCTCCTATAGGAGTGAATTCCACTCTTTTGTTTTAAGAGTGTATATTTGTAAACGTTATCGTTATTAAATCGACTCAAACCTTTTAACAATTTTAATTAAATATTAATGAACGTAAAACTACTTTATTAACATACTGTTTGATTAACGGTAATCAAAATTTTAAACTTGGATTACTTTATCATGTTTCCCACGTTTAAAAATACCCTGGAAATCCTTAAAATTATAATTGAGTAAAGCAGTGAAGGCGTCCTCGAAATATATTTGATAACGATGCTATAAATAAAAGTGAATTATTTTAATAAGGGGACGTACATAAATTACGTCATGCAAAATTTTAACTTTTTTTTACTCCCGCCCTACCCCAATGTCACGCTGCGTCTCGTTTGATCGACCCCCTCCCCACCTTCTAAAATTACGTCACTTCCCCTCCCCCTTTTCAATGAAAGAGTTAATTTTAACATGTGCCTCTGTTTCTAAAATTTGGAGAACAAAACATTTAATTTAAAAAAAAATACTATAAAATACTATAAAATTATTTTCTTAAAAGAAGTGTTCCAAAACCAATATTTTTTGTTTAATTTTTAAAAAAACCGCGAACATTTGAGAACTTATGACCATCCATCAATTGTCGAATTTGCATTACATTCTTTCCATCTTATTTTTGTGCTTAAACCAGATTTTCAGTCCACTTTAAAAAAAAAAAAACTCCGCAAAATCCTAAGTCTCATTAGCAATGGTTTACCAAAAAAGGCAGCTAGCTCGGCTTTAAAAATAATCTACATCGACACTTGAATCGAAATTCAATATTCGCCGCTCATTGTTACAATAGAAGCTCACAAGTTATTGCAATTAAAAACTCCTACATTTTGATAGTAGAGTTTTAATACGACTTAATTTAAAAAAAAAAAAATGTGTACCAACTAAGTTGAGCGTATAATTCAAAATTGATTTTATTAGTTTTTGAATTTTAAGAGGCAGCGTATCAATCATTTTCAGTCTGCACAATTTCATGGTGGCTCCATCTGTCGGGGATAGGCGATTGTATAATGTCACCTTTCTAACCGAATGCATCTTTCAATAGAGCTTATATTCTAAAAATCCGAGCACTATGATGGAAACCAGAAAGTCGTGTGTTCCATTGTCGAACCGGATTGCTCTATA